>OY987255.1:61964443-62314533 GCA_963920725.1 Rhamphomyia laevipes
GTCCGTGATGTGTATTAGATTTTGTGTCTGTGGTTTGTGTGTTCATAACATTTTTGTGTGAGATGATTTTTTTTGTAATTTAAACAATTTAAAAAATCAGTATTCTGTTAACAGTTGTCTTCAACATAAAGGTATAGAAGCATGCAAAGAATGTTGTTCATTACAAAATGTGTATCACTATATAAGAAATTTTTGGAAACTATTGATTATACTTTTAAATAAAATAAAAGAATTATAGGGTATACCTATGATTTTGAAAAATAATAGAAACAAGTTTTTTTCTTTATTTATTTTTTTCTTGTAGAATATTATAAATTTGTTGTTATTTAACAAGAAGAATTAATCATATATACAGAGTGCAGGCAAAACCATAATTTTTTTTTTTGGAAAATATTAAAAAATTATGATAACTGAATGTTCTGTTTCTAGACTGATAAGAATAAATATTATGTGTGAGAATTTCTGAATTTTTTAAATTTTATTTTGATGGTATGATGCAGGGGATTCCATGGTTTAAAATTCTAATTAAAATATTTATGACTTAAAGTTTTTAAAGTATCCATGGAAGAAAATGCTTATTATTGTAAACAAATTGAATTGAGATTATAGGGGATGTGGTTTTATATAAATTAATATTTTTGCTTATAAAATCGTGAGAAAATATTCTATTATGTTATGTCAACGTAATTTTTAATCTTATTATTACATATAAATGATTATCTAAACCACAATATTTTGGAAAAAATTAAATTATTAAAATTGTGAAATATTAATTTAATTTAATTTTTGATAAGACAGACTATAAAAGTTCATGTTTTTTAAATATAGTAATCATTATTCAACAAGAAGTAATACTAATAAGATGGCAGATTTTTTGAAGAAACTTAATAGCATTGGCCATAAAATTCTAGAAACGAAGAAAGTATCTGATTTAAAAATAAATCAGATCAATAGAATAAAAACCGTGAAGCGAATTGACACAAAATTTGGAGTACGAATAATTGCTGATTTTCCAGCATTTAGAATTTTCCTCCCAGCCCAATATAAATCCATGACCAACGAGGATTTGGATAAATTAAACAAAGGAAATTTCGGCATTGTTTGTATGTCGAAATTCGGAAACTCTGCAAATTTAAAATTTATCAACATAACTGAGGAAGGGTATGACTATGATAATGATGATATCGTGGAAGAGGAAGAACATTTCCACGATGATGATGTTGTGGAGGTGTTCAGAGAGGTGTATGCCGATGATGAAGTCTCAGATAAATCAAGCAGAAAAAGAAAAAGAAATGTATGAATTTAAAATTAAATAATTGTATGAAATTTTGAATAAAATAAAATATAAAACAAAAAAAAGTTCTTACAATGTTTTTATTTATACCTTTATATACTCTTATATATTATATTTTTTATATATATATACGAGGGCTGATTGATAATTACGTGGACTGACACAGAAGACACAGTTTTTTTCAGTTTTTTTTTTTATTTTTCAACGTAGTCACCTTTTAGGACGATACACTTAGTTAGACGATGTTCCAGTTTTTTGATGCCTTCCAAAAAATATGATTTCTCCAACCCTTCAAAATAGCCATTTGTTTCGTCGATGACCTCAGCATTTGCCCCAATTTCTTTCCTGCAAGCCATTTTTTCATATTTGGAAACAGGAAAAAGTCAGAAGGGGTCAAATCTGGAGAATATGGTGGATGAGGAACCAATTCATATCTCAATTCTAATAATTTTGCTGTTGCAATTCCTGATTTGTGAACTGGTGCATTGTCTTGATGAAAAAGATTTTTTTTCTTTGCTAAATCTGGTCGTTTTAAACGATCCAATAATGTTGCATAATATTGTCCTGTGATTGTTTTTCCTTTTTGTAAATAATCGACATGGATTATACCATGAGCATCCCAAAAAACAGTGGCCATAATCTTGCCAGCTGATGGAACTGTTTTTGCCTTCTTTGGAGCCTTTTCACCTGTAGAAATCCACTGTTTTGATTGTTCTTTTGTCTCTGGTGTGTAGTAGTGTATCCATGTTTCATCAACGGTTATGAATCGACGCCAAAAATCGACTGGATTACGTTGTAATAACTCCAAAACTTGCTTTGATGTTGGCACACGATTGCGTTTTTGATCAATTGTAAGCAAACGCGGCACCCATCTTGCAGATACCTTTTTCATATCCAAATATTGATGTAAAATATTAAAAACACGTTCCGATGAGATGTTCACGATGTCAACAATTTCCCGCAATTTCACTCTTCGGTCATCTAGTACGATATCATAGATTTTATCGACCATTTCTGGAGTAGTCACTTCATTTGGACGCCCAGAACGTTGTTCATCAATTGTGCTGGTACGGCCACTTTTAAACTCAGCAAACCACTTGCAAACCATTGATTTCGAAGGTGCAGATTCACCATAATATTTATCCAACTTTTCTTTAGTTTCCTTTGCTGTTTTCTGCCTCAAAAAATAATGTTTTATCAACACACGAAATTCGTTTTTATCCATTTTTAAAAATTCACTGAGATTGACTTATTTAAATGACTGTTACATGGAAAGTATACAAGATATCGACTTTAAATTTTATATATAGCCTAGTAAATGATTTTAGAGGTAAAAAATACTTACTTTATACCTGTGCATTACCTGAAAATATAAGTTCATTACAAAACTCTTTGATGAAAACAACATATATTAGCAATAAGAAAAAACTTGAAGGTAAAATTGTGAAAAGTAAAAGTGATTGTGAAAATTTAAAATTTAAATTACATCATGGATCTGGTGTAAATGTAAATTATATTACTTGGAGCGATATAGAATCTGTATTTTCTGGTAGAATTAAAACTAGTGCCATCACAAATTTAGGATATAAAGATATTGAACATTTTCTTGAAGCAGCCATTCCTATTTTTGAGCAAAAAATTGCAGAAAGTTTAAAAAAACATACTACAATTAAAATGAATGCAATACTTAATGCCGAGTTTGTTATAAAAAAAATGATGATATATTAAATGAGATAAAACATTTTAATACCAAAAATAAAATATTGGAGAGAGAAGATGATGTAAGACAATATTTTATTGAAAATATAAGAGAACCACTTATAAGTAAACTCCAAGATTTTCAAGAGCGAGATAGTGGATGGAGTTTACATAAAGTGGTCAATTTGGTTATAAATATTAATAAAAATGAACGGTTTTCTGGATCAACTTACATACAACTTCCAAAAAAAATAAGATCTTAGAAGGGATGCATTAATAATGAAAGCATTGATAACAAATGTTTGGCATGGGCTGTTATGTCAGCACTTTATCCTTCAAATAGACATTCTGAAAGAGTGAATAGTTATCCTCATTATTCATCAGTTTTAAATCTGGATGGTATAAAATTTCCAGTCTCTATTAAAAATATTACAAAATTTGAAGAAAATAACAAAATTTCAATAAATGTATTTATATGAGAAAAAAATAAAAATCATTTTTTCACAATTCCACTGCGCTTAACAAAACACAAACATGAGAAGCATGTCAATTTATTGATGTTCCAAGATGAATATAAATATAATGAATATGATGATGATGATGATAATGATGATGATGTCGATAATGAGGATATTGATGAAGATGAGGATAACAAATACCATTATTGTTGGATTAAGAACCTATCTCGGTTAGTAAGTTCAACACTTTCTAAAAACAACGGTAAGAAGATTATTTGTGATAGATGTCTCCATTATTTTAAAAATGATAATTTATTAAAAAAACATACAATTGATTGTGAGGAGAAAAATAATTGTCGTATTATTTTACCGACTGATGAAAAAAAATGGGTTTATTTAAAAAACTACCACTATAAACTGGAAGTTCCATTTTGTATATACGCTGATTTGGAATCAATATTATTGCCTCTTCAGAATGATGGTGGATTGAATACGTATAAGTATCAACAGCATAAAGCCTATAGTATTGGCTATTATTTTAAATGTGCATATAATGACAACAAGTCCTATTACAAATCAAACCATGGAAAAGATTGTCATATATGGTTTGCCAAGGAATTACAAAAAATTGGTGAAGACATTGAAAATATATATAATGATATTAAACCAATGATATCATTAAATTCATTAGAAGAAGCAGAATATGATAATGCATCATTATGTCATATATGCGATGAGATTTTCTCGGTAGATGATGTAAAGGTTAAAGATCATTGTCATTTAACATGAAAATTTCGAGGAGCAGCACATAGTACTTGTAACATCAATTATATATGTTCTCGTAGTATACCGGTAATATTTTATAATTTATCAGGTTATGACGCACATTTTATCATATCTGCAATAGCCAATACATTTGAAGGATCAGTAAATCTTTTACCGATAACCAAAGAAAAATATATATATCATTTACAAAAAATATTAATGGAAGTAATATTAAATTCAAATTTATTGATTCTTATCATTTTCTTATCATTTTCAACATCATTGGATAAACTAGTATCTTATCTTCCCAAAGAAAATCTTATTACAACAAAAAAGGAATGGTCAAATCTAAATAATGATAAATTCAGTTTGTTGATAAAAAAAGGGGTTTTTCCATACGATTTTATTGATTCATGGGAGAAAATGTCTTATTCCAAATTGCCAGCAAAAGAACAATTTTACAGTAAATTAAACGATCGAGAAATATCAGAAGAAGACTATATTCATGCAAAAAATGTATGGGATCGATTTAATATTAAAAATATTGCAGAATATTCAGATTTGTACCTTAAAACTGAGGTTTTATTATTGGCAGATGTGTTCGAAAACTTTCGTTAATGTTGTATGAAAACTTACAGTTTAGATCCTGCAAATTATTACACTTTACCTGGTTTTACGTGGGATGCCATGTTAAAATATACTAAAATTAAATTGGAGTTATTAACTGACATTGACATGTTGCTGTTTATTGAACGAGGTATAAGAGGAGGTGTAAGCCAATGCTCTAATAAATACAGCAAAGCCAATAATAAATACATGGAAAACTATGATGCTAAATAGGATTCAAAATATTTAATGTATTTTGATATTAACAACTTATATGGTTGGGCTATGTCACAACATTTGCCAATATGTAATTTTAAATGGTTAAATGAATGCAATATTAAAAAATTTGATTTATCTTTGATTAGAAGTGATTCAGAAATTGGCTATATTTTAGAAGTAGACCTTGATTATCTTGAAGAAATTCATGACTATCACAGTGATCTACCATTTTGCCCATCACATGATATTCCACCAGGTGGTAAAACAAAAAAATTATTAACAACATTGTTGCCAAAAAAACGTTATGTTGTACATTATTTATCATTGCAACAATGTTTACAAAATGGATTACTTTTAAACAAAATTCATCGTATACTACAATTTTAACAAAAACCATGGATAAAACCATACATAGAGCTTAATACATCAATGGTTGCAAAAAACGATCATGAAAAAAACTTATTTAAATTAATGAATAATGCAGTTTTTGGAAAAACTATTGAAAATGTGCGAAAACATAGCATTATTAAATTAGTTACAAAATGGAATGGTAGATATGGAGCTAAAGTGATGATAGCTAAACCAAATTTTCATAGCAGAACAATTTTTGATGAAAATTTGGTTGCAATTGAAATGCTAAAAACACAAGTAGTAATGAATAAGCCAATTTATATAGGAATGGCAATTTTAGATATTTCTAAGAACAAATTATATGATTTTCATTATCAGTATATTAAAAATAAAATGACTAATAACATTAAGCTGTTGTATACTGATACTGATTCATTAATATATGAAATTAAATGTTATGATATTTATGATATAATCAAAACAGATATTAAATATTTTGACACCAGTGACTATCCTTATAACAACAGATACAATATACCTCAAGCAAATAAAAAAATTCCTGGTTTAATGAAGGATGAGAACAATGGTGAAATAATGACTGAGTTTATTGGATTAAAGTCAAAAATGTATAATATTAGAATTAATAATATTGATGTTTTTAAGAAAGCTAAGGGTTTAAAAAGGTCAGTTTTACAGCAGACAATAGATTTTAATGATTATTTAAACTGTTTACAAAATAATTGTTCAATAAGTAGAAGACAATGTAGAATAGCTTCTGAAGCACATAATGTATACACCATAAGTCAAAAGAAAATAGCTTTAAGTTTTAATGATGATAAAAGATGTCCTATAAATCAATCGACAGATACTTTACCATGGGGACATTTTAGAATAAATAATATTGAATAAAAACACTATAATAATAAAATGTAAAAATATTGTTTTATTGATGTTTCAAAAATTCTTTTAACAGATAAATATTTTGTAAAGAACAGGATTGTGTAGTTGTAATGTGTTGGTGACAAGTATTAATATTTAAATATTGATAAGTATTCTTCAAAGTTCTCAGATCACTGCAGTTGTTTAGTTCCAAATTATATATTGTATAATTTAAATGTCCAAAGAGCTGATCAATCCATTGAATTTTTTCATGACCCTTCACATATATTATTTTATCCCTTAAAATTTTTTCTAAATTGATAATAACATTTCTAATTGTTGATGTACCCGTTTTCCAATGTATTCCATGATGATTGTGGTATAACCAAGAATTTTGAGATTGTTGATCAAAAGGTAGTTTATTAAACTTAAATTCGCTTTTCACAATAAAATGTTTGCACTCAAATGGTTCTTCATTAATTAATACAGCAATTTCTTTCAGTGAAAATTTATTTCGTTCAATACGAAAACCTAAGTCAACAATTATATTCATTTATGTTAATTTTTTAACTTCGCTGGTCAATGGATTGTATTCAACTATTCTATCATGCAGTACTAAGCAAAATGCTGTTGTTTTCTGTGGTATATTTTTTGAAGCTTTAAACTCAATTCTAACATCCACAGGTCCTGTTTTTATTACTTCATTTTGATAAGAACAATCAATAACAATGATAGATCCTTTATCTAGAAAGTCATTACTAGATAGTAATGGTTGACCTTTCAATTATAATACGACTGCTGAAACTTAGCATACATATCATATAAGATGCTATAATAACCTTTTTCAAAATTGAGATTTAAATCTTCATATGGAAATACATCTGAATTTAAAAATATTTTAAAATCTGTTATATTGCAATGATTAAAGGTGTTGGCATCTTTTGTAAATAGACCTCGTTTATCCGTTTGTAATGTAAAAATTATATAGCGTGGTTTTTCTATTTGATTTGTTGTTTTTACAGTCCATACATGGCTTGTTGTTTGTGGTAATATTGGGTATTCATACATATCCCAACTGTGAAAGCTCATTTTTGTTAGTTTATTTTTATCTATAAATTTTAATTGTGAGAGTTTTATACTATCCGTAACGATTATGTGTGGAATTTTCCACTGGATTTTAAAAATATCAATTTTGACTATTTCATTTTCATTTGTATTAATAATTGCATTACTATCATCTTTTGATCTGGTTAGAATAAGCTCATGTTTAGCATTAATAATAATTTTCTTATAATCTTCAGCAAATCCTAATAAGAGTTTTAACGGTACGCAAAAATTAAAAAATCCTTTATATAAGTTTATATCTTTTTCAATATTCCAAGCGGCGTTATTGGCTTTTATACTTTCATTTTTATTAAAAGAAATATAATTTTTCAGTGTAGATGAAAAGCCTAGTCTACGAGTAGTATCAATTTCTATACCATTTAATTCATAACGAATATCATCAAATAGATGTGCAATAGTGTTATTGGCTAAACGAGCAGTAGTTGAAAGTAAACCAGCCTATGTTGTAAGTGCTCCTTCTATATATATATAACTTTCACACGGTAATACATTGAGATTCTGATGCTGTATTAATATTTGAATGATATCAAAGTTTTTAAAAGATTGTTGAAATGGTGAATAGCTATGATATTCAATTTTTGAAATATTTTCATCATAGTTAATATTTTGAGAAATATCTAATATTTCATTCATTTTAATTTTAATCCAAGAGACTTTAAAAAAAATTATTAGCTGGTGTTGAAAGATTTTTAAGCTGTCCGCCACTTTTAGGTCTTAACCGGTTCACTCCTTTTGATGTATTGATATTTATTTTACTTTTTTGCTGATATTTATTTAAATTATACACAAGCATTTCACCGTTTTAAGTTAAGTCGAATAGTTAAAGTTTCACCTCTAAAATTTATTAGGTTATTGTCTTGGTCAACTAGCCTTAATGTGATAGAACTTATTCGGTCAGTATTCAATGGTAAATAGATCACTTTTCTAGGAACTTCATTTATTTTATAACCTGGACTAACTTCTGGACAAAATTCATGTAATATATGTACTTGCTTATTATTTATATATGATCCCTGTATTATATTACACTGAACATGTATAGTGTTGACATTTGATATATTTACAGGTAGATCTGATGAATGCCATTCATTAGAGGTCAATTTTCGTTTACTGAAACCAAGTAGCTTTCCCACTGAACTTGAAGTATCAAAATAAATATCCTTATTACACAATATTTCACATTTCATCGTATTATTGTTGGCAATTACTTGAATATCTTCTGCCCCATGATATAATAATTCAAGAGCATTTTGTAAATATGAAGCTATATCATCAATTTCATATGAGCCTATAGGTATGGCAATTATATTGTCATCTATTTGTAAAATATTGTTATGAATATCAATATTGGGTATGGAATTATAAGCAACTAATTCAACAAGTCGCAAACATAGTCATCATTTAATTCTAAAGGTGGAAAATAATCTGTAGTTAATACAGATTTATTACCCGTAAATGTCAATGTGAATGACATTATTAACAAACAAACAATGAGCTTATTTATTTTAAACATTTCTTTTTATTCATTTTCAAAAACTTAAATAATTATTATTATAACAACTGATTTAAGAAAGCTAGACATAAATGACCACATATTATTGTATTATAATTTTGATATGAGTTGTAGTTATACTGCAAATTATAACCTAAATATTTAATTATTTCAATAGGTGGTTGCAAGTTTCCAAAGCTATCAAAATATGTTACATCATTTTTATTTTTATTGTATGCTACCCAATGAGTACCAGAACCTGATGAATTATCCAAATTAACAATACCGCTCTCTTTATTTAGTGCTTTTATAGGTAAACTATATCACACATAAACACTCCACGAAAATGTGGTATAAATTTAGCATAATTATGTAAATCAATTTCGCTTAAGGCTCTATTGGGTAGGATTTCTATTAGTTTTTTGGTTCTGGATTCAAATACAGCCCTAAACCTGTTTTGTATGGTTTGAGATATAAACCTTTACCCATAGCTATACTTTCCATTGTTTGGTTATGACGTTTATTCTCAATTAATTCATTTTTAGCATTCTTTACATCCTTTATCGCTTTAACTATACCAGTTACACCACCAGACAATGCTCCAACAGCTGATAATCCTGCAAAAAGAGGTACTAGAAATGGTATGACTCCACCAGTTTTAGGTACTGAAATAATTCTAGGTGATATAACTCTTCGTCGCAGCGTGAAGGGCTAATTTTATAGCATCGTTATTGTTACTAGGTTTTTGTAATTTTATAGCATTTTTAGCATCTTTTACAGCTTTTTGAAATAACTTTACAGTTTTTTTAGTTTTATTAAATTTCATACGTTTTTTTACACCCATTCCTAATTTAATTTTAGCTTTCATGGCGTTTGTTACTAATAAAGCGCTCGTTCGTTCTAAGAAATTAGAATCTTTAGCAAGCACACGTTTCCAAGCTTTTTCTGCTAAAGATTTATCGGCAATTTGTCGATCTTTAATATTTTTAAATTTAGAATATTATATATCATGCTCTTTACAAGCTGCATCTAATGGGTTTATACCAGGATCACCTCTGTCTACTCTTTTTTGTAATTTTGTACCAGGTCCACAATATTGATAACCACCGGGTAAATGTAATTCAAATGGCAACTTATTTATAATTTTATTTAGAAGACCTTTTCCTTTAACAGGTTTTTCTTAACTGATATTAATTTTATTATAATCAATCATTATAGATAGATTGACTTATTATGAATGATTAATGTTTTGTTTTAACATTTCAATATATAAATTTAAAACTTATGAAAAATTATAAGTAGTCACGATGAAATTCATTAAACAACACAAATCTTTACCTGTAAATAATTTAGATATAAAAATAAAAGGAAACTGCTGTAAAACAAAAAAACATGGTGAACTATTACCAAATAGTATACGAGGACTAATAGTGGGTCCATCTAATTGTGGAAAAACAAATGTCATATTAAGCTTATTAGAACAACCCAATGGATTGAAGTTTGAAAATATTTACATATATTCTAAGTCTCTACACCAACCAAAATATGAGTTTCTTAATCAAGTTATGGCAACTATTCCAGAACTCGTATACTATACTTATTCTAACAACAGTGATATAATTCCACCTGAAGAAGCAAAATCACATTCTATATTTATTTTCGATGATGTCGCATGTGATAGACAAAATAATATTCGGAAATATATTTGTATGGGTCGTCACAATAATATTGATAGTTTTTACTTATGTCAATCTTATACCCATATTCCAAAACATCTCATACGAGATAATGCAAACTTTTTAATAATTTTTAAGCAGGATGATATGAATCTAAGACATATTTATACAGATCATGTCAGCAATGATATGACATTCGTACAATTTCATGAAATGTGTTTTAATTGTTGGGAAAGAAAATATGGGTTTTTAGTTATAGATAGGGATAGTGAAAAACAAAATGGTTGTTATCGTAGAGGGTTTGATGAATTTTGTTATATAGATTAATCATAACATATATAATCAGAACAGTTCAACAGCTCAACAGATCTACAGGTCAATAGCTCAACATCTAAACAGATTAATTAAATATAATATATATTAACAAATATGAATGAGAAAATTATAAAAGACAGTTTTCTCTCTACTGTTGCAGTGAGCAGACAACCGGTTGATTTCGTCCACCTGATTTAATCAAAATTATAATTAAAATTTATTTCCATAAGTAAATTAAATTTAAAATTATTAATAATTAAGTTAAAAAGTTAGTCCAAATTTTGTAGTAATAAGGCAAAATATTATATATAATTTAATTATAAATTAAAACAAAAAAAAACCAAAATTTTTATCTATCATTGTGAAATAAGAAATAAAACACATCAGTGACAAGTTCATATACAAAAAAAAAAAAAAAAAATGGGGGATCGGAACCCCCAACCAGGGGGTAATGGTCTTAACAACAAGTTACCAAATTCGTTAAATTCTGATCAATCAAAAATCATAAAAATTCAAGTAGATTGTCAAAAGTTTTTAATTATGAAACGCAATGATAACGAGAAAGACATGAACTCTGTATCGCCATTCCTATTAAAAAGAGTTATTACTGGCATTGCTGGTGAAGTCGAAAAATGTGTAAAACTTAGAAACGGCACTGTACTAATAAACACAAAAAATCTATCACAGGCAGAAAAAATAATTAAAATCACTAAAATTCAAGAAACAATTAATGTGATAGTTGAAGAACACAATACACTAAACCAAACAAAAGGAGTAGTTTTCTGTTTAGATTTTAAATATATGTATGATGAAGAAATATTGGAAGAAATGAGAGACCAGAATGTAATGGAAATTAAAAGATTTAAAAAAAAAGTTGGAGAAAATGGTACTGGTTTGTACACATTAAAATTCGCAACAACAAATCTACCTAATCAAATAAATGTGGGTTATCAAAAAATCAACGTAAGAGCGTACATACCACCACCATTACTTGGTTACAATTGTTTAAAATTTAATCATCTTACGGATAATTGTAAAAATTCGAAAATCTGCTCAAATTGTAGTGAAGAATATCATTTAATAAATGATACACAAAAATGTGAGAGACCACAAAAATGCCCAAACTGTCAAGAAAACCATAATGCCTTCTATAAAATGTGTCCACGGTTTCTCAGAAAAAAAGAAATAAAATGTATTAAGATAAAAGAAAAAGTAGATATCAGAGAGGCAATAAGACGTTACAATGTTAGATTTCCATTTATGCAGCCATTAGCAAAAATTGTAGGTGATTCATCTAAAAAATTAAACTGCAAATGTAATGACAACCCTACAGAAAATATTAATCCAACACTTGAAAACAATAATGTCAAAGAAACCTCAAGAAAACCAACAGAAGATAACAAAGATACAACAACAGCCAAAACAGAAATTTCTGGAGTATATAAAACGCAAGTATTAAATAATAATAAAACTCTTGTATCCAAAGATCTTAATAGAAAACAAAAACGCGAATTAAAAAAAATCGAAAAAAAAATAATAAAAAATCAAAATCTTCAAACGAAAGCTTTAATAATAATATTTATATAAGTAATAGTAGTATTAGTAGTATAAGTGACTCTGAGTCAATGAAAGATATATCTCTTAATGAATAGTATAATACAACGGAATTGTGACGGTCTTTATAGTCATATCGGCGAATTTAAACTCATCTTGAACAAATATAATCCTTATATTTGTTGTATCCAAGAAACTAAGTTTAAATATACTCATATACCGAATTTTAAAAACTATACTTCCTTTTATAAAAATGTTAACTCAGATACAGTAGCACGTGGTGGAGTGGCAATCTTAGTAAAACATGAATTTGACTGTGAAGAAATAATTTTAGATTCTGATCTTCAAGCAATCGCTATAAAAGTTTATTCGCCTATAAAATTCATAATTTGCACCTTATATTTACCTGGAAATGATACATTAAACATTAACGAATTACAAAATATTATAAATAAATTTGACTGTCCATTTTTCTTTCTGGGTGATTTTAATAGCCATAATATCATATGGGGATCTGAAAAAACAGATAGAAGGGGTAGAATAGTTGAACAATTAATTAATTGTAATTCACTAAGCGTTTTTAATAATGGCAAACCAACAAATTTTAGTTTTTCTTATAAAACCCTTAGTGCTATAGATTTAACATTAGGTAGCCCCATATTACAAAATCACTTCGACTGGTCAGTTGCTGAAGATTTTTATAGCAGTGATCATCTACCAATTATAATCACACCACTTTCAATTAACAACAAATTTGAAGGTAGAGATAAATGGTGCATTAAAAAAGCGGACTGGAATCTTTTCAGAAAAGAATTCAATTATAACAAATTCCAACTCAATGATATTAATGACCATGAAAAATCATTTACTATTGCTATAATTTTAGCAGCCGAAAAATCTATTCCAATAAAAAATTACACAAATTTAAAAAAAATGGTACCTTGGTGGAATCATGAAATAAAAAATTCCATTAAAATGCGAAAAAAACTGTTTAGAAAATATTGTAATACCATGAACGACGTAGATTATAAAAATTTTATAAAGGCAAAATATGAATCCCGTAAATTAATAAGATACTACAAGAAAAAGTGCTGGTCAGAGTTCGTGGAATCAATTTCTAGTAATACCCCAGCTAGTACAGTATTTAGCAAAATCAGATCTATAAATGGTAAAAATAAACCACAAAATATCGCGGCTATTATAGAGCAAAACGAATTAATAACCGATAAAATTGTAATCTCCGAAAAAATCTCAGATTCGTTTGTTTCAATATCTAGTAGTTCCAATTATTCTGAAAAATTTCTTAGATATAAAGATCTTGTTGAAAAATCACATATAAAAATACCACAACATGAATTAAATGAAGAATATAATTTAATATTCTTACAAAAAGAACTTGACAACGCTCTTAATAGTTGTAAAGGTAGCTCTCCTGGACCAGATAGAATACATTACGAAATGTTAAAACAATTGAATCAAGATGGTAAAAGTCACCTTCTCGACCTATATAACTCTATCTGGACAAAGGGAATTTTCCCAGAAAACTGGAAAAAAGCCACCTTAATACCAATATTAAAAAATGATAAAGACCCAAAAAACGTAAAAAGCTATCGTCCAATATCATTAACAAACTGTACGTGCAAAGTGTTTGAAAGAATGGTATGTACACGGTTAAACTGGCAACTCGAAAATAAAAAACTAATTACGTATCGGCCATACCCACTTAACACACAGTTTCTTATTTGATAGACCACAAAACCAACCTACATGTGAATGTAATAGTAATAATTCAACTGTATCTATTAAACATATATTTGAAGTATTCTCCCTATACAGAGAGAATAGGGTAATTTTAAAACAGCATTAAAAGCCTAGGCGAGGACAGTCACAACTCCATTGTAAATGTAATAAAATTTATTAAAAAAATTAGACTTTTTAATAAAATTTAATGATTAATAAGTAACAATTTAAGCCATAAAAATTATATTATGTAAATATATTTAAAAAATAATGTGTAATAATACTTATAAAATAATGAATATTTCAAAAATTTAATCTTTTTAATTTTCATATTAATAAACTGAATATCTTTCTTTTATTTTCTATACATATAGTAATAATAATGTTAATTTTTTTATAGTAATAATAATCTTTACGTTTATACTATATTAGTAAGCAAATGCAATCATTAAATTTATATTTTTATATGTATTATATGAATGTATATATATATATAAAAAAAAAAAAAAAAAAAAAAAAAAAAAAATTATAATACTAAATGTTTAAACAAAAAATTATGTAATATTGAGGCTTGAAAAAACCTTATTGAGTTGAAAAGCCCACAACAAAAATAATTTGAAATAAATAAATAAATTATAAAAGATATTATTAAAACCAGTAAAGCATTAAAAAGAAAATATAAAGCTTTAAAAACTGGTCAGATGGAAGCAGAACATGTATTAGAAGAACATTTTAAGCCAATTACATTGCCACTCAAAAACGTTGCAAAAGCAATTGAACAAAAATCAATTTATCCTGAAATAAAACAAGAGAAATCATTTGGTGAAATTAAAAAAGAAAAAAAAACAAGATTTTACGATGATGTTTCTAGTATAAGACAATCAAACAAAACTGATTCTGATGATGATAGTGTAGGTGAATCAAATACTTTATATGTAACATCTACGCCTAAAAAATTTACATCAAAAGTTTTATTAACCCCAACAACACCTATAAAACATTTAATTGAGAAACCTATATCAAAATATTACAAAATATTTGAATCTACTTCTTCTATACCAACAAATTTTGATACAACTTTTGGTACATATTTCGATCAAAGTTCTGCTGAATGGAAAATTGGTAATAAACAAATACAAGTAAAACAAAATGAAATAATTATTGATGAAAGTTCATATATTAGTTCAATTGGATTGCAAGAGTTAATATTTATGAAAATCCAGATCCAACTAAATATACTGAGGAAGACTAAAACATATATAACAAATATTAACAGAAACCAATGCACATAGGCGTGAATATGATTCAAATCAACAAATCCGAGGAAATAGAAGTAATAAATATAATTTAATTATTAAAAAATTATTTCCACATCAGTATAATACTCGAAAAACAACATCATCATCAGCACCATCAACAGCATTAGGTGAGGGTCTTATGATGAAAGTTTCTAAAAGAAAGCTTGATTATGTTTACTGGGATGATCCAAATGAGCTAGTTGATAGATTGCAGTTGTTAGTAGGTTCTCAAAAAGCTGGTCATAATAATCATAATAACGAAATTATTTGTATTTTGGAAGAGCTGCGAGAGGCTAATATTATACAATAAAAAGAAGATATTTTTAAGAAATCACATCATTTGTAAATATGCCTATTGATAAGTTTGGTCGTACTGGTCAACCAGTCAGAAAACCTTTACGAGGACTAGTAGGACCTGCTGGGCCAGTAGGACCTATTGGACCTGAAGGACCTATGGGGCCCACAGGACCTTATGGATTTGGATTTATATTGGATGAGAAAAATGACTATGACGTACAAAATAAACGAATTGTTAACCTTCACCAACCAGCTCGCAAAAATGATGCTGCAACAAAAGGCTTTGAAAAAAAGGTTAAGCTTGTATTAGATGTTTTACAAAAAGAACAAAACGCTTTGCTAGAAAAATATGAAACATTTGAAAATTTTGTATTTAATCATATAAAAACAATATCAGATGCGAAAAAGACTGATGAAAACAATACAATTATTACTAAACCTTTTAAAATTAATACTGAACCAAAGTATGAGTGAAGTTCATCAAAATATATATAAACAAAAACTAATAGTATAGTAATCATTTTACATCAAAATGAGTAAGAATGATGTTGTTAACGAATTACATAGACCAGCTCGAAAAAATTTTCACAGACGACGTGTTATTATTAAAGGTTTTGATGACCATTGGCAAGCTGATTTAGTTGAAATGGGTGCATATGCGAAATCTAATAAAAACCATCGATATCTTTTAACAGTAATTGATACATTTTCAAAATTTGCTTGGGCAATTCCAATTAAAAACAAAACTGCTAAAGAGGTAACTAAAGCAATGAATACAATATTCAAAGCTGGAAGAAAACCCAAAAATCTTCAAACAGATGATGGAACTGAATTCTTTAATAAAATATTTCAAGATTTAATGCAAAAAAAGCACATTTATCATTATTCTACATACAGTTCATTAAAAGCATCAATAGTTGAACGTTTTAATAGGACTTTGAAAAATATGATGTGGAAAAACTTTAGTTTGAATGGCTCTTATAAATGGATTCATATATTAAAAGAATTAATTAATGAATATAATCATAAAAAACATAGAACAATAAAAATGCTACCATATGATGTTACAAAAGAAAATTCTAAAAATTTACTTTCAACTGTGTATTCACATATAAAACAATTTACAGCAGGCAAATATAAAATTGGTGATAATGTTCGCATAAGTAAATACAAGCATGTTTTTGAAAAAGGTTACACACCAAATTGGACAACAGAAATTTTTAAAATACGTAAAATTCAAAATACCAATCCCATAACATACTTACTTGAAGATTATCAAGGTCAACCTATTCAAGGTAACTAGAACTAAATAAAGTAAAACATAATAATATGTATCTGATTTAAAAATTTTTAAAAACAAACAAAGATAAAGTATTCGTAAAATGGCTTGGTTTTTCAAGTCAACATAACTCATGGATAAATAAAACAGAAATTCTAAAATAAAAACATATTTTCTTTTATTCAATAAAATTAGATTATTTCACAACTTCAAATAATAGTTTTAATTAATATATAAATTTAAAAAAAAAAAATTCAACCATGGCCCCGGTAGAGTGTTGAACCGGAGCCTAGCTGCCTATATTTTGAAATAAATTTTATACCTTATAATTTTAATGAACTCACTCATTGAGCCATGGTTGAATACAAAAAATGTGATAAAAATACAAACAATAACCATAATTTAAGAAATACGTCAGAAGATTCTAAATTTAGCAACACGAAAATAAAATATTTTCTAAAACTCTAATCATAATTCTACATCTTCTGACTCATATTAATAATTATTATTATGTTTAAACAATAATATACATGTTTAAGATATTTCCATGTGATATGTTTGTTTCAATTTATTCACATCGATTATCACCAAATCTGATCTATAGGATGTATCATAATTTGTAAACCTTTCCATTTCACCATTACTCAAAATTCTTTGAGTTTCAATTTCCATATATTCAAGGCAATTTATTTTCAACGTTCGTTTTTTAAAATTGCTGTCATATGAACATCGTATTTTGATTTTTTCTTCATCACTATGCTCCAATTGAAAATGACGATAGAATATATTTTCACTTTCGATAAAACCAGCAATTTCTTTTTCTTTTTTAATTAAATCATGTCTAAATCCTTCAATCGCTTCTTTAACGGTAACATAATTTTTATCTGATTCTTCTGCAATCGCTTCTTCAACGGTAACATAATTTTTATCTGATTGTAATGTTTGCTCATTTGATGCTGTTGTTGTTGTTGGTTCGATTGATGATGTTATTATATCAAGTAATTCATCGGGGAGGTTTACATGTTTCATTAGTTTTATTGATAGGGTTACTTGAATTAATTCATTACTAGGAAGTATAATATTAAATGTAGCATTTCCATTATTTTCATCATTTAATGCAATAGCAATAACAGGAGCCGCATAAATTCTAATAAATAGTAAGCTTAAAATAGTGATAGGTGAAAACTTCTTCATATTTAATTGATTGAATTCAAGTTAACTCTTCAAAGTTTATCTGCAGAATGAAATTTTTTTTTTTCCTAGATCATTGTTTAAGTAATATTATTATTATTACAATCGTCGTTTTTGTAAGTACTCCTGATAAACATCTTTGTAATCTTCCACTAATATTAATAAACGTAAAACATCATCTTCTACAGTAGAATTGTTTACATTTTTATTGTAAGTTATTTGAATTGTATTTAGTTTATCTATTAAACCAATAATTTGCGGTTTCAGTAAATATTCTCCATCATATTCATAAAAATTTTTTACACTCCCTAAATATTCAAATGCTTTAGTAAGTCTATCTTGCAATTCAAAATTTTTATTAGGTTTAATTTCTTCTATTCTCCTATATACAGATGTAGTATGAGATAATGATTCTATTTCTTGTTCTGATTTGTTCTTTGCAATCTGCTCCCAATCTTCCCCCAATAAGAATGGACAATCCACCGGAAACTTATTTATTTTGTTTTCATATTTCCTAGGTGTATTAGTTATTTCACCAACGATTCCTATGTCCCCACCCATAACTTCGATTTTCACATGCTGCCATTCAAGAAATTTAACATCCCAGTTAAGATATGCTGGTAACGCTTCACCATTTGTTATAAATAATAATAAAACCCTTTCACCATTTTCAGGTGTTACCCAAATCTCTACTATAGAACCCAAATATTTAATATATACTATTTTGAATGATTTCCATTTTCTACAGCAGACACAATATCTATGACCATGACGGATACTTTCACACCAAAACATCTTAACTATGGCTCTATTAATTAGTTACTATTTATTAATTTATATGGATTTATCTAGATATTTATAGTAAGCAATTAATTTCATAATTTGACACTGGCTTAAATATTCAATAACACATGCACATGTATGTGTACATTCACATTTTATTTGCTCACATTTCTTTGTATTATTTGGAAATCTTATATAAAAATCAATGTTTAAATCTTGGTGTTCACTTAGAAGAATAGTATTGTATTTTTCCAAAAACTCTTTTATATTTGTTAAATGATCAACGACTAATTATAATTATTTTTTCTAGAAGATAATCACAAATATAATTTGATAAGCTTTAAACATTCCCTCTCATAGAACTTTAAATAAATACAGAGACAAGTATCAGAACCGGATGTGGCATTATCAGAAGACCACAAACAGATTGAGAAGTGATATCCATGTATACAGTATTATTTCATCATCATTAGATAATTTCATCAATAACTTTCGATAATTTTTAAATTTTTCTTTATGTTCCTCAAGCAAAAAATCATTATATTCATATAAAAACTTATTTATCTTTTCTAATGAAGATGATGATGATTCACAATCAAGATCAAATTCAGCAATTGTTTGAAGATCTTCAAACGATGTCATCGTATCAGGTTAATTATATAACTAACAAAAAATGTTATGAACACACAAACCACAGACACAAAATCCAATACACATCACGGACACAAACCACAGACACAAAATCCAATACACATCACGGACACAAACCACAGACACATCACGGACACAAACCATCCAAAACACCAAGGAAACAAACCATCACATACACAAACCAACTAAACAACAAAACGAAGGGTTTGTTACAAGCTGGGGTAGAACCCGCTTTGCTTAACTACTAATCTAGTACGTTTGCAGTTAACCCTACTACAATTGACAATTACTGAAACTCTAGATACAAGAATGTAAAATTATATAATTTTGGTATTCTTATTTATTAGTTTTTAGTCGCATATTACTATTTATAAAGGAAAATATTTAGAAATGTTTAGAACCTTGATTGCAAATATAAAAAGCTGTTAACTAGGAGGCGCAGATAACTCGTAGTTATGTTTAAGAGCGATTCATGTCCAAAAGTTTTTTGTAATTAACATTACCTTTGTAACAAACTGGGATTTGTTCAAAATTGCACATCTTTATTATTTATTGATTTATTTACCGTATAATATTTACCGTATGATCTAGAACATATGAAATATTAAACGGAAATTTAACCATGCACCCCCTAAATCTAGTTACCTCTACATTGGTCAGCACATATGTAGTCACGAATCCAACCTGTTTACAAAATTTCATTGGAATTGGATAGTATTTACCATATGATCTACAACATATGGAATATTAATCAGAAATTTTAGCGCGGACCCCCTCAGACTACTAACGTCTACATAAGTCAACACATGCGTAAAGTAAACAAAACTTTTTCACAACATTGCATTATAGTTATTTCACAACTCCTCATTAAGGAAACTTAAGTGTGGTTTCAGAAAATTTATTAAATGAATCAACATAATCATATACCCTTTTGTGTTGTTAGATGAAGTTTGGAATTTTCTAAATTATTAAATTGTGACATTAATTCAGGAAAGTTGTCTAAATTTTGATACTAAGCCATCTAAACTTTGAGCCATAAATTTATAGGAATTTATAAATCAACATTTTATTAATTTTTTTTTCTTTATTTACAAGTAATATATCTAACGCTCCAGGAATGTCTTGAGAAATATTTTTTAAAATAAAATGCGAGGCATAACCCTAGATTATAGAAAACTATTGGCAAAATATGTGCATCTTTAAAATTATTCTTACATTTGAATGGGCAGCACCTCGATAAAGACCAGTTAGATGACAATGATCTCTGACCTTTATATTTTCATCATCATTAGTAAAAATATTTTCACAAATATGACATACTGTTGCTACTTCGTAATCATATTTTCGTTGATTGGTTAATGTATCCATTGGAAGTGAACATAAAAATATTGTTTCTAAGTTTTCAGCATATTCTGTCAATTGTTTTACAACCAAGCAATACAATCCTCACCACGATTTCATTTAAAAAATGATAATGTATTGTCATAACTGTATTTAACAAAGAAGCCTACACTACATGGTACATGCTCTTGAAATTTACTTATATCATTACAAGGTTTTCTAAATCCGCATAAATGACAAGCGGACACTTAGGCTTATAATTAAAATTCTTAAAACTTACAATTTCATTGGACTCGTTTTCCAAAGAAATCCTACAAGAATTCATTTTAATACAATTTATTTGATGCATTTCCGAACGTTGCAATGTCGTAAAATAGTGAAATCATGTAATTAGTTAGGTTAGGCTAGGTTAAGAAGGGTGCGTGAAGATACAAGTTCAATACGCATCACGAGAAATCTCGATGGATCAATTGTGGTCCCTATGCAAGGTTCAAAAACTAAACACCAATCCTATTAAAAATTTATGAAGAGAAGAGTTCTCCATAAAGGTAGTGTTGAAAGAGACATCCAACCGTACAGTACGTCACGTACAGTGCGTTGATACAGGACGCACGCATGTATTTCACAATCACATACTAGATGTTCTAGTGAGGGTTCTATAGTTTCATCCCCACAGCGGCATTAGCTGTCCATGGGAATTCCAAGGTGAGCACCGTGTTTACCAATCCAATAGTGACCAGTAAGGAGACCAATCAGTTTCCTACAGATATTTCTATCTGTAGATAGAACAATCTCAGATTTCTTATTAGATAGGCGCGGCCAACATAGTTTGGTTTGACGACACTGAGGATAATGATCCCAAGTATCGTTGACAGTATTGTACGCCACCAAATCTATAGATAGTTTCGCAGATTCAATTGGACAGCATTTTCCTTTTCTTCAACACCGTGGTGTCCAGGAACCCAGCATATTCTCACCCGATGCCTTTGTGCTAATTGATTGAGCAACCCTTGACACTGTCGCACCGGTCTATATTTCGTTAAATAGGATCCAATTGCTTTGATAGCAGCTTGTCTATCCACATATATAAATATTCTGTGGGAGTTCAGGTCCCTATCAAGCAGCTTTTTCGCCGCTTTCAGAATAGCTAGGATCTCAGCCTGAAAAATACTCGAATTACAGGTCAAAATTGAAAACTGGAGTTACATAATCAGTAAGGTTGGGTAGCGCCGACGCCATGGTGTCGACTAGTTCCCTACCGTGTCCTTTTCTAGATAATTTCCATTGCCCAGACTCTCTTAGTCTGAGGGCACTTTTAATTGCCATGGAATTAACATACAATTTTATCGGAAGTATATGAAGTATCATTTCTAAATTTTCCACATACAAAAATTGCTATGTCGTCTGCGTATGCAACTACCTTTACGCCTACGCCCGGCAGCTCCTGCAGAATTTCGTCAACCACCAGAAGCCAAAGAAGTGGGGATAGAACCACACCCTGAGAAGGGCCTCTGGTGGTAGTTATTTTTATCTTCCCTGTTCCCAAGGACGAATTAACAGTTCTCGATCTAATGAGTCTGTAGTGCTTAGGCGTGGTATGACTTGGCTTACCTCCCTTAGGAATAAAGGTAACTCTAACTTCTTCTCAAAATTTCGGGATATGTCCCAAAATTAAGCAACTTTTAAAGATCCTCACTAGAGAAGGACCAATTAGTGGCATGGTCTTCTGTAGCAAGATTGGCACCACACCATCAGGCCCCGGTGACTTATAGGGGGAGAACGACATAATAGCGTGCTTTACTTTTTCCAAAGTCACGATATGTGACGGAAAATCATTTTCCAAGTTCAGAGTAGTCGCTTGTGGATTATCGTTCCTAGTTTGCGTGATACTCCCGGTAACTGCTTTCCGTCCAAGTTCCGTCATCTTTTTGAAGATAACCTGGCACTTCAGGATCCTTCGCTAAGATTTTCCGCAACCTAGAAGCTTCGTTCGTATTTTCAATATCCTCACAGAGACGTCTCCATGAGCTTCGTTTAGCGTGGCCAAGCGATGATTTGAATTGTTTTTTACTGAGACGATATTCGTCCCAGTCTGTTTCTGTATGAGTTAGTTTCGCTTTTTTAAAAAGCCGTCTTGCCTTCGTCCTCAGAATCTGGAGATCTTTGGACCACCAATTTGGTCCAACCTTCGCGGATTTATTTGAGACAGGGCAGCACGATTCGTACGCTTTTGTAAATATTTTCGTTAAACCTTCAACCTCCTTGTCAATATCTGACGCGTGACTTAATACGCCTCTAACAGGTGTCTTAATTTCATCGACAACTATTTTGACAAAGTTATTCCAGTTGGTTCTTTTAATGTTCCTAAAAAGGGTTCCTTGTTGTAAGCTTAAGTTTACATCAAAGAGGATTATTCTATGGTCAGAAAAAGATTCTATATCCGAAACTAACCAATTTTCTACTTGAAATTTGGTCGAGTCTGATATTAGAGTAATGTCTAAGACTTCTCTCCTACTTCTAATGACAAAAGTAGGCTCGACACCTTTGTTACATATTAGTAGGTTACTAGTGCATAGAAATCCAAATAAAGACTCACCCTTTGAATTTGTATCTGTGCTGGCCCATTGTGAGTGATGAGCATTAGCATCGCACTCTACAATTATATCCAGTTTAGCATCTTTAACCATCCGAATCAAGTTTATGAACCCGATTGGAGGTGGTGGTTCATCAGAGTCCGATGCAAAGTATGCGGACGTGAAGATAAGACTGTTACCGTCAGTCCCCTCGCATCTTATCGTTGTCTGGTCTCCATTGCTGAAATTACTCAATAGAAACATAATAATATTCTTTTTAGCTAAAATACAAGTTCTAATCTTACCTATGTCTGAATAAAACAACCTATATTCTAATGTTTTTAAACCATGGATCTTGTTGTTGTTGATCCATTATTCTTGTAGCAGGGCTTCATCTATCTGCTTGTCCACCAGTAGACGCAGCAGGTTGGCTGATGCAGCCTTGTAATGATGAAAATTAATTTGAATACCCTTCATCATTTCTTCTCTATAATATGTTCTACTATTTCTATTTGTGGCACCTTCACGGTGATGAAGCCACAGCCTAGAAATAGCTTAAACATTCTTTCTTTGAGGGATGGAATCGAATCTCGGTCACACGATAAAAGGAAGCGTTGCCCTCCTTTTACCGGTAGATCTTTCCACTCTATAGCAATTCCAGCCATCGGAACTCCTGAATTTTGCTTTCTTAGCAATTCGAGGATTTTATGGTTCTTTAAGACAGGGTCCGGTATAAAAACCCAGGTCTGTGGTTTAACAAGCGTTGCACCACGTCAAACCGAACTCCTGCCCACAATTCACCTATCTGTGAGAGGTATAACACTCGAGCCACTTGAGTGTAGATTCATTCTTGCAGACCATGGTCCGCACCCCTTTGTACCAGCCTCTCGCAAGGATAATAAATGAATCTACTTCCGTGAAGCTTGTTGGGTCTGGAATGAGATGGTCAGTTATTGCAGCTTCCACCAACAACCAGCGTTCCGGCGAGATCTTGTGATCTGGGACACTCAGATCTCTAACTGCCACATGTAACTTGTCTAGGGCAACTATTGGTGCTCTGGACAAATTTCGTGGTCTTTTCCGTTCATTTTTCTCTTCGTCTAGTGACCGGATTCTCTTTTTCTGAGTCACCTCGGCAGAACTTTGTCTGGTGGGGGGATGTTCAGCTAGAAAAGTCCTCGCTCACTCGAGCCTTTTCTTTTCTTCAGGTTTCAAGTCTGTCGGATTCTTGGATCCGAAAGACTTAATTGCTCTTCTAGACAGCTTTCGATTTTTTCGAATTCGTTCCGTCTTGGTGCGCTTGCTAACCACTTCTATAAACGGTGCATTATTTGCTAACGCAATATCTACCGAAGCAATTTTTGCAGTCACACCATTGCGAACTTCATTCTCGTTTTGAATAGTTGCAACGATGCTCTCCGAGGGAGTAGAAGTAGATTACACAGCCTTTGACATCGCTGAAACCATCGTTACGTTGAGATCGTCAGCTTCTTCTTGTAATTCGTCCTCCTCTAAATCGTCCGAATCAATGTTGATCCGGTCAAAATCCAGTTGAGAGCTTATGGTCTCAATTGATTGTGAGGGTGATGAAGGATTTTGGGATAAGGTAGGGGATACAGATAAGGAAGACGGCTTTAAAAACAATGAAGATTTCTCTTCAGCGGATAGTAGTTTGGTGGATGGGATAGAGGTAGAGGGTACGGACATGGTGAGGAATTTTCCTCAACGGATTTTTTCTTTTTATTTTTTTATTTGGTGCTCATTTTTGAACCCACGAGAATGTCGAGAAGAAAGAATCAGCAACCGAAGAGACCCCTTGCGGAAGTAAGGCTGGTTACCGTAGGGGGTAGCCTGGTACCCTACTGGATCGCTTGCGATACCACTTTTATACACCTGGTACCATGCAGCCATCAGCACGATGCTTGCACCTTGGCTTCAGTGTTTTGAATCTCTTTAGTCTGACAACTCCTCCTATGCCAATTCGACATGGTTGGAGCTGCCGCCGTCACACGCCCTAGGATTCAACGATGCGCGCAAACCCCTCCGCCACGTTAAGGCAGACATTCCGAAGGAGGAAGACATCGATTACAAATATGTTTCTTTTTTCTGTGTTTGGATTGTTGAGACGAAACAAGCATAGAAATATATTTTATTCAACAACAATTATATCAATTTGCAGGTAGTTCATAATCATCATCATCGCTTTAGTACCAATAAATTATTACTACAATTGAAAAATAATTAATACTCGAAAAATAAAATTTATTATTTAAATCTTACTTTCTTGATGTTGATTCCTTTTTACTTTGATATGATGATACTGTTCTATATATATTATGTCTACTCTTTTTCAAAGTAAACACATTTAATGCAATCTCACTCTTTTGCTGCTCCAATTGACAAATTTCTTTTATTGTCGTGGGAAATGTAGTACCATTTAAATTTAATATTTACGCATAATGTGGATATGAGCAAGTTCTTGTAAAGGGCCGAGACTACAGCCCATGCAAAACAAGCGTCATCCTGATTTTGAATATTTATGCACGCTTTTTTATCCCTTATGGCTTTAGGTAATCTAATGTATGAAGATGCAGAAAAAAGAGTGTGCTTAGTAATATTTAAAACTAAATTAATAATGGATTGCAATGCCCTGTCACTATCTCTCTACTGAAATTCTTACGGTTGCACAAGTATATATTACAATATGTTTTTTTAAAACCATTCTTCGATGTTATCATTCATATCGAGTTGATGCGTTCTAGTATTTATATATTTAACTTCTGTTATTACTTTATACATCTTATTTTCAATATATTGACAACAAATTGCTGCATTTATTTTAACAACTTGATGCTGTTGCAATATTTTCACAATGTTTTGTCGAAACAGTATTTTGGCACCTTCTAAAAAATGCTTAGGTCACTTTATGTTTCAAATTAGAAATAACTCCTGTTTGTATTCTTGCTCTGAATGTTTATTTTACCATATTCCATGCAACATTAGTAGAAATGTTATTTTGACTGTAGCTTCCACCTATGATCAATTTGTTCTTAATTATTTGCTGATATGTTAGCACTTTTGAAATTTCACTTTCAATGTGTCTCCTTGCACCACTTGCAATGATTAGTCTAAGGTCTAAGCATTTGCTGTAATTATTTAATAGTTGTATCACATTTTTCAACCCACCTGATGTATATTGCCGGCTCTGGATCTGTTGTTGCTATTAATTTGATATTTTCCAATAATTCACTTATAAACTTTAAGAGGTTTCAATTATATATTTCACTTTACTGTCTATCAATTACATAATTTAATTCAAAAATTACTTGGTATTTATACAATTTCCCCCAACCACATTTTATTTCAATTAAAAATAACGGAAAAAACATCAATATGGCTTCCATGAGAACAATGACATTCACCCATTTCAAATAATTTCTAAATGTCATTTCAATTGGCTTTTTACTTTCCGATATTTTCAATAGTCCTAATTTGATATTATCAGCTACACTTGCATGTGGTATTCGCCATTGTAATTTAAAAATTCAAAACTTATAATCTGCAAAAAATTCCTTACAACAACGACAACCATTTTAAATATCACCAAAAAAAGTAAACAAACTAAAGCTTTTATCATGGTGGTGGTATTAAATATCACCAAAACAAAATACTGCTCAATATGCGCGATGTTCCTCAATTAAGAAAAAAACATATTTACAACAACAACAACCATAGATAATATTTTAAAAATATTCTTATGAAAACAATCCTAAAAACCTCGGACGTTTAACAAATTTGGGGGTTTGTGCACGCTTTTGGGGTATTTTCTATTTTTATTTAAAATTAGTTTTTCAAAAAATGTCGTTTTCTCGCAACTAGAAGGACAATGCAGTTTAAGATTCTACAAAAAACTAACCTTTATGTAACGTAGCGCTGCGCCTTCTTTTACTTTCCTTTTATTGAATTTACAATTCATGTTTTCCAAAAGATTATGCACACGTAAGGACAGAATAACAACAAACATTCATACCGCGATCTAATACTACAAGTGAACTTTGAGACGAGATACTATACTCATTCACTTAGGACGTCGTAACAAAAAAAAAAAAAAAAAAACTAATAAAATAATACTGAAACAAAATTAACATTATAGCAATCCGCGCGAAAGGTGTTTGATCGCGATGGTCAGATTCTCGCCCTACCTTGCCTTTAAACATTGACCAACAAACTAAAGCTTTTAAAGGCCTTAACACAAAAAAATTAAACAATACACGCGAATAACTACATGTTTCAAACACAACACTATGGAAGCTACACTACACTTCCACTTTTTGTATCGTCGAAAATTACGAGCATACCCTTCTTAACCACCAACAAAATAAAGGGAAACTTAGCACAACTTTATGCTGTCTCAATATAAAAAAAAATAAAGTAAAGACTTAGATTTCATCTTTAAAATATTAATTATAATAAATTTTATTAATCAGCAAATAATAGAAAAAAAATATATAAAATTAAGAAAAATAATAAAAGTGAAAAAATTAAAAAAAAATTTAATTTAATATAAAAAAAAATATATGTATATAAATTAAAATAAGTATTAATATTATTAAAGTTTAAATTAATAACCAAAAACTTTTAAATTGATATTTAAGTAAAAAAAAATTATAACTTCAAAACTAATCAATACTCCAAATAGATCTACAAAAAAAATTATAAAAAAATTACCCCTATTACCATAACAAAATATAAAATTTAATATAAAGTATAAAAAAAATAAGTAAATTTATATAGCACAACAGCTGATTGATACAATAATTTAATATAATTTAAATTACTTTCTCAAAAAAAAAACATATATATATAACTGGAATTCGCCGTTCTCTTTAATAAAACTTACATATGTACACATAAGCGATAAAAATAAAAATTGAGCGCTAGACTTAAACTCTGATGATCTGATATATGTATATATATATATAAAAAAAATAATTTAAAATTATTCTTCATATATAAAAATTCTCAAATTTCTAATAGAAATTCTTTTTTTTTTTACTTTACAGGGTAACTTCCAAAAATATAAAAAATATAATATTACCCGACAAAAAAAATTGAAGATATATATATAAAAATAATACACCAATTTCTTTAATATTTAGTTTATAAATATAAATAAAAATAAAAATTAAAATAAAATAATAACTCACTTACATCAAATTTCAGCTAATCCTTCGGGAAATGTGAGCTCAAATTTCTTCAGGATCTGAAAATCAAAGTTTTTTTTTTGGGGGTTTTTTTTTGTTTGAAAAAAACCATTTTTATTTATTTTATTTAAAAAATCACACAAAAATAATAATTTTTTTATTTTATTTTCCTTATTAATTTTTTATATCTATAATAAAAATATCTACCACAATTTCAAGTGGTAAAAAAAATACTTAATAATACCACTAAATTTAAACTTTTTTTTTCAACAAAAAAAAATTTCTGCGATATCACTAAAATTTCACGTTAATCAAAATTGATTACCGCCATTTTTGTAAATCCGACGGAATACAATTCATATTAAATTTACGAACGACAATTTAATTATTTCTCTAGATTTACACTAGATTTTCTTCTTTTTTATATTAACTATAAAACTTATTAACAAACAAAAATTTCCGCGGAAACAATAAAATTATTTCTACAATAAAATTCTTTCTATCAATTCTTTGATAACTGACCTAATAAAAAAAATTCTCTATATATACAATAGTATATAAAATATAATATATATGTAATAAAAATATCAATTCTACTGATTATAACAGATGATATATAAAAAAAATTAACTGCTACACTCTCTCGATGCTGACACTGGCGGGAAATTATAGATCTTCTAAGATTTTCGTTCTTTAAATTTTTACAGGAAAATTGTTTAGACCACAGATAAAACTTTACTTTTCAGCGACTATAGCCTGGCCAGGCGAGCTCACTGGCTAAGCCTGTGAATAATATATAAAAAAATAACTAATTAGATCAAAACTGATCTAAGCCTAAATTAAACTATTTTTTTTCCTATTACCTGAGCTTTTATCTTTTATTTCTAAATAAAATGTAAATTATGATGTAATTTTTTTCTTAATTTTTCTCTTTTTTTTTTGTTAATAAAAGGAATTTAAACCTTGACTTTTTCCAAGTATGTGGAAAAACTATTATTTTAACACAAAAAAACTAGATTATTTTATAACTGATACTGAAATTAATAATTTTCTATTTATTTTGTAACACTTGCTTTTTGTAAGACTACTTTAACAAAAGTAAGATTTTATAAAAAATTTCCTAACACGAAAATTTTTAACGGACAAAACTGCTAAACTAACATTAAAATTAACATTAAAATACAATATACTAATTAAAGAGACATCTTTTAAACGACATTAAAATGTACTACCGCGACAATATTACTACTATTCTTTTTTTTCGAACATTTAACAGAAAACTTCTTTTAAATTACAGAATCTGTAATTCAAATGCAAAACACACTATCTGTAATTCAACTGCAAAATACACTATCTGTAATTCAACTGTAAAATATACTGTAATAAACATTTAAATTTCTTTATTGTATAAAAATACAATTTTAAATTTTACATGAATATTATTTTTGAATAATACCAAGCAAAAAGTACACACCATTACAAAACACATTTGTTTTACGAAAAGGTCAACAAATGTCCTTTTCTTCAAACAAATATGAAAAAGGTGTGAATTATATACTCTGTTTTTATAACTAATTTGATAAAAGGTATCTTTAAAAATATTAAATTTTTGCACTCAATGTGGGGACTCGACCTACGACCCAATTATTCCTCATACTCTACCTACTGATCTGAACAACATTGATACTAAACTGACAATAAGATGGGAACCAAGCTTTAATTTGTTCTAACACTTCTCTTTGACTGTTAGAAAGAACATGCATTTTTGGATCAGGCATTTGTTTCGATTCAACTTCACTGATTGCAAAAGGGTTAAAACGAAACAAGCGCCAGAAATCTATACCTATGTATAATTTCTGTTTAAGCGTAGGGCATAAATAAATCATAATATCTTTAGTTACATTACAACAGGTTACAGATACATTCACAAATCCTAAGATTTTTTAGGTTTACCATCTGCAGTTTGTAAATTAGCATTAAGTTCTGTCCATTTTAAACCAACTGTTTTCAGAAACTCTTCGCCTCCTATCCCTAGACAAGTTATCGTGGCTCCCGAATTTAATAATCCTCTAATAACATGGCCACCTAAAGAGACATCCTGGAAAAGACGGGGGCCTCATCTAAACTACTTGTTATAGTACAAGATTCTAAATATTTTCTTAAATTCTTCCTTTGTTTACTTATTTTTCTAAATTTAACTAATAATTTTTTTTTCTATTTAATTTAATTACTTCTTTATTTTCAGCAAATATTCTTTTTTTTGCTTCAACATATTTCTTTAACTTCTCTCTATGTAAATTTTCAATATCAAAAATTGGTACTTCAATATTAATATTACTATCATTTAAATTTTGCTTATTCGTACTTTCTGATTTCTTAAAAATTTGTGTAGGTTTTGGTATATCCGAGTCAATTATCTGAACTTTACTATGAAATTCAGATAATTTATTGTCAGTTAAATTTACGAGCGAAGAATCACCGGTAGATTCTTGCCCCGAACTTAGTTTCCCTATTTCCTACAATTACACGCAGGACTAGAGACATCTTTACGACCACAATAGTAACAAATCATGATACGAGGTTTTTCACAATCATAAAACCCATGTCCTTTTTCACCGCAATTGAAACATGTCAAATTAGAAGTATCACGATTCCCTCTGGTATACGCTTTCTTATCTGGGTATCTATTATATTCATTTACTTGATATGATTCATCAACAAAATTATCCTCATCATCAAGTAAATGGTTTACATTATCATTATCATTAAAAATTTCATTTACGCGTCGATACGGTACAGGAGGGGCATGAAATGCATGTGGTGCGCGTGCCCTATTTTGACTTTCCATACGCAAAATACGTTCCGCTCGTTTACACTCATCTCTCAACTGATTGACCGTAAATATTTCCCGAGAAACAGATATAAGTTGAATTAATCGAAAATCGAGATTTTCTCTCATAATATGAACTAATTCCAATTCAGATTTACGAATTTGCATGGAATAATTTAATTTCATAATTGCGTTGCAAAACACATCAAAACTTTCACCTGGTTTTTGCTTTCGATTCATGATCGCTTTAAAGATATGATGATCAGCGTCCAAAGGTTGGAACTGCCCAATCATGTCTTGCTTTAGAAAGTCCCAGTCATGGTCCGGAAAATCTTGCATAAGTCTCCAATACCATTTTTGAGCATCACCCGCAAGTAACAAATAAATACTAGATAATAATTGACTTTCTGAAACTCTATTATCTCTCTTCATCTTTTCTACTCTAAAACAAAAATCATTAATGGCCATACCAGTGTTACCATTAAATGTAAAACCCCACTTATTTATTGGTATAAAACTATTAGATTGATTTTCATTAACTCTTCGGTTCTGACATGGAATTCTTTGGGTATTAACATTATTGCGTCGCGATTCACCAGCATAATCATGTCTGGACATTGTTGGTTGCGTTAAATAATAATTATTAAATGGTTCACGATTTGGTGGAATTCGTTGACCAGTTCTATTGCGTGGAATATTCTCGTAATCAGGTGAATCATCTTGCCTACTAACGAAATTTACATTTCTAATATTTGACGCGTTTTGATTGTGACCGTTTATTAATGGTTGATCTACATTTATATTTGTATTTCCTCGCGATCGTGATTCATCTAACATATTCATGTTAGAATGATTCAAAATTTCTCTGCCGAGTTTAATTATAGCTTCATTTGCTGAAACACCTGAAGGAACTGAATCATTTTGAACATCGTTTAAAATTTCTTCCATAGCCTTCCGTAAATCTGCTGCCGAAACAGGATTACGAATACTGTGACTCGGTCCACTAGTTGGATGAGTTACGATTCTTTTGGATGGCTGACCAGGACGTGGGAATTGTAAACCCGTATCAACACTATTTATAATTGGATTTGGAACAAGTCTTGGTGAACTACTTATATATGGACGCAAAATAAAGTTTGAACCATGTGGTTCAGTCGATTCATGAGGGATACCAGCTTGGTGATTCGTTTGTACTTCAGGGCCAGTTTCACCAATGTTTGGTTCAACTATTTCCCTGTTATCATTTGTGATTTGTCTATCCAACACGTTTTCAAGGCCAACGGCATCATCTTGCAATGGCTCATGATGTTCTTGATTCATTTCCGCGTTATTATTAAAATTATTGGGATTATTGTCGGTTTCTATATGACTCCTCGTATGCATGTGGTGACCTTTTTGATTACCAGTAGGTGTCATATTAAATTTAGTACAAAAATAAATTAAAAAAACTATAAACAATATCAGGAATAATTTGTTTTATGTTTTTTTTTTTTGAAAGAAAAACTGTGTTTCTATCGATACAACAATTTAAGCAAACAAAATCTCTTAAATTAAATCTTTGATTACTAAGTGAATATAAAATGGATATGTTTAATTATGTTAAATATAATAATAAAAAAAATATAAAATAAAAAAAATTATATAATAATAAAAAAAAAATATATATACAATAATAAAAGGTTATATATTATTATATTTATGGCCAATGGCCGGCTTAAGAATAAAAAAAATGTAAATAACAATGAAAAAAAAATCAGTAATTGGTATTGCCAAATTATTGAATTAAAAATCAATTGCGAAAGAAAATTGGCAAGAAAAATTATTTGCGCGAAATGAATAAAGAATCGATTCTTGCAAAAATTAGGGTAATTAGGATTTAATTAGGGAAATCCGAGGTGGAGCAAACGGAAAAACTTAAAAGGCACGGCAAGGAAGAAATCTTGAAATGAGATAGGGAAATTGGAAAAAAACTTGTTCACCTTTAATTGACCCATCGGTCAGGAAAGGTGAGCAATGTTTTTTTGGAAAAAATATAGGATGATGAAGATAGGAGGATTTTTTTTTGGGAAGGGGGTCGAGAAGAGCGATAGTTGTGTTTTGAGTAGAGTTGAAATTAAAGATAGTAGATTATATATATAATAGTTAATAGAAATAATGATAGTATTTAAAGGATTTTGTTTAGTATAATAAAAAAATATATAAAAGTTAATTACAAATTTCACAAAATATTAAAGATTTATTATTAAATAGTATCATTAATAATAATAATAAAAAAAAACAATTAGAGAGTGAACTATATAATAAATTATATTAATAACAATATAAACTGAAGAAAAAACCTTTAGAAAATCTAATAGTGAAAAAAATTTAAGAGTTAGACTGAATTGAAAAGAAAATTTAAAAAAAAGAAATAAAATAATAATATCGAACATAAAGATAACTATTTAATTTAAAAAGATAGATAGAACAGCCGAAGAATTGGAAATAAACATTTTTTTGTGTTATAGTATCAGTTTTTTTTTTGTTTTATAAAAAAATCATAATTGAAATTCAAATTTAAAAAATTAGTTTAAAAAAATTATATTAATACATATTATAAATATATTAATATATATGAAAACCCAACTAAAGAGAAAAATATATATATTGGTATTAATATATATATTATTTGGTACATATAAATCCAAATTGGAGTGCAACGTTATCAGCGGGATTCCACCAGCAGAATTTTTTTTTTTGTAAATTTGGTTATTTCTGGTTGTGACGTAATCGTCATATATACTATATAAAAATATAAAAATTATAATTTTTTTTTGTGTGAAGCGCTTTCCTGACATGTCACGAGAGGAGCTGTTATAGTAAAAAGGTATGTTGGAAAAAAAAAAATTCGATAAATGTATTAAATTAAATATTAAATTTAAAAATTTTTATTACTTAAATTAAATATTTTTTTTTTAAAGTTAGCAAATATTATCTATATATATATATATATATATATATCTATGGAAACGAACCATATTAATAAATTATAATAAACTTAACATTAAAATCTAAATAAAAATAATGAATTAATCTTTTAAATTATTAATGTTAGAAAAATCATTGTTGCCTGAATCTATGCAATAATTTAAAAATTGAATAAATAAAATTAAAAAAAAAAACCAGCATATACAAGAATAAATAATTTAATTGTATCCCTGTCTTTCTGCCGAGATCTTTTTGTGTTAATATTTTTATTAATATTAATTATGGAGAAGTGAAGGGATTTGCTGATTTGAACGTGAGTAGGATCGTTTTGGTTGACCCACGCTCCACAGGCTGAGGTATTATCCCGCACACTTCTTGGAGGAAGTCCCAAATCGATCCAGGAACACTACTATTTAATAAATTTGGTCTTAATAATTGTTGTGATTTTCATTGTTATCGGTCATTCTAGACCTGGCGCCCATCGTCTTTAGTGTTCCAACCTGATCCATGGTCATAGGCTAACCACTACCTCTACCATAAAGTAGTTGGTTACAAATCATAGAATTTTTTGGGATCCTGTATAATATTTTCACCAATTTTTAATACGTAATTATCATCATATGATTTGCGTGAAAGTTTCGAGAATTCTGAACATAATTTATTGTATTTATTTTTTAAAATTTCACCGATATATTCACGACATTTTATTTTTTCATATATTTTGTTCCTTTGATTTCTCATTATTCGTAGGTTTCGGTCTAACCATGGTTCAGATAATTTTTTATTCTTTGCTATTTTAGGAACATGTCTATTAATAGATTCTAAAATAATATTATTGAATAATATAGCTGCATAGCTGCATATACTGAAATCATATACAATTGATTTATTGTAAGATAAGGTATAGGGATTTTCTATGGTGGGAATTTCGACCACTAAAGCTGAATGATGATTTGTATTTGAGAATTAGTTCTCTTCGTCATTGGCAAGATTAACGATTGTATTGTCATAATTGTTGGTAAATATAAGATCCAGCCATTTGCCATTACTGTTAGGGTTTGTAACTATTTGTTGTTGGTCGTTGCCATAGACCGTGCTTATAAGTTTAAAATCGATTTCATCAGATAAATTTATCAGTAATAAGTTATTATCTGATTCGTCAATTATAAAATTTAGTTTTGGACGATTGAAGTCGCCAAAAAAGTATAAATAATCCTTTTCCCTTGCTAACCTATTAACCGATTGGCATATATTGAAAAGATCCTCATAATAGGACTCGTTGGAATTAGGCGGTATGTATACAGCACCAATATATATATAAATATTACCAATTTACAACCGTACTATTTTATGTTCTACAAGGAGACCACCTCCTGTAGAGTAACTAGTAGTATTATAATCCCCATCACACCTGTAAATTGTCCAATTGACGTCAAAGATTTCTTCATTTTTAAAAGAAAGAATTACATTAAATTGGCAAGATTTTGCGTCAATAAATAGATCTTTTACTTTTCCGCGTATACCACTACAGTTGTGATAAAGGATCTTTATATTTAAAGTGTGATCGTTAAGTTTAAAGAAATGGGATGTAAAATCATTTTTTTGGTTTATTTTCTGAGAGGGGACGAAAAAATTTGTCCTGATTCTCTCTGGTTCTTTGAAGGGTGGCTATATGTTTTGAATTTATGTGAGATTCATATGTAGTTAGTTCTGTATCAATTTGTTCAGCAGTGAAACCTAAAAAGTTATGGTATCTATAATAAATTGATTTCAAAGCATCAACATCTGTTGGAAGTCCTTGTTGTTCAATCGATACTAGGATACTAAATCTAGTTTTACCATCTACACATATGTCCTGTGGTTGTTTGTCCTCCAATACAACATATGTCCAATATTCTACGGTCTGTTAGACATCCAAGTAAATATCTATTCTCGGAACTGTGTGCAGATGTGAGAGTGTGTTTAACTTTTGGAGGTACTAATGGGTCAAGGAAAGTTGGTTTATTATTAGTATTATTAGTTATATTTTGAGGAATTGCAGACATATTAGTATAATTAGTATGTGAATTGAAATTATTTGGTGGTAACGGATTTGGAACATTAATATCAAAGTTGGTGTTATTTTCATTAAGGTTAGTGCAGATCGATGATGCGGATGGGTAGGGATTAATAACAGGACCTTTTCCAGCTTTATATGTTAAATGTTATAAAACATTTTGATTTTGAGCAAAATTGGTTTTAGGCATTGACGTTAAATTTGAATTATGTGATCTAACATTAAAGGATGAATTATTATTTAAATCAGAATTGCGAGGATAATTATAATTATTTGTCTTATTTTTACCTTTATGCTCTATATTATTATTAATATTACTACCATTAGTATTGTTACTATTATTACTATTTTCATTGTGACTTATATTACTATTAATATTAATTTTTGGCTTACTACACTTGGTTTCCATTTTAATAGCTGCAAATTATCCCAATTAAAAGTGTCAGCTAGATAACCATTCATATTTTAATGGCATTAGAAATTTGAAGAATTTTAAATTTTTTGCTTTATGACTCCCTTGAGCAACACTTGATAGGACATTTATTTTTTTGGAGATAAATCCTTGAAATTTGACATACTGCGATCTATCACTAAGATATGATGTTAGCCAATTAAGTAAAGCTCCAGTTATGCCTTTATTTTCCAGTTTTTTCAATAAAGTGGAATGGTTGACTCTGTCAAATACTTTACTAAAGTCTGTGTAAATAGCAACGACTTGTAGTCCTTTTTACATTTTTTGAATTATGTCTGATACGATAACCATAAGGTTAGTTGTTGTTGAACGACGTTTTCTGAATCCGTGTTGCTGTTCATTGAGGATCGGTTCAATCAGGATAGTTAATTTGTCACAAACTAATTTTTCAAATAATTTAGGAATTGATGATAAGATTGCAACACCTCTGTAATTATCAATATTTCGCTTATCACCATTTTTGTGAATCGGAATTAAAAAGGATGACTTCAAAAAGATGGGAACATGCCAGTTGTTAATGATTTGTTAAAAATATTATATAAAGGCAATGATAATTGGTGGGCACAATTTAATAGAAATACGGTTGGAATCAAGTCTGGACCAGGACCCTTTTTTAAATCAACATTTAGCAAAGATAAAAATAAACCATCAATGTTTATATTGTTATTGTGATTTAATTGATCGGACTCTGTTGTTGTGGGGTGAGAATCGAGATGGAAGACTTCCTGAAAACGGTCAGCAAACATGTCACAAATAGTTTTTGGACATGATGAATGAGTATTATTTCTGTTCAAAGAGGCCGGGTACCCTGAAGTTTTCTGTTTTAGAATGACGAAATCTGTGACCCCACAAATGTAAAAATGTACTTGTTGCTGTTCCGTGTCGAATGATACAATTTTGTATATTTTTTTTTTGTATATTAACCTAAAAAGAAAATGTTAATTAAAAATAAAAATGCGCGTACCTTGTGATTCCCTGAAATTCCTTTAATATAAATGGCTATTGTCCAGCCATGATTGTTATATCCATATTATTTATTTAATTATAAATAATTCTTATTATATATATATATATTATTATATTTATGGCCAATGGCCGGCTTAAGAATAAAAAAAAATGTAAATAATAATGAAAAAAAAATCAGTAATTGGTATTGCCAAATTATTGAATTAAAAACCAATTGCGAAAGAAAATTGGCAAGAAAAATCATTTGCGCGAAATGAATAAAGAATCGATTCTTGCAAAAATTAGGGTAATTAGGATTTAATTAGGGAAATTCGAGGTGGAGCAAACGGAAAAAATTAAAAGGCACGGCAAGGAAGAAATCTTGAAATGAGATAGGGAAATTGGAAAAAAACTTGTTCACCTTTAATTGACCCATCGGTCAATTGAAGATGCAGATAGGAGGATTTTTTTTTGGGGGGGGGGGTCGAGAAGAGCGAACAACGAGCAAAGTTGTATTTTGAGTTGAGATGAAATTAAAGATAGTAGATTATATATATAATAGTTCATAGAAATAATGATAGTATTTAAAGGATTTTGTTTAGTATAATAAAAAAATATATAAAAGTTAATTACAAATTTCACAAAATATTAAATATTTATTATTAAATAGTATCATTAATAATAATAATAAAAAAAACAATTAAAGAGTGAACTATATAATACATTATATTAATAACAATATAAACTGAAGAAAAAACCTTTAGAACATCTAATAGTGAAAAAAAATTAAAAGTTAGACTGAATTAAAAAGAAAATTTAAAAAAAAGAAATAAAATAATAATATCGAACATAAAGATAACTATTTAATTTAAAAAGATAGATAGAACAGCCGAAGAATTGGAAATAAACATTTTTTTGTGTTATAGTATCAGTTTTTTTTGTTTTATAAAATTTAAAAAAAATCATTATTGAAATTCAAATTTAAAAAATTAGTTTAAAAAAATTATATTAATTCATATTATAAATATATTAATATATATGAAAACCCAACTAAAGAGAAAAATATATATATTGGTATTAATATATATATATATTATTTGGTACATATAAATCCAAATTGGAGTGCAACGTCATCAGCGGGATTCCACCAGCAGAATTTTTTTTTTTTTTGTAAATTTGGTTATTTCTGGTTGTGACGTAATCGTCATATATACTATATAAAAATATAAAAATTATAATTTTTTTTTGTGTGAAGCGCTTTCCTGACATGTCACGAGAGGAGCTGTTATAGTAAAAAGGTATGTTGGACAAAAAAAATTCGATAAATGTATTAAATTAAATATTAAATGTAAAAATTTGTATTACTTAAATTAATAATTTTTTTTTAAAAGTTAGCAAATATTATCTATATATATATATATATATATATCTATGAAAACGAACCATATTAATAAATTATAATAAACTTAACATTAAAATCTAAATAAAAATAATGAATTAATCTTTTAAATTATTAATGTTAGAAAAATCATTGTTGCCTGAATCTATGCAATAATTTAAAAATTGAATAAATAAAATTAAAAAAAAAAAACCAGCATATACAAGAATAAATAATTTAATTGTATCCCTGTCTTTCTGCCGAGATCTTTTTGTGTTAATATTTTTATTAATATTAATTATGGAGAAGTGAAGGGATTTGCTGATTTGAACGTGAGTAGGATCGTTTTGGTTGACCCACGCTCCACAGGCTGAGGTATTATCCCGCACACTTCTTGGAGGAAGTCCCAAATCGATCCAGGAACACTACTGTTTAATAAATTTGGTCTTAATAATTGTTGTGATTTTCATTGTTATCGGTCATTCTAGACCTGGCGCCCATCGTCTTTAGTGTTCCAACCTGATCCATGGTCATAGGCTAACCACTACCTCTACCATAAAGTAGTTGGTTACAAATCATAGAATTTTTTGGGATCCTGTATAATATTTTCACCAATTTTTAATACGTAATTATCATCATATGATTTGCGTGAAAGTTTCGAGAATTATGAACATAATTTATTGTATTTATTTTTTAAAATTTCACCGATATATTCACGACATTTTATTTTTTCATATATTTTGTTCCTTTGATTTCTCATTATTCGTAGGTTTCGGTCTAACCATGGTTCAGATAATTTTTTATTCTTTGCTATTTTAGGAACATGTCTATTAATAGATTCTAAAATAATATTATTGAATAATATAGCTGCATAGCTGCATATACTGAAATCATATACAATTGATTTATTGTAAGATAAGGTATAGGGATTTTCTATGGTGGGAATTTCGACCACTAAAGCTGAATGATGATTTGTATTTGAGAATTAGTTCTCTTCGTCATTGGCAAGATTAACGATTGTATTGTCATAATTGTTGGTAAATATAAGATCCAGCCATTTGCCATTACTGTTAGGGTTTGTAACTATTTGTTGTTGGTCGTTGCCATAGACCGTGCTTATAAGTTTAAAATCGATTTCATCAGATAAATTTATCAGTAATAAGTTATTATCTGATTCGTCAATTATAAAATTTAGTTTTGGACGATTGAAGTCGCCAAAAAAGTATAAATAATCCTTTTCCCTTGCTAACCTATTAACCGATTGGCATATATTGAAAAGATCCTCATAATAGGACTCGTTGGAATTAGGCGGTATGTATACAGCACCAATATATATATAAATATTACCAATTTACAACCGTACTATTTTATGTTCTACAAGGAGACCACCTCCTGTAGAGTTACTAGTAGTATTATAATCCCCATCACACCTGTAAATTGTCCAATTGACGTCAAAGATTTCTTCATTTTTAAAAGAAAGAATTACATTAAATTGGCAAGATTTTGCGTCAATAAATAGATCTTTTACTTTTCCGCGTATACCACTACAGTTGTGATAAAGGATCTTTATATTTAAAGTGTGATCGTTAAGTTTAAAGAAATGGGATGTAAAATCATTTTTTTGGTTTATTTTCTGAGAGGGGACGAAAAAATTTGTCCTGATTCTCTCTGGTTCTTTGAAGGGTGGCTATATGTTTTGAATTTATGTGAGATTCATATGTAGTTAGTTCTGTATCAATTTGTTCAGCAGTGAAACCTAAAAAGTTATGGTATCTATAATAAATTGATTTCAAAGCATCAACATCTGTTGGAAGTCCGTGTTGTTCAATCGATACTAGGATACTAAATCTAGTTTTACCATCTACACATATGTCCTGTGGTTGTTTGTCCTCCAATACAACATATGTCCAATATTCTACGGTCTGTTAGACATCCAAGTAAATATCTATTCTCGGAACTGTGTGCAGATGTGAGAGTGTGTTTAACTTTTGGAGGTACTAATGGGTCAAGGAAAGTTGGTTTATTATTAGTATTATTAGTTATATTTTGAGGAATTGCAGACATATTAGTATAATTAGTATGTGAATTGAAATTATTTGGTGGTAACGGATTTGGAACATTAATATCAAAGTTGGTGTTATTTTCATTAAGGTTAGTGCAGATCGATGATGCGGATGGGTAGGGATTAATAACAGGACCTTTTCCAGCTTTATATGTTAAATGTTATAAAACATTTTGATTTTGAGCAAAATTGGTTTTAGGCATTGACGTTAAATTTGAATTATGTGATCTAACATTAAAGGATGAATTATTATTTAAATCAGAATTGCGAGGATAATTATAATTATTTGTCTTATTTTTACCTTTATGCTCTATATTATTATTAATATTACTACAATTAGTATTGTTACTATTATTACTATTTTCATTGTGACTTATATTACTATTAATATTAATTTTTGGCTTACTACTACTTGGTTTCCATTTTAATAGCTGCAAATTATCCCAATTAAAAGTGTCAGCTAGATAACCATTCATATTTTAATGGCATTAGAAATTTGAAGAATTTTAAATTTTTTGCTTTATGACTCCCTTGAGCAACACTTGATAGGACATTTATTTTTTTGGAGATAAATCCTTGAAATTTGACATACTGCGATCTATCACTAAGATATGATGTTAGCCAATTAAGTAAAGCTCCAGTTATGCCTTTATTTTCCAGTTTTTTCAATAAAGTGGAATGGTTGACTCTGTCAAATACTTTACTAAAGTCTGTGTAAATAGCAACGACTTGTAGTCCTTTTTACATTTTTTGAATTATGTCTGATACGATAACCATAAGGTTAGTTGTTGTTGAACGACGTTTTCTGAATCCGTGTTGCTGTTCATTGAGGGTCGGTTCAATCAGGATAGTTAATTTGTCACAAACTAATTTTTCAAATAATTTAGGAATTGATGATAAGATTGCAACACCTCTGTAATTATCAATATTTCGCTTATCACCATTTTTGTGAATCGGAATTAAAAAGGATGACTTCAAAAAGATGGGAACATGCCAGTTGATAATGATTTGTTAAAAATATTATATAAAGGCAATGATAATTGGTGGGCACAATTTAATAGAAATACGGTTGGAATCAAGTCTGGACCAGGACCCTTTTTTAAATCAACATTTAGCAAAGATAAAAATAAACCATCAATGTTTATATTGTTATTGTGATTTAATTGATCGGACTCTGTTGTTGTGGGGTGAGAATCGAGATGGAAGACTTCCTGAAAACGGTCAGCAAACATGTCACAAATAGTTTTTGGACATGATGAATGAGTATTATTTCTGTTCAAAGAGGCCGGGTACCCTGAAGTTTTCTGTTTTAGAATGACGAAATTTGTGACCCCACAAATGTAAAAATGTACTTGTTGCTGTTCCGTGTCGAATGATACAATTTTGTATATTTTTTTTTTGTATATTAACCTAAAAAGAAAATGTTAATTAAAAATAAAAATGCACGTACCTTGTGATTCCCTGAAATTCCTTTAATATAAATGGCTATTGTCCAGCCATGATTGTTATATCCATATTATTTATTTAATTATATATAATTCTTATTATATATATATATATATTATTATATTTATGGCCAATGGCCGGCTTAAGAATAAAAAAAAATGTAAATAATAATGAAAAAAAAATCAGTAATTGGTATTGCCAAATTATTGAATTAAAAACCAATTGCGAAAGAAAATTGGCAAGAAAAATCATTTGCGCGAAATGAATAAAGAATCGATTCTTGCAAAAATTAGGGTAATTAGGATTTAATTAGGGAAATCCGAGGTGGAGCAAACGGAAAAAATTAAAAGGCACGGCAAGGAAGAAATCGTGAAATGAGATAGGGAAATTGGAAAAAAACTTGTTCACCTTTAATTGACCCATCGGTCAATTGAAGATGAAGATAGGATGATTTTTTTTGGGGGGGGGGGGTCGAGAAGAGCGAACAACGAGCATAGTTGTATTTTGAGTTGAGATGAAATTAAAGATAGTAGATTATATATATAATAGTTCATAGAAATAATGATAGTATTTAAAGGATTTTGTTTAGTATAATAAAAAAATATATAAAAGTTAATTACAAATTTCACAAAATATTAAAGATTTATTATTAAATAGTATCATTAATAATAATAATAAAAAAAACAATTAAAGAGTGAACTATATAATAAATTATATTAATAACAATATAAACTGAAGAAAAAACCTTTACAACATCTAATAGTGAAAAAATTTTAAAAGTTAGACTGAATTAAAAAGAAAATTTAAAAAAAAGAAATAAAATAATAATATCGAACATAAAGATAACTATTTAATTTAAAAAGATAGATAGAACAGCCGAAGAATTGGAAATAAACATTTTTTTGTGTTATAGTATCAGTTTTTTTTGTTTTATAAAATTTAAAAAAAATCATAATTGAAATTCAAATTTAAAAAATTAGTTTAAAAAAATTATATTAATTCATATTATAAATATATTAATATATATGAAAACCCAACTAAAGAGAAAAATATATATATTGGTATTAATATATATATATATTATTTGGTACATATAAATCCAAATTGGAGTGCAACGTCATCAGCGGGATTCCACCAGCAGATTTTTTTTTTTGTAAATTTGGTTATTTCTGGTTGTGACGTAATCGTCATATATACTATATAAAAATATAAAAATTATAATTTTTTTTTGTGTGAAGCGCTTTCCTGACATGTCACGAGAGGAGCTGTTATAGTAAAAAGGTATGTTGGACAAAAAAAATTCGATAAATGTATTAAATTAAATATTAAATGTAAAAATTTGTATTACTTAAATTAAATATTTTTTTTTAAAAGTTAGCAAATATTATCTATATATATATATATATCTATGGAAACGAACCATATTAATAAATTATAATAAACTTAACATTAAAATCTAAATAAAAATAATGAATTAATCTTTTAAATTATTAATGTTAGAAAAATCATTGTTGCCTGAATCTATGCAATAATTTAAAAATTGGATAAATAAAATAAAAAAAAAAAACCAGCATATACAAGAATAAATAATTTAATTTTTATAACGTTGAAAAGGAAATTATACGTTTTATTATTTAGGGTTTGGGAAAAGTGGGATTGTATTTCAGCTTAAAGAAACCGTAAGATGACTGGCTAAACTCCTAAAAAAATAGCTAAATGTTGATTACGTAAGTATCCCTGTCTTTCTGCCGAGATCTTTTTGTGTTAATATTTTTATTAATATTAATTATGGAGAAGTGAAGGGATTTGCTGAGTTGAACGTGAGTAGGATCGTTTTGGTTGACCCACGCCCCACAGGCTGAGGTATTATCCGGCACACTTCTTGGAGGAAGTCCCAAAACGATCCAGGAACACTACTGTTTAATAAATTTGGTCTTAATAATTGTTGTGATTTTCATTGTTATCGGTCATTCTAGACCTGGCGCCCGTTGTTTTTAGTGTTCCAACCTGATAAAAAAAATTCCTCCATGGTCATAGGCTAACCACTACCTCTACCATAAAGTAGTTGGTTACAAATCATAGAATTTTTTGTGATCCTGTATAATATTTTCACCAATTTTTAATACGTAATTATCATCATATGATTTGCGTGAAAGTTTTGAGAATTCTGAACATAATTTATTGTATTTATTTTTTAAAATTTCACCGATATATTCACGACGTTTTATTTTTTTATATATTTTGTTCCTTTGATTTCTCATTATTCGTAGGTTTCGGTCTAACCATGGTTCAGATAATTTTTTATTCTTTGCTATTTTAGGAACATGTCTATTAATAGATTCTAAAATAATATTATTGAATAATATAGCTGCATAGCTGCATATACTGAAATCATATACAATTGATTTATTGTAAGATAAGGTATAGGGATTTTCTATGGTGGGAATTTCGACCACTAAAGCTGAATGATGATTTGTATTTGAGAATAAGTTCTCTTCGTCATTGGCAAGATTAACGATTGTATTGTCATAATTGTTGGTAAATATAAGATCCAGCCATTTGCCATTACTGTTAGGGTTTGTAACTATTTGTTGTTGGTCGTTGCCATAGACCGTGCTTATAAGTTTAAAATCGATTTCATCAGATAAATTTATCAGTAATAAGTTATTATCTGATTCGTCAATTATAAAATTTAGTTTTGAACGATTGAAGTCGCCAAAAAAGTATAAATAATCCTTTTGCCTTGCTAACCTATTAACCGATTGGCATATATTGAAAAGATCCTCATAATAGGACTCGTTGGAATTAGGCGGTATGTATACAGCACCAATATATATATATAAATATTACCAATTTACAACCGTACTATTTTATGTTCTACAAGGAGAGCACCTCCTGTAGAGTTACTAGTAGTATTATAATCCCCATCACACCTGTAAATTGTCCAATTGACGTCAAAGATTTCTTAATTTTTAAAAGAATCGTTTAACCAGGTTTCTGTAATGATTATTACATTAAATTGGCAAGATTTTGCGTCAATAAATAGATCTTTTACTTTTCCGCGTATACCACTACAGTTGTGATAAAGGATCTTTATATTTAAAGTGTGATCGTTAAGTTTAAAGAAATGGGATGTAAAATCATTTTTTTGTTTTATTTTCTGAGAGGGGACGAAAAAATTTGTCCTGATTCTCTCTGGTTCTTTGAAAGGTGGCTATATGTTTTGAATTTATGTGAGATTCATATGTAGTTAGTTCTGTATCAATTTGTTCAGCAGTGAAACCTAAAAAGTTATGGTATCTATAATAAATTGATTTCAGAGCATCAACATCTGTTGGAAGTCCTTGTTGTTCAATCGATACTAGGATACTAAATCTAGTTTTACCATCTACACATATGTCCTTTGGTTGTTTGTCCTCCAATACAACATATGTCCTCCAATATTCTACGGTCTGTTAGACATCCAAGTAAATATCTATTCTCGGAACTGTGTGCAGATGTGAAAGTGTGTTTAACTTTTGGAGATACTAATGGGTCAAGGAAAGTTGGTTTATTATTGGTATTATTAGTTATATTATGAGGAATTGCAGACATATTAGTATAGTTAGTATGTGAATTGAAATTATTTGGTGGTAACGGATTTGGAACATTAATATCAAAGTTGGTGTTATTTTCATTAAGGTTAGTGCAGATCGATGATGCGGATGGGTAGGGATTAATAACAGGACCTTTTACAAAGTTTATTCCAGCTTTATATGTTAAATTTTATAAAACATTTTGATTTTGAGCAAAATTGGTTTTAGGCATTGACGTTAAATTTGAATTATGTGATCTAACATTAAAGGATGAATTATTATTTAAATCAGAATTGCGAGGATAATTATAATTATTTGTCTTATTTTTACCTTTATGCTCTATATTATTATTAATATTACTACCATTAGTATTGTTACTATTATTACTATTTTCATTGTGACTTATATTACTATTAATATTAATTTTTGGCTTACTACTACTTGGTTTCCATTTTAATAGCTGCAAATTATCCCAATTAAAAGTGTCAGCTAGATAACCATTCATATTTTAATGGCATTAGAAATTTGAAGAATTTTAAATTTTTTGCTTTATGACTCCCTTGAGCAACACCTGATAGGACATTTATTTTTTTGGAGATAAATCCTTGAAATTTGACATACTGCGATCTATCACTAAGATATGATGTTAGCCAATTAAGTAAAGCTCCAGTTATGCCTTTATTTTCCAGTTTTTTCAATAAAGTGGAATGGTCGACTCTGTCAAATACTTTACTAAAGTCTGTGTAAATAGCAACGACTTGTAGTCCTTTTTACATTTTTTGAATTATGTCTGATACCATAACCATAAGGTTAGTTGTTGTTGAACGACGTTTTCTGAATCCGTGTTGCTGTTCATTGAGGGTCGGTTCAATCAGGATAGTTAATTTGTCACAAACTAATTTTTCAAATAATTTAGGAATTGATGATAAAATTGCAACACCTCTGTAATTATCAATATTTCGCTTATTACCATTTTTGTGAATCGGAATTAAAAAGGATGACTTCAAAAAGATGGGAACATGCCAGTTGATAATGATTTGTTAAAAATATTATATAAAGGCAATGATAATTGGTGGGCACAATTTAATAGAAATACGGTTGGAATCAAGTCTGGACCAGGACCCTTTTTTAAATCAACATTTAGCAAAGAATTCAATATATCATCACTAGATAAAAATAAACCATCAATGTTTATATTGTTATTGTGATTTAATTGATCGGACTCTGTTGTTGTGGGGTGAGAATCGAGATGGAACACTTCCTGAAAACGGTCAGCAAACGAGTCACAAATAGTTTTTGGACATGATGAATGAGTATTATTTCTGTTCAAAGAGGCCGGGTACCCTGAAGTTTTCCGTTTTAGATTGACAAAATCTGTGACCCCACAAATGTAAAAATGTACTTGTTGCTGTTCCGTGTCGAATGATACAATTTTGTATATTTTTTTTTGTATATTAACCTAAAAAAAAAATGTTAATTAAAAATAAAAATGCGCGTACCTTGTGATTTCCTGAAATTTCTTTAATATAAATGGCTATTGTCCAGCCATGATTGTTATATCCATATTATTTATTTAATTATATATAATTCTTATTATATATATATATATTATTATATTTATGGCCAATGGCCGGCTTAAGAATAAAAAAAATGTAAATAATAATGAAAAAAAAATCAGTAATTGGTATTGCCAAATTATTGAATTAAAAATCAATTGCGAAAGAAAATTGGCAAGAAAAATTATTTGCGCGAAATGAATAAAGAATCGATTCTTGCAAAAATTAGGGTAATTAGGATTTAATTAGGGAAATCCGAGGTGGAGCAAACGGAAAAACTTAAAAGGCACGGCAAGGAAGAAATCTTGAAATGAGATAGGGAAATTGGAAAAAAACTTGTTCACCTTTAATTGACCCATCGGTCAGGAAAGGTGAGCAATGTTTTTTTGGAAAAAATATAGGATGATGAAGATAGGAGGATTTTTTTTTGGGAAGGGGGTCGAGAAGAGCGATCAACGAGCATAGTTGTGTTTTGAGTAGAGTTGAAATTAAAGATAGTAGATTATATATATAATAGTTAATAGAAATAATGATAGTATTTAAAGGATTTTGTTTAGTATAAAAAAAAAATATATAAAAGTTAATTACAAATTTCACAAAATATTAAAGATTTATTATTAAATAGTATCATTAATAATAATAATAAAAAAAAACAATTAGAGAGTGAACTATATAATAAATTATATTAATAACAATATAAACTGAAGAAAAAACCTTTAGAAAATCTAATAGTGAAAAAAATTTAAGAGTTAGACTGAATTGAAAAGAAAATTTAAAAAAAAGAAATAAAATAATAATATCGAACATAAAGATAACTATTTAATTTAAAAAGATAGATAGAACAGCCGAAGAATTGGAAATAAACATTTTTTTGTGTTATAGTATCAGTTTTTTTTTTGTTTTATAAAAAAATCATAATTGAAATTCAAATTTAAAAAATTAGTTTAAAAAAATTATATTAATACATATTATAAATATATTAATATATATGAAAACCCAACTAAAGAGAAAAATATATATATTGGTATTAATATATATATTATTTGGTACATATAAATCCAAATTGGAGTGCAACGTTATCAGCGGGATTCCACCACCAGAATTTTTTTTTTTTGTAAATTTGGTTATTTCTGGTTGTGACGTAATCGTCATATATACTATATAAAAATATAAAAATTATAAATTTTTTTTTTGTGTAGATTTTTTTTGTGTGAAGCGCTTTCCTGACATGTCACGAGAGGAGCTGTTATAGTAAAAAGGTATGTTGGAAAAAAAAAAATCGATAAATGTATTAAATTAAATATTAAATTTAAAAATTTTTATTACTTAAATTAAATATTTTTTTTTTAAAGTTAGCAAATATTATCTATATATATATATATATATATATATATATATCTATGGAAACGAACCATATTAATAAATTATAATAAACTTAACATTAAAATCTAAATAAAAATAATGAATTAATCTTTTAAATTATTAATGTTAGAAAAATCATTGTTGCCTGAATCTATGCAATAATTTAAAAATTGAATAAATAAAATTAAAAAAAAAAAACCAGCATATACAAGAATAAATAATTTAATTGTATCCCTGTCTTTCTGCCGAGATCTTTTTGTGTTAATATTTTTATTAATATTAATTATGGAGAAGTGAAGGGATTTGCTGATTTGAACGTGAGTAGGATCGTTTTGGTTGACCCACGCTCCACAGGCTGAGGTATTATCCCGCACACTTCTTGGAGGAAGTCCCAAATCGATCCAGGAACACTACTGTTTAATAAATTTGGTCTTAATAATTGTTGTGATTTTCATTGTTATCGGTCATTCTAGACCTGGCGCCCATCGTCTTTAGTGTTCCAACCTGATCCATGGTCATAGGCTAACCACTACCTCTACCATAAAGTAGTTGGTTACAAATCATAGAATTTTTTGGGATCCTGTATAATATTTTCACCAATTTTTAATACGTAATTATCATCATATGATTTGCGTGAAAGTTTCGAGAATTCTGAACATAATTTATTGTATTTATTTTTTAAAATTTCACCGATATATTCACGACATTTTATTTTTTCATATATTTTGTTCCTTTGATTTCTCATTATTCGTAGGTTTCGGTCTAACCATGGTTCAGATAATTTTTTATTCTTTGCTATTTTAGGAACATGTCTATTAATAGATTCTAAAATAATATTATTGAATAATATAGCTGCATAGCTGCATATACTGAAATCATATACAATTGATTTATTGTAAGATAAGGTATAGGGATTTTCTATGGTGGGAATTTCGACCACTAAAGCTGAATGATGATTTGTATTTGAGAATTAGTTCTCTTCGTCATTGGCAAGATTAACGATTGTATTGTCATAATTGTTGGTAAATATAAGATCCAGCCATTTGCCATTACTGTTAGGGTTTGTAACTATTTGTTGTTGGTCGTTGCCATAGACCGTGCTTATAAGTTTAAAATCGATTTCATCAGATAAATTTATCAGTAATAAGTTATTATCTGATTCGTCAATTATAAAATTTAGTTTTGGACGATTGAAGTCGCCAAAAAAGTATAAATAATCCTTTTCCCTTGCTAACCTATTAACCGATTGGCATATATTGAAAAGATCCTCATAATAGGACTCGTTGGAATTAGGCGGTATGTATACAGCACCCATATATATATAAATATTACCAATTTACAACCGTACTATTTTATGTTCTACAAGGAGACCACCTCCTGTAGAGTTACTAGTAGTATTATAATCCCCATCACACCTGTAAATTGTCCAATTGACGTCAAAGATTTCTTCATTTTTAAAAGAAAGAATTACATTAAATTGGCAAGATTTTGCGTCAATAAATAGATCTTTTACTACATACCACTACAGTTGTGATAAAGGATCTTTATATTTAAAGTGTGATCGTTAAGTTTAAAGAAATGGGATGTAAAATCATTTTTTTGGTTTATTTTCTGAGAGGGGACGAAAAAATTTGTCCTGATTCTCTCTGGTTCTTTGAAGGGTGGCTATATGTTTTGAATTTATGTGAGATTCATATGTAGTTAGTTCTGTATCAATTTGTTCAGCAGTGAAACCTAAAAAGTTATGGTATCTATAATAAATTGATTTCAGAGCATCAACATCTGTTGGAAGTCCTTGTTGTTCAATCGATACTAGGATACTAAATCTAGTTTTACCATCTACACATATGTCCTGTGGTTGTTTGTCCTCCAATACAACATATGTCCAATATTCTACGGTCTGTTAGACATCCAAGTAAATATCTATTCTCGGAACTGTGTGCAGATGTGAGAGTGTGTTTAACTTTTGGAGGTACTAATGGGTCAAGGAAAGTTGGTTTATTATTAGTATTATTAGTTATATTTTGAAGAATTGCAGACATATTAGTATAATTAGTATGTGAATTGAAATTATTTGGTGGTAACGGATTTGGAACATTAATATCAAAGTTGGTGTTATTTTCATTAAGGTTAGTGCAGATCGATGATGCGGATGGGTAGGGATTAATAACAGGACCTTTTCCAGTTTTATATGTTAAATGTTATAAAACATTTTGATTTTGAGCAAAATTGGTTTTAGGCATTGACGTTAAATTTGAATTATGTGATCTAACATTAAAGGATGAATTATTATTTAAATCAGAATTGCGAGGATAATTATAATTATTTGTCTTATTTTTACCTTTATGCTCTATATTATTATTAATATTACTACCATTAGTATTGTTACTATTATTACTATTTTCATTGTGACTTATATTACTATTAATATTAATTTTTGGCTTACTACTACTTGGTTTCCATTTTAATAGCTGCAAATTATCCCAATTAAAAGTGTCAGCTAGATAACCATTCATATTTTAATGGCATTAGAAATTTGAAGAATTTTAAATTTTTTGCTTTATGACTCCCTTGAGCAACACTTGATAGGACATTTATTTTTTTGGAGATAAATCCTTGAAATTTGACATACTGCGATCTATCACTAAGATATGATGTTAGCCAATTAAGTAAAGCTCCAGTTATGCCTTTATTTTCCAGTTTTTTCAATAAAGTGGAATGGTTGACTCTGTCAAATACTTTACTAAAGTCTGTGTAAATAGCAACGACTTGTAGTCCTTTTTACATTTTTTGAATTATGTCTGATACCATAACCATAAGGTTAGTTGTTGTTGAACGACGTTTTCTGAATCCGTGTTGCTGTTCATTGAGGGTCGGTTCAATCAGGATAGTTAATTTGTCACAAACTAATTTTTCAAATAATTTAGGAATTGATGATAAGATTGCAACACCTCTGTAATTATCAATATTTCGCTTATCACCATTTTTGTGAATCGGAATTAAAAAGGATGACTTCAAAAAGATGGGAACATGCCAGTTGATAATGATTTGTTAAAAATATTATATAAAGGCAATGATAATTGGTGGGCACAATTTAATAGAAATACGGTTGGAATCAAGTCTGGACCAGGACCCTTTTTTAAATCAACATTTAGCAAAGATAAAAATAAACCATCAATGTTTATATTGTTATTGTGATTTAATTGATCGGACTCTGTTGTTGTGGGGTGAGAATCGAGATGGAAGACTTCCTGAAAACGGTCAGCAAACATGTCACAAATAGTTTTTGGACATGATGAATGAGTATTATTTCTGTTCAAAGAGGCCGGGTACCCTGAAGTTTTCTGTTTTAGAATGACGAAATCTGTGACCCCACAAATGTAAAAATGTACTTGTTGCTGTTCCGTGTCGAATGATACAATTTTGTATATTTTTTTTTTTGTATATTAACCTAAAAAGAAAATGTTAATTAAAAATAAAAATGCGCGTACCTTGTGATTCCCTGAAATTCCTTTAATATAAATGGCTATTGTCCAGCCATGATTGTTATATCCATATTATTTATTTAATTATATATAATTCTTATTAAATATATATATATTATTATATTTATGGCCAATGGCCGGCTTAAGAATAAAAAAAAATGTAAATAATAATGAAAAAAAAATCAGTAATTGGTATTGCCAAATTATTGAATTAAAAACCAATTGCGAAAGAAAATTGGCAAGAAAAATCATTTGCGCGAAATGAATAAAGAATCGATTCTTGCAAAAATTATGGTAATTAGGATTTAATTAGGGAAATCCGAGGTGGAGCAAACGGAAAAAATTAAAAGGCACGGCAAGGAAGAAATCTTGAAATGAGATAGGGAAATTGGAAAAAAACTTGTTCACCTTTAATTGACCCATCGGTCAATTGAAGATGAAGATAGGAGGATTTTTTTTTTTGGGGGGGGGGGGGTCGAGAAGAGCGAACAACGAGCATAGTTGTATTTTGAGTTGAGATGAAATTAAAGATAGTAGATTATATATATAATAGTTCATAGAAATAATGATAGTATTTAAAGGATTTTGTTTAGTATAATAAAAAAAAATATAAAAGTTAATTACAAATTTCACAAAATATTAAAGATTTATTATTAAATAGTATCATTAATAATAATAATAAAAAAAACAATTAAAGAGTGAACTATATAATAAATTATATTAATAACAATATAAACTGAAGAAAAAACCTTTAGAACATCTAATAGTGAAAAAAATTTAAAAGTTAGACTGAATTAAAAAGAAAATTTAAAAAAAGAAATAAAATAATAATATCGAACATAAAGATAACTATTTAATTTAAAAAGATAGATAGAACAGCCGAAGAATTGGAAATAAACATTTTTTTGTGTTATAGTATCAGTTTTTTTTGTTTTATAAAATTTAAAAAAAATCATAATTGAAATTCAAATTTAAAAAATTAGTTTAAAAAAATTATATTAATTCATATTATAAATATATTAATATATATGAAAACCCAACTAAAGAGAAAAATATATATATTGGTATTAATATATATATATATTATTTGGTACATATAAATCCAAATTGGAGTGCAACGTCATCAGCGGGATTCCACCAGCAGAATTTTTTTTTTTTTGTAAATTTGGTTATTTCTGGTTGTGACGTAATCGTCATATATACTATATAAAAATATAAAAATTATAATTTTTTTTTGTGTGAAGCGCTTTCCTGACATGTCACGAGAGGAGCTGTTATAGTAAAAAGGTATGTTGGACAAAAAAAATTCGATAAATGTATTAAATTAAATATTAAATGTAAAAATTTGTATTACTTAAATTAAATATTTTTTTTTAAAAGTTAGCAAATATTATCTATATATATATATATATATCTATGGAAACGAACCATATTAATAAATTATAATAAACTTAACATTAAAATCTAAATAAAAATAATGAATTAATCTTTTAAATTATTAATGTTAGAAAAATCATTGTTGCCTGAATCTATGCAATAATTTAAAAATTGGATAAATAAAATAAAAAAAAAAACCAGCATATACAAGAATAAATAATTTAATTTTTATAACGTTGAAAAGGAAATTATACGTTTTATTATTTAGGGTTTGGGAAAAGTGGGATTGTATTTCAGCTTAAAGAAACCGTAAGATGACTGGCTAAACTCCTAAAAAAATAGCTAAATGTTGATTATGTAAGTATCCCTGTCTTTCTACCGAGATCTTTTTGTGTTAATATTTTTATTAATATTAATTATGGAGAAGTGAAGGGATTTGCTGAGTTGAACGTGAGTAGGATCGTTTTGGTTGACCCACGCCCCACAGGCTGAGGTATTATCCGGCACACTTCTTGGAGGAAGTCCCAAAACGATCCAGGAACACTACTGTTTAATAAATTTGGTCTTAATAATTGTTGTGATTTTCATTGTTATCGGTCATTCTAGACCTGGCCGATGTTCCAACCTGATAAAAAAAATTCCTCCATGGTCATAGGCTAACCACTACCTCTACCATAAAGTAGTTGGTTACAAATCATAGAATTTTTTGGGATCCTGTATAATATTTTCACCAATTTTTAATACGTAATTATCATCATATGATTTGCGTGAAAGTTTTGAGAATTCTGAACATAATTTATTGTATTTATTTTTTAAAATTTCACCGATATATTCACGACGTTTTATTTTTTTATATATTTTGTTCCTTTGATTTCTCATTATTCGTAGGTTTCGGTCTAACCATGGTTCAGATAATTTTTTATTCTTTGCTATTTTAGGAACATGTCTATTAATAGATTCTAAAATAATGTTATTGAATAATATAGCTGCATATACTGAAATCATATACAATTGATTTATTGTAAGATAAGGTATAGGGATTTTCTATGGTGGGAATTTCGACCACTAAAGCTGAATGATGATTTGTATTTGAGAATAAGTTCTCTTCGTCATTGGCAAGATTAACGATTGTATTGTCATAATTGTTGGTAAATATAAGATCCAGCCATTTGCCATTACTGTTAGGGTTTGTAACTATTTGTTGTTGGTCGTTGCCATAGACCGTGCTTATAAGTTTAAAATCGATTTCATCAGATAAATTTATCAGTAATAAGTTATTATCTGATTCGTCAATTATAAAATTTAGTTTTGGACGATTGAAGTCGCCAAAAAAGTATAAATAATCCTTTTGCCTTGCTAACCTATTAACCGATTGGCATATATTGAAAAGATCCTCATAATAGGACTCGTTGGAATTAGGCGGTATGTATACAGCACCAATATATATATAAATATTACCAATTTACAACCGTACTATTTTATGTTCTACAAGGAGACCACCTTCTGTAGAGTTACTAGTAGTATTATAATCCCCGTCACACCTGTAAATTGTCCAATTGACGTCAAAGATTTCTTAATTTTTAAAAGAATCGTTTAACCAGGTTTCTGTAATGATTATTACATTAAATTGGCAAGATTTTGCGTCAATAAATAGATCTTTTACTTTTCCGCGTATACCACTACAGTTGTGATAAAGGATCTTTATATTTAAAGTGTGATCGTTAAGTTTAAAGAAATGGGATGTAAAATCATTTTTTTGTTTTATTTTCTGAGAGGGGACGAAAAAATTTGTCCTGATTCTCTCTGGTTCTTTGAAAGGTGGCTATATGTTTTGAATTTATGTGAGATTCATATGTAGTTAGTTCTGTATCAATTTGTTCAGCAGTGAAACCTAAAAAGTTATGGTATCTATAATAAATTGATTTCAGAGCATCAACATCTGTTGGAAGTCCTTGTTGTTCAATCGATACTAGGATACTAAATCTAGTTTTACCATCTACACATATGTCCTTTGGTTGTTTGTCCTCCAATACAACATATGTCCTCCAATATTCTACGGTCTGTTCAATCGATACTAGGATACTAAATCTAGTTTTACCATCTACACATATGTCCTTTGGTTGTTTGTCCTCCAATACAACATATGTCCTCCAATATTCTACTGTCTGTTAGACATCCAAGTAAATATCTATTTTTGGAACTGTGTGCAGATGTGAAAGTGTGTTTAACTTTTGGAGATACTAATGGGTCAAGGAAAGTTGGTTTATTATTGGTATTATTAGTTATATTATGAGGAATTGCAGACATATTAGTATAGTTAGTATGTGAATTGAAATTATTTGGTGGTAACGGATTTGGAACATTAATATCAAAGTTGGTGTTATTTTCATTAAGGTTAGTGCAGATCGATGATGCGGATGGGTAGGGATTAATAACAGGACCTTTTACAAAGTTTATTCCAGCTTTATATGTTAAATTTTATAAAACATTTTGATTTTGAGCAAAATTGGTTTTAGGCATTGACGTTAAATTTGAATTATGTGATCTAACATTAAAGGATGAATTATTATTTAAATCAGAATTGCGAGGATAATTATAATTATTTGTCTTATTTTTACCTTTAGGCTCTATATTATTATTAATATTACTACCATTAGTATTGTTACTATTATTACTATTTTCATTGTGACTTATATTACTATTAATATTAATTTTTGGCTTACTACTACTTGGTTTCCATTTTAATAGCTGCAAATTATCCCAATTAAAAGTGTCAGCTAGATAACCATTCATATTTTAATGGCATTAGAAATTTGAAGAATTTTAAATTTTTTGCTTTATGACTCCCTTGAGCAACACCTGATAGGACATTTATTTTTTTGGAGATAAATCCTTGAAATTTGACATACTGCGATCTATCACTAAGATATGATGTTAGCCAATTAAGTAAAGCTCCAGTTATGCCTTTATTTTCCAGTTTTTTCAATAAAGTGGAATGGTCGACTCTGTCAAATACTTTACTAAAGTCTGTGTAAATAGCAACGACTTGTAGTCCTTTTTACATTTTTTGAATTATGTCTGATACCATAACCATAAGGTTAGTTGTTGTTGAACGACGTTTTCTGAATCCGTGTTGCTGTTCATTGAGGGTCGGTTCAATCAGGATAGTTAATTTGTCACAAACTAATTTTTCAAATAATTTAGGAATTGATGATAAGATTGCAACACCTCTCGAATTATCAATATTTCGCTTATCACCATTTTTGTGAATCGGAATTAAAAAGGGTGACTTCAAAAAGATGGGAACATGCCAGTTGATAATGATTTGTTAAAAATATTATATAAAGGCAATGATAATTGGTGGGCACAATTTAATAGAAATACGGTTGGAATCAAGTCTGGACCAGGACCCTTTTTTAAATCAACATTTAGCAAAGAATTCAATATATCATCACTAGATAAAAATAAACCATCAATGTTTATATTGTTATTGTGATTTAATTGATCGGACTCTGTTGTTGTGGGGTGAGAATCGAGATGGAAGACTTCCTGAAAACGGTCAGCAAACATGTCACAAATAGTTTTTGGACATGATGAATGAGTATTATTTCTGTTCAAAGAGGCCGGGTACCCTGAAGTTTTCTGTTTTAGAATGACGAAATCTGTGACCCCACAAATGTAAAAATGTACTTGTTGCTGTTCCGTGTCGAATGATACAATTTTGTATATTTTTTTTTTGTATATTAACCTAAAAAGAAAATGTTAATTAAAAATAAAAATGCGCGTACCTTGTGATTCCCTGAAATTCCTTTAATATAAATGGCTATTGTCCAGCCATGATTGTTATATCCATATTATTTATTTAATTATATATAATTCTTATTATATATATATATATATTATTATATTTATGGCCAATGGCCGGCTTAAGAATAAAAAAAAATGTAAATAATAATGAAAAAAAAATCAGTAATTGGTATTGCCAAATTATTGAATCAATTGCGAAAGAAAATTGGCAAGAAAAATCATTTGCGCGAAATGAATAAAGAATCGATTCTTGCAAAAATTAGGGTAATTAGGATTTAATTAGGGAAATTCGAGGTGGAGCAAACGGAAAAAATTAAAAGGCACGGCAAGGAAGAAATCTTGAAATGAGATAGGGAAATTGGAAAAAAACTTGTTCACCTTTAATTGACCCATCGGTCAATTGAAGATGAAGATAGGAGGATTTTTTTTTGGGGGGGGGGTCGAGAAGAGCGAACAACGAGCATAGTTGTATTTTGAGTAGAGATGAAATTAAAGATAGTAGATTATATATATAATAGTTCATAGAAATAATGATAGTATTTAAAGGATTTTGTTTAGTATAATAAAAAAATATATAAAAGTTAATTACAAATTTCACAAAATATTAAAGATTTATTATTAAATAGTATCATTAATAATAATAATAAAAAAAACAATTAAAGAGTGAACTATATAATAAATTATATTAATAACCATATAAACTGAAGAAAAAACCTTTAGAAAATCTAATAGTGAAAAAAATTTAAAAGTTAAACTGAATTAAAAAGAAAATTTAAAAAAAAAGAAATAAAATAATAATATCGAACATAAAGATAACTATTTAATTTAAAAAGATAGATAGAACAGCCGAAGAATTGGAAATAAACATTTTTTTGTGTTATAGTATCAGTTTTTTTTGTTTTATAAAATTTAAAAAAAATCATAATTGAAATTCAAATTTAAAAAATTAGTTTAAAAAAATTATATTAATTCATATTATAAATATATTAATGTATATGAAAACCCAACTAAAGAGAAAAATATATATATTGGTATTAATATATATATATATTATTTGGTACATATAAATCCAAATTGGAGTGCAACGTCATCAGCGGGATTCCACCAGCATAATTTTTTTTTTGTTTGTAAATTTGGTTATTTCTGGTTGTGACGTAATCGTCATATATACTATATAAAAATATAAAAATTATAAATTTTTTTTGTGTGAAGCGCTTTCCTGACATGTCACGAGAGGAGCTGTTATAGTAAAAACGTATGTTGGACAAAAAAAAATCGATAAATGTATTAAATTAAATATTAAATGTAAAAATTTTTATTACTTAAATTAAATATTTTTTTTTAAAAGTTAGCAAATATTATCTATATATATATATATCTATGGAAACGAACCATATTCATAAATTATAATAAACTTAACATTAAAATCTAAATAAAAATAATGAATTAATCTTTTAAATTATTAATGTTAGAAAAATCATTGTTGCCTGAATCTATGCAATAATTTAAAAATTGGATAAATAAAATAAAAAAAAAACCAGCATATACAAGAATAAATAATTTAATTTTTATAACGTTGAAAAGGAAATTATACGTTTTATTATTTAGGGTTTGGGAAAAGTGGGATTGTATTTCAGCTTAAAGAAACCGTAAGATGACTGGCTAAACTCCTAAAAAAATAGCTAAATGTTGATTATGTAAGTATCCCTGTCTTTCTGCCGAGATCTTTTTGTGTTAATATTTTTATTAATATTAATTATGGAGAAGTGAAGGGATTTGCTGAGTTGAACGTGAGTAGGATCGTTTTGGTTGACCCACGCCCCACAGGCTGAGGTATTATCCGGCACACTTCTTGGAGGAAGTCCCAAAACGATCCAGGAACACTACTGTTTAATAAATTTGGTCTTAATAATTGTTGTGATTTTCATTGTTATCGGTCATTCTAGACCTGGCCGATGTTCCAACCTGATAAAAAAAATTCCTCCATGGTCATAGGCTAACCACTACCTCTACCATAAAGTAGTTGGTTACAAATCATAGAATTTTTTGGGATCCTGTATAATATTTTCACCAATTTTTAATACGTAATTATCATCATATGATTTGCGTGAAAGTTTTGAGAATTCTGAACATAATTTATTGTATTTATTTTTTAAAATTTCACCGATATATTCACGACGTTTTATTTTTTTATATATTTTGTTCCTTTGATTTCTCATTATTCGTAGGTTTCGGTCTAACCATGGTTCAGATAATTTTTTATTCTTTGCTATTTTAGGAACATGTCTATTAATAGATTCTAAAATAATGTTATTGAATAATATAGCTGCATATACTGAAATCATATACAATTGATTTATTGTAAGATAAGGTATAGGGATTTTCTATGGTGGGAATTTCGACCACTAAAGCTGAATGATGATTTGTATTTGAGAATAAGTTCTCTTCGTCATTGGCAAGATTAACGATTGTATTGTCATAATTGTTGGTAAATATAAGATCCAGCCATTTGCCATTACTGTTAGGGTTTGTAACTATTTGTTGTTGGTCGTTGCCATAGACCGTGCTTATAAGTTTAAAATCGATTTCATCAGATAAATTTATCAGTAATAAGTTATTATCTGATTCGTCAATTATAAAATTTAGTTTTGGACGATTGAAGTCGCCAAAAAAGTATAAATAATCCTTTTGCCTTGCTAACCTATTAACCGATTGGCATATATTGAAAAGATCCTCATAATAGGACTCGTTGGAATTAGGCGGTATGTATACAGCACCAATATATATATAAATATTACCAATTTACAACCGTACTATTTTATGTTCTACAAGGAGACCACCTTCTGTAGAGTTACTAGTAGTATTATAATCCCCGTCACACCTGTAAATTGTCCAATTGACGTCAAAGATTTCTTAATTTTTAAAAGAATCGTTTAACCAGGTTTCTGTAATGATTATTACATTAAATTGGCAAGATTTTGCGTCAATAAATAGATCTTTTACTTTTCCGCGTATACCACTACAGTTGTGATAAAGGATCTTTATATTTAAAGTGTGATCGTTAAGTTTAAAGAAATGGGATGTAAAATCATTTTTTTGTTTTATTTTCTGAGAGGGGACGAAAAAATTTGTCCTGATTCTCTCTGGTTCTTTGAAAGGTGGCTATATGTTTTGAATTTATGTGAGATTCATATGTAGTTAGTTCTGTATCAATTTGTTCAGCAGTGAAACCTAAAAAGTTATGGTATCTATAATAAATTGATTTCAGAGCATCAACATCTGTTGGAAGTCCTTGTTGTTCAATCGATACTAGGATACTAAATCTAGTTTTACCATCTACACATATGTCCTTTGGTTGTTTGTCCTCCAATACAACATATGTCCTCCAATATTCTACGGTCTGTTCAATCGATACTAGGATACTAAATCTAGTTTTACCATCTACACATATGTCCTTTGGTTGTTTGTCCTCCAATACAACATATGTCCTCCAATATTCTACTGTCTGTTAGACATCCAAGTAAATATCTATTTTTGGAACTGTGTGCAGATGTGAAAGTGTGTTTAACTTTTGGAGATACTAATGGGTCAAGGAAAGTTGGTTTATTATTGGTATTATTAGTTATATTATGAGGAATTGCAGACATATTAGTATAGTTAGTATGTGAATTGAAATTATTTGGTGGTAACGGATTTGGAACATTAATATCAAAGTTGGTGTTATTTTCATTAAGGTTAGTGCAGATCGATGATGCGGATGGGTAGGGATTAATAACAGGACCTTTTACAAAGTTTATTCCAGCTTTATATGTTAAATTTTATAAAACATTTTGATTTTGAGCAAAATTGGTTTTAGGCATTGACGTTAAATTTGAATTATGTGATCTAACATTAAAGGATGAATTATTATTTAAATCAGAATTGCGAGGATAATTATAATTATTTGTCTTATTTTTACCTTTAGGCTCTATATTATTATTAATATTACTACCATTAGTATTGTTACTATTATTACTATTTTCATTGTGACTTATATTACTATTAATATTAATTTTTGGCTTACTACTACTTGGTTTCCATTTTAATAGCTGCAAATTATCCCAATTAAAAGTGTCAGCTAGATAACCATTCATATTTTAATGGCATTAGAAATTTGAAGAATTTTAAATTTTTTGCTTTATGACTCCCTTGAGCAACACCTGATAGGACATTTATTTTTTTGGAGATAAATCCTTGAAATTTGACATACTGCGATCTATCACTAAGATATGATGTTAGCCAATTAAGTAAAGCTCCAGTTATGCCTTTATTTTCCAGTTTTTTCAATAAAGTGGAATGGTCGACTCTGTCAAATACTTTACTAAAGTCTGTGTAAATAGCAACGACTTGTAGTCCTTTTTACATTTTTTGAATTATGTCTGATACCATAACCATAAGGTTAGTTGTTGTTGAACGACGTTTTCTGAATCCGTGTTGCTGTTCATTGAGGGTCGGTTCAATCAGGATAGTTAATTTGTCACAAACTAATTTTTCAAATAATTTAGGAATTGATGATAAGATTGCAACACCTCTCGAATTATCAATATTTCGCTTATCACCATTTTTGTGAATCGGAATTAAAAAGGGTGACTTCAAAAAGATGGGAACATGCCAGTTGATAATGATTTGTTAAAAATATTATATAAAGGCAATGATAATTGGTGGGCACAATTTAATAGAAATACGGTTGGAATCAAGTCTGGACCAGGACCCTTTTTTAAATCAACATTTAGCAAAGAATTCAATATATCATCACTAGATAAAAATAAACCATCAATGTTTATATTGTTATTGTGATTTAATTGATCGGACTCTGTTGTTGTGGGGTGAGAATCGAGATGGAAGACTTCCTGAAAACGGTCAGCAAACATGTCACAAATAGTTTTTGGACATGATGAATGAGTATTATTTCTGTTCAAAGAGGCCGGGTACCCTGAAGTTTTCTGTTTTAGAATGACGAAATCTGTGACCCCACAAATGTAAAAATGTACTTGTTGCTGTTCCGTGTCGAATGATACAATTTTGTATATTTTTTTTTTGTATATTAACCTAAAAAGAAAATGTTAATTAAAAATAAAAATGCGCGTACCTTGTGATTCCCTGAAATTCCTTTAATATAAATGGCTATTGTCCAGCCATGATTGTTATATCCATATTATTTATTTAATTATATATAATTCTTATTATATATATATATATATTATTATATTTATGGCCAATGGCCGGCTTAAGAATAAAAAAAAATGTAAATAATAATGAAAAAAAAATCAGTAATTGGTATTGCCAAATTATTGAATCAATTGCGAAAGAAAATTGGCAAGAAAAATCATTTGCGCGAAATGAATAAAGAATCGATTCTTGCAAAAATTAGGGTAATTAGGATTTAATTAGGGAAATTCGAGGTGGAGCAAACGGAAAAAATTAAAAGGCACGGCAAGGAAGAAATCTTGAAATGAGATAGGGAAATTGGAAAAAAACTTGTTCACCTTTAATTGACCCATCGGTCAATTGAAGATGAAGATAGGAGGATTTTTTTTTGGGGGGGGGGTCGAGAAGAGCGAACAACGAGCATAGTTGTATTTTGAGTAGAGATGAAATTAAAGATAGTAGATTATATATATAATAGTTCATAGAAATAATGATAGTATTTAAAGGATTTTGTTTAGTATAATAAAAAAATATATAAAAGTTAATTACAAATTTCACAAAATATTAAAGATTTATTATTAAATAGTATCATTAATAATAATAATAAAAAAAACAATTAAAGAGTGAACTATATAATAAATTATATTAATAACCATATAAACTGAAGAAAAAACCTTTAGAAAATCTAATAGTGAAAAAAATTTAAAAGTTAAACTGAATTAAAAAGAAAATTTAAAAAAAAAGAAATAAAATAATAATATCGAACATAAAGATAACTATTTAATTTAAAAAGATAGATAGAACAGCCGAAGAATTGGAAATAAACATTTTTTTGTGTTATAGTATCAGTTTTTTTTGTTTTATAAAATTTAAAAAAAATCATAATTGAAATTCAAATTTAAAAAATTAGTTTAAAAAAATTATATTAATTCATATTATAAATATATTAATGTATATGAAAACCCAACTAAAGAGAAAAATATATATATTGGTATTAATATATATATATATTATTTGGTACATATAAATCCAAATTGGAGTGCAACGTCATCAGCGGGATTCCACCAGCATAATTTTTTTTTTTTTTGTAAATTTGGTTATTTCTGGTTGTGACGTAATCGTCATATATACTATATAAAAATATAAAAATTATAAATTTTTTTTGTGTGAAGCGCTTTCCTGACATGTCACGAGAGGAGCTGTTATAGTAAAAACGTATGTTGGACAAAAAAAAATCGATAAATGTATTAAATTAAATATTAAATGTAAAAATTTTTATTACTTAAATTAAATATTTTTTTTTAAAAGTTAGCAAATATTATCTATATATATATATATCTATGGAAACGAACCATATTCATAAATTATAATAAACTTAACATTAAAATCTAAATAAAAATAATGAATTAATCTTTTAAATTATTAATGTTAGAAAAATCATTGTTGCCTGAATCTATGCAATAATTTAAAAATTGGATAAATAAAATAAAAAAAAAACCAGCATATACAAGAATAAATAATTTAATTTTTATAACGTTGAAAAGGAAATTATACGTTTTATTATTTAGGGTTTGGGAAAAGTGGGATTGTATTTCAGCTTAAAGAAACCGTAAGATGACTGGCTAAACTCCTAAAAAAATAGCTAAATGTTGATTATGTAAGTATCCCTGTCTTTCTGCCGAGATCTTTTTGTGTTAATATTTTTATTAATATTAATTATGGAGAAGTGAAGGGATTTGCTGAGTTGAACGTGAGTAGGATCGTTTTGGTTGACCCACGCCCCACAGGCTGAGGTATTATCCGGCACACTTCTTGGAGGAAGTCCCAAAACGATCCAGGAACACTACTGTTTAATAAATTTGGTCTTAATAATTGTTGTGATTTTCATTGTTATCGGTCATTCTAGACCTGGCGCCCGTCGTCTTTAGTGTTCCAACCTGATAAAAAAAATTCCTCCATGGTCATAGGCTAACCACTACCTCTACCATAAAGTAGTTGGTTACAAATCATAGAATTTTTTGGGATCCTGTATAATATTTTCACCAATTTTTAATACGTAATTATCATCATATGATTTGCGTGAAAGTTTTGAGAATTCTGAACATAATTTATTGTATTTATTTTTTAAAATTTCACCGATATATTCACGACGTTTTATTTTTTTATATATTTTGTTTCTTTGATTTCTCATTATTCGTAGGTTTCGGTCTAACCATGGTTCAGATAATTTTTTATTCTTTGCTATTTTAAGAACATGTCTATTAATAGATTCTAAAATAATGTTATTGAATAATATAGCTGCATAGCTGCATATACTGAAATCATATACAATTGATTTATTGTAAGATAAGGTATAGGGATTTTCTATGGTGGGAATTTCGACCACTAAAGCTGAATGATGATTTGTATTTGAGAATAAGTTCTCTTCGTCATTGGCAAGATTAACGATTGTATTGTCATAATTGTTGGTAAATATAAGATCCAGCCATTTGCCATTACTGTTAGGGTTTGTAACTATTTGTTGTTGGTCGTTGCCATAGACCGTGCTTATAAGTTTAAAATCGATTTCATCAGATAAATTTATCAGTAATAAGTTATTATCTGATTCGTCAATTATAAAATTTAGTTTTGGACGATTGAAGTCGCCAAAAAAGTATAAATAATCCTTTTGCCTTGCTAACCTATTAACCGATTGGCATATATTGAAAAGATCCTCATAATAGGACTCGTTGGAATTAGGCGGTATGTATACAGCACCAATATATATATAAATATTACCAATTTACAACCGTACTATTTTATGTTCTACAAGGAGACCACCTCCTGTAGAGTTACTAGTAGTATTATAATCCCCATCACACCTGTAAATTGTCCAATTGACGTCAAAGATTTCTTAATTTTTAAAAGAATCGTTTAACCAGGTTTCTGTAATGATTATTACATTAAATTGGCAAGATTTTGCGTCAATAAATAGATCTTTTACTTTTCCGCGTATACCACTACAGTTGTGATAAAGGATCTTTATATTTAAAGTGTGATCGTTAAGTTTAAAAAAATGGGATGTAAAATCATTTTTTTGGTTTATTTTCTGAGAGGGGACGAAAAAATTTGTCCTGATTCTCTCTGGTTCTTTGAAAGGTGGCTATATGTTTTGAATTTATGTGAGATTCATATGTAGTTAGTTCTGTATCAATTTGTTCAGCAGTGAAACCTAAAAAGTTATGGTATCTATAATAAATTGATTTCAGAGCATCAACATCTGTTGGAAGTCCTTGTTGTTCAATCGATACTAGGATACTAAATCTAGTTTTACCATCTACACATATGTCCTGTGGTTGTTTGTCCTCCAATACATGTCCTCCAATATTCTACGGTCTGTTAGACATCCAAGTAAATATCTATTCTCGGAACTGTGTGCAGATGTGAGAGTGTGTTTAACTTTTGGAGATACTAATGGGTCAAGGAAAGTTGGTTTATTATTAGTATTATTAGTTATATTATGAGGAATTGCAGACATATTAGTATAATTAGTACGTGAATTGAAATTATTTGGTGGTAACGGATTTGGAACATTAATATCAAAGTTGGTGTTATTTTCATTAAGGTTAGTGCAGATCGATGATGCGGATGGGTAGGGATTAATAACAGGACCTTTTACAAAGTTTATTCCAGCTTTATATGTTAAATTTTATAAAACATTTTGATTTTGAGCAAAATTTTTTTTAGGCATTGACGTTAAATTTGAATTATGTGATCTAACATTAAAGGATGAATTATTATTTAAATCAGAATTGCGAGGATAATTATAATTATTTGTCTTATTTTTACCTTTATGCTCTATATTATTATTAATATTACTACCATTAGTATTGTTACTATTATTACTATTTTCATTGTGACTTATATTACTATTAATATTAATTTTTGGCTTACTACTACTTGGTTTCCATTTTAATAGCTGCAAATTATCCCAATTAAAAGTGTCAGCTAGATAACCATTCATATTTTAATGGCATTAGAAATTTGAAGAATTTTAAATTTTTTGCTTTATGACTCCCTTGAGCAACACCTGATAGGCCATTTATTTTTTTGGAGATAAATCCTTGAAATTTGACATACTGCGATCTATCACTAAGATATGATGTTAGCCAATTAAGTAAAGCTCCAGTTATGCCTTTATTTTCCAGTTTTTTCAATAAAGTGGAATGGTCGACTCTGTCAAATACTTTACTAAAGTCTGTGTAAATAGCAACGACTTGTAGTCCTTTTTACATTTTTTGAATTATGTCTGATACCATAACCATAAGGTTAGTTGTTGTTGAACGACGTTTTATGAATCCGTGTTGCTGTTCATTGAGGGTCGGTTCAATCAGGATAGTTAATTTGTCACAAACTAATTTTTCAAATAATTTAGGAATTAATGATAAGATTGCAACACCTCTGTAATTATCAATATTTCGCTTATCACCATTTTTGTGAATCGGAATTAAAAAGGATGACTTCAAAAAGATGGGAACATGCCAGTTTATAATGATTTGTTAAAAATATTATATAAAGGCAATGATAATTGGTGGGCACAATTTAATAGAAATACGGTTGGAATCAAGTCTGGACCAGGACCCTTTTTTAAATCAACATTTAGCAAAGAATTCAATATATCATCACTAGATAAAAATAAACCATCAATGTTTATATTGTTATTGTGATTTAATTGATCGGACTCTGTTGTTGTGGGGTGAGAATCGAGATGGAAGACTTCCTGAAAACGGTCAGCAAACATGTCACAAATAGTTTTTGGACATGATGAATGAGTATTATTTCTGTTCAAAGAGGCCGGGTACCCTGAAGTTTTCTGTTTTAGAATGACGAAATCTGTGACCCCACAAATGTAAAAATGTACTTGTTGCTGTTCCGTGTAGAATGATACAATTTTGTATATTTTTTTTTTTTGTATATTAACCTAAAAAGAAAATGTTAATTAAAAATAAAAATGGCGTACCTTGTGATTCCCTGAAATTCCTTTAATATAAATGGCTATTGTCCAGCCATGATTGTTATATCCATATTATTTATTTAATTATATATAATTCTTATTATATATATATATATTATTATATTTATGGCCAATGGCCGGCTTAAGAATAAAAAAAAATGTAAATAATATTGAAAAAAAAATCAGTAATTGGTATTGCCAAATTATTGAATTAAAAATCAATTGCGAAAGAAAATTGGCAAGAAAAATTATTTGCGCGAAATGAATAAAGAATAGATTCTTGCAAAAATTAGGGTAATTAGGATTTAATTAGGGAAATCCGAGGTGGAGCAAACGGAAAAAATTAAAAGGCACGGCAAGGAAGAAATCTTGAAATGAGATAGGGAAATTGGAAAAAAACTTGTTCACCTTTAATTGACCCATCGGTCAATTGAAGATGAAGATAGGAGGATTTTTTTTGGGGGGGGGGGTCGAGAAGAGCGAACAACGAGCATAGTTGTATTTTGAGTTGAGATGAAATTAAAGATAGTAGATTATATATATAATAGTTCATAGAAATAATGATAGTATTTAAAGGATTTTGTTTAGTATAATAAAAAAATATATAAAAGTTAATTACAAATTTCACAAAATATTAAAAATTTATTATTAAATAGTATCATTAATAATAATAATAAAAAAAACAATTAAAGAGTGAACTATATAATAAATTATATTAATAACCATATAAACTGAAGAAAAAACCTTTAGAAAATCTAATAGTGAAAAAAATTTAAAAGTTAGACTGAATTAAAAAGAAAATTTAAAAAAAAGAAATAAAATAATAATATCGAACATAAAGATAACTATTTAATTTAAAAAGATAGATAGAACAGCCGAAGAATTGGAAATAAACATTTTTTTGTGTTATAGTATCAGTTTTTTTTTGTTTTATAAAATTTAAAAAAAATCATAATTGAAATTCAAATTAAAAAAATTAGTTTAAAAAAATTATATTAATACATATTATAAATATATTAATATATATGAAAACCCAACTAAAGAGAAAAATATATATATTGGTATTAATATATATATATATTATTTGGTACATATAAATCCAAATTGGAGTGCAACGTCATCAGCGGGATTCCACCAGCAGAATTTTTTTTTTTTTTGTAAATTTGGTTATTTCTGGTTGTGACGTAATCGTCATATATACTATATAAAAATATAAAAATTATAAATTTTTTTTGTGTGAAGCGCTTTCCTGACATGTCACGAGAGGAGCTGTTATAGTAAAAAGGTATGTTGGACAAAAAAAATTCGATAAATGTATTAAATTAAATATTAAATGTAAAAATTTTTATTACTTAAATTAAATATTTTTTTTTAAAAGTTAGCAAATATTATCTATATATATATATATATCTATGGAAACGAACCATATTCATAAATTATAATAAACTTAACATTAAAATCTAAATAAAAATAATGAATTAATCTTTTAAATTATTAATGTTAGAAAAATCATTGTTGCCTGAATCTATGCAATAATTTAAAAATTGGATAAATAAAATAAAAAAAAAACCAGCATATACAAGAATAAATAATTTAATTTTTATAACGTTGAAAAGGAAATTATACGTTTTATTATTTAGGGTTTGGGAAAAGTGGGATTGTATTTCAGCTTAAAGAAACCGTAAGATGACTGGCTAAACTCCTAAAAAAATAGCTAAATGTTGATTATGTAAGTATACCTGTCTTTCTGCCGAGATCTTTTTGTGTTAATATTTTTATTAATATTAATTATGGAGAAGTGAAGGGATTTGCTGAGTTGAACGTGAGTAGGATCGTTTTGGTTGACCCACGCCCCACAGGCTGAGGTATTATCCGGCACACTTCTTGGAGGAAGTCCCAAAACGATCCAGGAACACTACTGTTTAATAAATTTGGTCTTAATAATTGTTGTGATTTTCATTGTTATCGGTCATTCTAGACCTGGCGCCCGTCGTCTTTAGTGTTCCAACCTGATAAAAAAAATTCCTCCATGGTCATAGGCTAACCACTACCTCTACCATAAAGTAGTTGGTTACAAATCATAGAATTTTTTGGGATCCTGTATAATATTTTCACCAATTTTTAATACGTAATTATCATCATATGATTTGCGTGAAAGTTTTGAGAATTCTGAACATAATTTATTGTATTTATTTTTTTAAATTTCACCGATATATTCACGACGTTTTATTTTTTTATATATTTTGTTCCTTTGATTTCTCATTATTCGTAGGTTTCGGTCTAACCATGGTTCAGATAATTTTTTATTCTTTGCTATTTTAAGAACATGTCTATTAATAGATTCTAAAATAATGTTATTGAATAATATAGCTGCATATACTGAAATCATATACAATTGATTTATTGTAAGATAAGGTATAGGGATTTTCTATGGTGGGAATTTCGACCACTAAAGCTGAATGATGATTTGTATTTGAGAATAAGTTCTCTTCGTCATTGGCAAGATTAACGATTATATTGTCATAATTGTTGGTAAATATAAGATCCAGCCATTTGCCATTACTGTTAGGGTTTGTAACTATTTGTTGTTGGTCGTTGCCATAGACCGTGCTTATAAGTTTAAAATCGATTTCATCAGATAAATTTATCAGTAATAAGTTATTATCTGATTCGTCAATTATAAAATTTAGTTTTGGACGATTGAAGTCGCCAAAAAAGTATAAATAATCCTTTTCCCTTGCTAACCTATTAACCGATTGGCATATATTGAAAAGATCCTCATAATAGGACTCGTTGGAATTAGGCGGTATGTATACAGCACTAATATATATATAAATATTACCAATTTACAACCGTACTATTTTATGTTCTACAAGGAGATCACCTCCTGTAGAGTTACTAGTAGTTTTATAATCCCCATCACACCTGTAAATTGTCCAATTGACGTCAAAGATTTCTTAATTTTTAAAAGAATCGTTTAACCAGGTTTCTGTAATGATTATTACATTAAATTGGCAAGATTTTGCGTCAATAAATAGATCTTTTACTTTTCCGCGTATACCACTACAGTTGTGATAAAGGATCTTTATATTTAAAGTGTGATCGTTAAGTTTAAAGAAATGGGATGTAAAATCATTTTTTTGGTTTATTTTCTGAGAGGGGACGAAAAAATTTGTCCTGATTCTCTCTGGTTCTTTGAAAGGTGGCTATATGTTTTGAATTTATGTGAGATTCATATGTAGTTAGTTCTGTATCAATTTGTTCAGCAATGAAACCTAAAAAGTTATGGTATCTATAATAAATTGATTTCAGAGCATCAACATCTGTTGGAAGTCCTTGTTGTTCAATCGATACTAGGATACTAAATCTAGTTTTACCATCTACACATATGTTCTGTGGTTGTTTGTCCTCCAATACATGTCCTCCAATATTCTACGGTCTGTTAGACATCCAAGTAAATATCTATTCTCGGAACTGTGTGCAGATGTGAGAGTGTGTTTAACTTTTGGAGATACTAATGGGTCAAGGAAAGTTGGTTTATTACTAGTATTATTAGTTATATTATGAGGAATTGCAGACATATTAGTATAGTTAGTATGTGAATTGAAATTATTTGGTGGTAACGGATTTGGTACATTAGTATCAAAGTTGGTGTTATTTTCATTAAGGTTAGTGCAGATCGATGATGCGGATGGGTAGGGATTAATAACAGGACCTTTTACAAAGTTTATTCCAGCTTTATATGTTAAATTTTATAAAATATTTTGATTTTGAGCAAAATTGGTTTTAGGCATTGACGTTAAATTTGAATTATGTGATCTAACATTAAATGGTGAATTATTATTTAAATCAGAATTGCGAGGATAATTATAATTATTTGTCTTATTTTTACCTTTATGCTCTATATTATTATTAATATTACTACCATTAGTATTGTTACTATTATTACTATTTTCATTGTGACTTATATTACTATTAATATTAATTTTTGGCTTACTACTACTTGGTTTACATTTTGATAACTGCAAATTATCCCAATTAAAAGTGTCAGCTGGATAACCATTCATATTTTAATGGCATTAGAAATTTGAAGGATTTTAAATTTTTTGCTTTATGAAATGACACCATTTTGCATCTGCTGTTGTCAATATGAAATAGGCTCGCAAACAAATTACAAATCGATGCACTTTGATGTAATAGGTACCAAGATCGCCTTTATCATAATTAGTATTAATTTTTTTAGTTTTTGACGATTTATTAATTTTAGATGATGGCTGCTTCTTTTTAGGTTTCTCATTTGTTTGACATGAAGATGATCTGTTGGGTGCTTCATTTAGTTCACTGGCAAGACTAATTTTCCGTAATCTCTTCTTCCAGTCTGAATTCAGCCAATCTGTTCCAAACTTGAATACAGTTGGTGGAGAAATAGCATCAGAATCATCTGGGATAGCATGAACTCCGTCTGATATATCATCGGGACGAGATTTATTAGTGCAATCTAACATTTCTTCAAATAAAGATTTTTCATGGTTTAGATTATTATTATTTTCACTTGTATTTTTGTTATTATTATTATTACTATTATTATTACTACTATTATTATCATTCTTATTATTACTATTATTATTATCATAAACCATATTATTGTTATCATTATTATCATTAGTGTTATTATTGATAGGATTCATATAAGAAATTAAATCACTATGATTATTAATTTTATCTATATTATTATTATCCGAATCAATATTATTATTTATACTTCTTTTGATCATATCAGTATCTAGAAGCGCGTCAATTTTGTTTTCTACAATATTAAAGTCATTTCTTAATTCAATTAATTCCGATATTATTGGATCACTAAAATAATTTCTGCTACTTGTGTTACTACCCGAACTTAAAATGACACCAACTATTTTATCCCTATGACTGTCCAGATTATACTCAAATTTTCAAGTTGTTTTTCAACATACTTAAAAATATTTTCATTAGACTTATTACACTGGATATGTCCAATGTTAGCACTATTTCCAAATAAAAGTTTTAGATCACTTCTAAGCTCATCAAAATTGTTTTCCATATCACTTTTAAGCTCAGTTTTAAAATTATTTAATAGTTCATGAACAAGTGAGAATTGTTTTTTGTCAGAAGAAGAAAGTTTTTTAATCAAACTATCAAAACAATTTCCCATATGTTCAAAGCTTTTTGAGAATGAATTAAATTCGGTTGCATTTTTAGTTAACAACCCTGCATTAATTTCGTTTAGATCTTGTATACCAATTGCCAAAATATCGTGCATCTTTGATAGCAAACTATGATAGTCTTGGCAATCATTACAAATTTAATATTTTGCTAGAAATGATAAATTAACATCTCTGGGTATATTTAAACATAAGGCATAAAATTTTTTTTGCAAAGCTATTGTAGGTAATTGACTTCATTGTGTTGTCATATGCAACACAATTTGATATACCACATTTAAAACTCATATTACAAAAAAAAAATTCTAGTTCACTTTAAGTTATTAAACTGAGTTATTAAACTTTATATGCCAATTCAGCAAATGTTTTATGGTATATATTTATATTGACACTTTTTTGTTACTTATTAGGTTTTTTATGTAAATTGTTAATTTCAGCGATATAATGAATTATTTAGGAAATTATTTAATTAATTATTTATTGAAAATTATTTATTTTACGGAGCGATTTTAAACACGTCCGGTTAGTGTGAAGTATGTATATATATATAATATACATATGAAGTATGTATATATATGAAGTATGTATATATATGTATATATATATATATATAAAAAAATTAATTTAAAATTACTCTTCATATATAAAAATTCTCAAATTTCTAATAGAAATTCCTTTTTTTTACTTTACAGGGTAACTTCCAAAAAAATAAAAAATATAATATTACCCGACATAAAAAATCGAAGATATATATATAAAAATAATACACCAATTTCTTTAATATTTAGATTATAAATATAAAAATAAAATAAAAATTAAAATAAAATAATAACTCACTTACATCAAATTTCAGTTAATCCTTCGGGAAATGTGAGCTCAAATTTCTCCAGGATCTGAAAATCAAGGTTTTTTTTTGGGTTTTTTTATTTAATTTCCTAACACGAAAACTTTTAACGGACAAAACTGCTAAACTAACATTAAAATTAACATTAAAATACAGTATACTAATTAAAGAGACATCTTTTAACCGACATTAAAATGTACTACCGCGACAATATTACTACTATTCTTTTTTTTTTCGAACATTTAACAGAAAACTTCTTTAAAATTACAGAATCTGTAATTCAAATGCAAAACACACTATCTGTAATTCTTCTGCAAAATACACTATCTGTAATTCAACTGTAAAATATACTTTAATAAACATTTAAATTTCTTTATTGTATAAATATACAATTTTAAATTTTACATGAATATTATTTTAGAATAATACCAACCAAAAAGTACACACCATTACAGCTCGTGCTATGATTCATTTGGCGCCACATAATTTTCATTTCGCAGCGAGACGGCGGGGGTTGTTCTATTTTTAAGAGTCATATGGGGGTATCAAATTAAAGGTATGGATTAGTACATCTCGTTGGGTAACGAGTACCATATAGGGCCCCAAAAAATTTGGCCAAAAATAAGAAAAAATCATAGAATTGTGCACAAGGTAGAATTGTGCACAATCATGATACCAACCTACGTGCCAAATTTCATTCAATTCTGAGACAAGAATTTTTTTTTACAAACGTTAACTTTTGCGGCATAACTTTTAGCGGCATTACTTTTAGCGAATTACTTTGAGCGCGATACTTTCAACTTTTAATGCAATTACTTCTAAACGTCTGCCTCATGAAATTTATAGCTTTAAAGTTAAAGCTAAGGCGGTCGCGACTCCAGGGTGTGATTTAAATTTTTTTTTTCAATTTGTGCATCCATTTACTATCATAATAACTTTATAATTCGGCTTTGCTAACCTATGAAATCTAAAAATGGAACTGATGTTACCGAAGCCATGAAAATAATTTAACTCAAATTTCGAACTTTCGAACATAATTTTCAATACCCAGCGAGGGGGCGGGGGTTGATTATATTTTCAAAAGTCATATGGGGTATCAAATTAAAGGTTTGGATTAATACATCATGTTGGGCAGTGTTTCGGAAATTAGGACCATATGGGGCCCCCAAAATGAAAATAATTCACTGGGGTATCAAATTAATGGTCTAAAAGAGTAGTTATCTTTGGGGCAATTAATGGTAGTGTTTGGGCAACGTGGGTTATGTGAAAGCCTCAAAATGGGTCATTTGGTGGCCTGAAAAATTCATGTTTTCCTCACCCGGACATAGCTCCTAAACTGCTTTACCGATTTAACTGAAATTTGGAACCTAAGCTCGTGTTATGACCCATTTGCTGTCACATAATTTTCAAGGCCCATCGCTGGGGCGGGGGTTGGGCCCATTTTTAAAAGTTATGTGGGGTACATCACGTTGGGTAATGTTGGGTACATCACGTTGGGTAATGTTTCAGGTATCTAGGACCATGTGGGTCCGCAAAAAATGGGTCCAAGAAATAAAAATAATCATGTGGGTTATGAAAATAAGGGTCTGAAAGATTAGATATCTTTGGGCAAGTAATGGAAGTGTCTGGGGCAACGTGGGTTTTCTTTATCTGGGCATACCCAGATAAATCATGTTTTCTTTATCTGGGCATACCTCCTAAACGGCTGTACCGATTTAACTCAAACTTAAGTTCGTGCTATGATCCATTTGGCGCCACATAATTTTCAATGCCCAGCAAGGAGGCGGGTGTTGGGTCTATTTTTAAAAGTCATATGGGGTATCAAATTAAAGTTATGGATTAGTACATCTAATTGGGTAGTGTTTGGGGTAACGAGTACCATGTGGGGCCCCAAAAAATGGGGACAAATTTAAAAAAATCGTATGAGGTATTAAATTAAGGGTCTGGAAGGGCAGATATCTTTGGAGCAAGTAATGGTAGTATTTTCGTTGGGTAATGTTTCAGGTAATAAAGGCCATATGGGGCTCCAAAACTTGAGCCAAAAATTAAAAAAAAATTGTACATATCTATATATAAAAATATATATAACATATATTTATATGAGCGGTTAATTTTACAAGTGACATAAGTGACTTTTCGCAAAACATGAGTTAGAGCTATTTATTAGCTATTTTTATTATTATTATATATATATATATATATATATATATTGATTCTGATAAATTCTATTAATTCTCATAAGATCTCTTTACATACTATTAGTTCTGATCAGATTTGCTACTATTAATTTTGATCAGTTATACTTCCCTTTATAAGGGGTCTACTTGTCTTTCACTATACTTTACCTTTACTGAATCTATAATCTAGTACGTTTCCAGGTAACTCCACTACAATTGACCATTACTGAAACTCTACATTCATTAATGTAAAATTATATAATTTTGGTATTTCTATTTATTAGTTTTAAGTCGCATATTAATATTTATAAAAGAAAGTATTTTTAAAAAATGTTTTTTTTTCTACTTTATTTTTTTTTAGAAATGGTTAAAACTTTGATTGCACATACTTATTTTTGCACATAAAACTTTGATTGCATTTTTAATTATAACGATAACCAGCTAGCAATGATAAAACTTTTCCACAATCGGAATTGGGAAAGTACGTTTTATTGTGATTTTGTTTAACGCCCGAAAATCAGTGAAAAATCGTGATGTGCCACTTTCTTTGTAGAGAGAACAATTTTATCATATTTGAAAATTTCTTATACATTTCTCATAATATTATTATCTGATATAAAACCAATAGTTCAACTGTTTTTATTTCTTCAACTACAGTATCATTTTCAAAATCATACCCTGAAATAACTGCATGCATCATTATAACTGCATCATTATTGGTTTTATTCATAGTACTATTCTGAATTTTACTATTATCATTATTAGTACAAATTTCAAAATTTTCTACAATAATACCTAAATCACAATTATTATTCGCAAAATAATTATCATCGTCTTCAATACTTAAAATTCCAAATGATTTTATAATTGTAACTTGTGGTTGCTCAAGTAGACTATACGTTTAAATATAACAGAATATTTTTGTGCATTATCCGGAACTATTTATTCGTTCCTTTAATTAAATTTACACATCATTTTCTCTCATTTTGTTGTTCAAACCTTTATGTTGAAAAAAATCCTAGTTGTTGACTACCATAACATTTTATTTTTGATTTATTATTACCTGATGAATTATCTGGTTTATTTACAACTTTACTAAAATAATCTAGAAATCTATTTGAATATTTAACATCAAATTTATCATCAAATTTGTTTATTCTGAATTCTTTCATATAAAGTACAGAAAAAAAAATCACAATTTCTATACAAAAAATAATGATTTTGTATGATACATTCTAATGTGTTGAAACAGAGTAATTTAAAAGAAGACATTTTTTTGTTTGATGAATGTATCATACAAACTCATTATTTCTTTCATATGAAGTACCAAACAGAAAAAAAAAATGTTCACAATTTACAAAAAATTATGATTTTGTATGATACAACTCAATTTTGTATGATACAACACTCAATACCTTCAATATATGAAGGCATCGTTACTGGCTCATACTAATATAAAATTTTGTTACAGCCTGTTAATTTCCATGCATATTATTTTTGTACTACAATAATGTTTGTACTCCACAGCAAATTTTGTACTCCACTGCAAATGTTCATAAATATTTCCGATTTATTTTGTTCCATAATGGTGTGTACATATACCAATATTCTATTAAAATTCTATAACATTTTTTTTTATTGTTAATTATTATTGTTCTATTATGTATTATGTGTTCTATTATGTTGAATTTCTTTGACCAAAAAAATTAATCTTTTTTTTAAAAAAAAAACATATCTAGACCAATTTTTAAATTTCTTTGACCAAGCAAATCAATCTTTTTTTATCTAGATCAATTTTAAAAAAACTCGATTTTTATCAAGATTTACCCCTCCGTTTACAAATACCAATATACTATTATTATACCATTGTCAGCTGGTATAGTAAAAAAAAACTAAATTTATTTTGAAATGAGTGTTTGTCCAGAAAAGTATTGAATATTAAATTATAAATTAACTGAATAAAGTAATGGAATGTGCCTAAGATGAAATATTTATTGCTTGTTCAACTTAAATTCAACTGTCAAACCACAGAAATACAAACACAAAAAAAAAAATAACCTCATCGCAAACTTCTTTGAACACAAAAAATCTCAAATTTTTTGATCTGGTCAAAGAAATTTAATATTTGGATCATCATCAAGAATATTATGACTATACGCGATTTTTCTCGATTAGGAATAAAAAATTACGACAAAACGACAGACAGACCGATAAAATGACAGGAAGACAGACTGACAAAACAATAGACCAATAAAACGACAGACAGACAGACCGACAAAACGATAGATAGATAGACAGACAGACCGATAAAATGACAGACAGACAGACCGACAAAATTACAGACAGACAGACCGAAAGACTGACAAAACAACAGTCAGACAGACAGACCGACAAAATGACAGACAGACGGACAAAACGACAGACCAACACACGAACAGACCCGAACATACACCACGTGACATGAACACTTGCGAAATGACCAAATGTTCGGGCCCGAACATACCCGAAGAAACACCAAACACACCCCGAGCATACCCGAACAAACCCGAAGATACCCGAATCACACACACACACATAAAATGACAGACCCGCTGACAAACACAAAATTCATTAGCATATTATTACAACTTCAAACGTGCTAATAAAGTACAGGGTGTCCTCGAAGGAACTGTGTTGTAAGACCGGCCTAGCTACTCTACTATTGTTGTGTTGTCTATTATTTTAAATTATGCAGGTGGTCATCGCCTGATTTTTGACTGTTGTGATTGGTGCATTGATCGTATTTTACAATAAAAAAAATAATTATCAAGCAAACCAAAACAAATTAAATGTAACAAAAAAATTTTGTCATACGTTTTTTTTTTTTTTTTTTTTAATTTAAAATTTTAGCCAAATCCAAATTTTGGGCAAAACAAAATAAACACGGCTACCATTACAATATTGCAAACAAGTGTTAACATAATTATAAAATTAAACAAAATAAATTATTTTTTATATACATTTTTAATATTTACAACATTTATTTTTAATATACATGTCTACATATAAAATTATTTAATCTTACACCATGAAAAAATATTATTTCCTGTTTGTTTTTTAGTTTTGGACCGAGAACGAGTTATACACATTTCCCTTGTTTCCTCACTTTTATTTTCATGTTCTGCTTTTTTAATCATTTCACGTAATTCAGCATCATCAATTTCATGCTTTCTTTCTTTCTTTTTTAGGCTCCATTGTATCATCTAAAATTATCCTATTTCTTTTTCTCGGTGCCTTGGCAGTTTTGAAGCGTTCATGATTATCTGAAAAATTTTCATCTTCAAAATATGTTTCCATCATACTTTTATTTAACATTTCTTGTTTTTCGGAGACAGTTTGCGATGAAAAATCATTTTTAAATATAAACTTAATTGAGAAGAGTTGTCTTTCCAATTTTTAGTTTCATGGATCACATCTTTATTCGCTTCACCCTTTCTTCTCTAACTATATAATTTCAAAATATTTTGACGTAGCTCTATCCATTTTTGTACATCGCTTTTTCCATTATCATAAATAATGGGGAATAATTTTCTAGAAATGATTTCAGCTTTAGGATTTTCAGGCTTCAGCATTTTAGTCATTTTATTAGTAAGCATTTTCGATAATTTTACCGATTATTCCCGAAAAAATTGTTGCTAAAAGAGTTGGTAAAAATCCAACTTTTTGTATAAGAATTTTTCTTTTAGAAGTTAAACTACATTTTGAACAAGATAAGCATCGCATTTCCTTTTTATACTTTCCGAAATATTTTTGATCTTTTCCATTAATTTTATTATTTGCATTTAATGAATTGTATACTATTTCTACAAGAGCTTTTTATGCGTCAGTATTTGCATTTTGTAAAATAGCCTTTCTAAATTTAGGATTAGCTTTCTGTATTACATATAATAAATACTTGTTGTTCGCCAATCTTTTCAACTTGTAGTTTTTCGTTATTTTCGTTTATAATAGAAAAACAGCAACAAAAATCTTTATTAAAAATTTCCAATCGGAATCTAAGACAATCGTTTATATTCTAAGTAAGGTCGATTAATAAATAGCCATGAGGTTTTTCTGTTCATCATTTATATATTCTCAACAAATCTTTCGAATCTTAAGTGTATATTTGTCTGGCTAAAGGTTGAAATTGAAGTTGATCACGAGGATTTTTAAACATTACAATGTATTTGGCATTTAATGATATATCTCTGCAATGTGAAGTTTTACGAACAATATTTTGAGTTACTATCACTATTGATAAATTTCGATAATCAGAGCCTTTTGTAAATAGCTCATATATTTGTTTATTAAAACCTTCCATCATCAGGTCACCTAAAATTATTAAAACAGGCTAATTTTCAAAATTTTCTCGTACGCTTTTATAAAATTGAACATTTGAAATATTCGGGACTGAATTACTTTCAGCAAAACACAAAATTAGTTTACTAGTTGTATTTTCTATTAAACATTTTTATTTAAAATTAGTTTTTCCAAAAATATCATTTTTTCCGCAACTAGAAGGACCACTTATTATCATAGTAAATGGAAGCACAAATTAAAAAAAAAAACATTTTTAAAATCGCACCCTTGACTCGCGACCGCCTTAGCTTTAAAGCTATGATTTTTATGCGGCGGACGTTTAAAAGTAATCCTATGAAAAGCCAAAAGTAACGGCGCTCAAAGCAATTCCCTAAAAGCAATCCCATGATTTGTATGTGGCTGACGTCGTAGAGATAATAATAATAATAGTTCTTACGAAGAACAAAAAATTTAATCACTTTTTTATTTTCTATCGCATCCACCAAAGAATCCTCGCATCGCCAATAAAGCTTTTATATTTAATAAAAATTTGTGCGTAAAGGAAGAGAGAGATTAAAATATTTTCTCTATGATTTTTTTTGAAAACAGTTTTTCTGTTATTTTTATGCTAAACTATTATTGTTTGTATATGAGAAATATTTTTAATGTATTCGTTTGCATATAACAATTTTTGCGTAGACAAATAATTATCATTTTAATAGTTCATTATTCATTTTGGTTTTGGTTTTGGTTTTGTTGTAAGCAGACTATGCGTAATTAAAGAAAAAAATGAATAAAATAAAAAATATGGGGTGTTAGATGTGAAATTCCATCATGTAGAATTTCGAAAAGATCATCTGAAAATTATATTTTTTTAAATTTCCATCTACTGGCACTGAAAAAAATGCAATTTGGATGGAAGCTTGTGGTTTAAAAGAACCACCAAATCCTAAAAACGCGTACATATGTGAGTCCCATTTTGAAAAAAAATATATAGGTAAAAAAATATTTATGAAAAAATGCGGTCCCTACATAGCTCTTAAATATTTGTGCAGAAATTGAAATTAATTCTGTAAATCAATCTACCGATAATATTGATAATATTTTTCCGGTTATATTTTCAGGACAAACATATCGACCATTGTATAATAAGACAATCGTTTATATTCTAAGTAAGGTCGATTAATAAATAGCCATGAGGTTTTTCTGTTCATCATTTATATATTCTCAACAAATATTTCGAATCTTAAGTGTATATTTGTCTGGCTAAAGGTTGAAATTGAAGTTGATCACGAGGATTTTTAAACATTACAATGTATTTGGCATTTAATGATAAGATATACAGAATTATTTTAGCCACTGCGACTTAACATTTGAAGAATTTCAAAGTAACGATCCCGGATACCCGGTTATTGAAACCAAAGATAATGAGACATGTAAATCTTGCTTGATATTTAACAAAAATTTGATTTTTTATCGAAGAAAATATGAAAAACTATTGAAAAAATTACAAAAATGTAAAGCTTTTATTAAAAAAACCGATGTTCAAAATAATAAATCAGTTGCTAGGTCACAGAGATTAAAAAATAAATTGTTTAAAAATAAAAGAAAAATACAACTGCCTCAACGATTTGCCAGGTGCTAGCTCAAATGGAAATTTTTTAGCTACAATGATATTGATGTGTAGGTCTAAACAATGTGTGTATAATGATAATGAACGGATATTAGCACAAAATTTTCATTTTAAATCCCTCGCAGCATATAAATTTAGTAGAAACCATCTTCGTATCAAGCTTCCTTCTCTCGCTTCAATTTATCGTTGGATACCCATCAAAAATGTTTGCCCAGGTTGTAACCAACAATTTTCTGAAAGTTTAAAGAATATCGTAACTTCTTGGGATGATGCTACTAGGGAAGCTGTTCTCATTTTTGACGAAGTAGCCATCCGCGGAGGATTAAACTATTATAGTGTCAAAGATGAGATTATAGGTTTTGTTGATTTTGGTGATTCAAAAGATAATATTCTGGGAAAACAAGTTTTGTGTTTTTATAATTAGAGCATTGTTTGGTAGCTGGAAATTCGTAATTAGTTATTTTGTTTCGAATAGTTCAATTTCCGGCAGTAAATTAACTCAGTTAATACAAAGCAATATACAATTTTGCTCCGATATTGGTTTCAACATTCGATGTTTTGTTTGTGACCAGGGCTCCAATAATAGAAGTGCTTTTAAAACTCTGCGAAATGGTGAAAAACAAAACTTTTTTAGCATTGGTAGCAAAAAAGTATATTTTATTTATGATGTTCCACATTTAATAAAGTTCGGTCAGCAATACATTACTAAAAAGAGATACAGAATGTATTGATGGAAAAGTAAGTTGGGATTGCGTGAAGGAGCTATATGCTATGGAAAAAAAATCAACCAAAATGTGTCCAAAGCTGATTATGGTGTTTATCCAAATAATTGGCAGAAGATGAAAGTTAGTTTTGCAACTCAGGTATTAAGCCATACTTGCACTTCGGCAATTAGAACTGCATCTCAATTAAATTATTTTACCACATCTACAAAACCTTATAACAAAAATATATTTAAAAGTGGGTTGCGGCGAGATGGCCCGGTCTATGAATATTTAAACAATATAATTCCGTATCTGGAATCAGTACAATTTGAAGGAATTAATAAAAACTTTTGCTTTGCGGGATTGATAGATACTGTTAAAACAATTCTTTTGATGGCCAAGGATATCTTTCTTGAATATCCAGAAAAAGATTTTATACTTACAAATAAACTGAATCAAGATCCAGTTGAAAATTTATTTATATTAATTCGGAATAAAGGTGGTAATAATAAAAATCCGTCAGTTTATGATTTCAATCATATCATAGGTCGTATTGTTTCCAATAAATTTTTATCATTTGCAACTGAAACTTCAAATTGTACTGAAGACAATGATCAGTTTATTATATTAGATGAAAATCAAAATCATAATATTTCAATAAATGATAATATTTCTACAAATGAGAATTTTACCACATATGGAGAAATAGAAAACAATAATGATTTCAACGATGAAATAATAAACAATTTTCAAACGGAGAATTTAAATTATGTTGAATATACAATAGAAGATCCTTCTCTTTGTTATTTTGGAGGATACATTATAAACAAATTTTTATTGAAAAACAATTGTGATATGTGTAGCAATAAAATTCGGAATTATGATGACACTATTTCATTTATTAATGATTCCCAAACATTAATATATTATAAAAATTATTCTAATAGCTCCTCCTTTGGAAAATCAAATTCTATAACAGATTTTTCCTTTAATGTTTTAAATCTACATTTTAAAATATTTAAAGAAGTATTTCGGCTAAGCAAAGTAGTGAGGCTATTCAGTTTGAAAGAAATTCGGCTGAGGTTTTTGATACTCAAATACCAACACTAATATCTCAAGAAACATTAATAGGTAACGGCAAAACTATAATTAATGGCGGTGAGAGTATTAATCAAATCGCTCTACATGATGAAATTCAGACAGAATTCCAAAATAAAATTAAGAAAAACTCTAAAAAGAAATCTAGAAAATCTAAAAATAAAAATACTAAGGCACTCACGAAATCTGTCGTTGTTTGCCCCTCATTGTTAGAGTCGTCGGAATTTGTAGGTCCAATTTCACCACTTCCTACATCTTCGTTATTGCCGAATGAGTATGTTGGTCCATCTTTACATATTGTTTGTCCACCTTTAAAGTCTGTGGAGTCTGCTACACCAATTCTCCCACCTCATATATATCTCGTCCTAAAACTATTTTCATCTCGCGTTTTCATCCGGAAACTACGTCCGCGGAGGTCGTATCATATATCAAGTGCCGTTTTATGGACATGAATATTAACACTATTAAGTGTCAAATCCAAATTCTCATGTAGCCTCATTCAAGATCAGTGCTCCTGATGTTTATTTTTCTACTCTTATTAATAATAATTCGTGGCCCAATGACGTTTTATTAAGGAATTTATACCGACTAGATCAGCTAATTCTAAAATACATTTACAAACCCCGGTTGCGACTCCAAAAAACTAAAATGCTTGTCCCTTTACTATCAAAATGTAAGGGGACTCCGAACTAAAACTACAGAAGTATATTTAAATTCTCAAATACTTCCTTTTGACGTTTTTGCATTAACTGAGACTAATCTTACTGATGGTTTTCATGATAATGAGTTGTTTTCGGCTGATTTTAATGTGTTTCGTAAAGATGGTTATAATTGTGGTGGTCGTGAGGTTCTTATTGCGGTACATTATAACTACGATGCTACTTTCGTCGATATTCCTAATACTAGTAATGTTGAATTAATATGTGTTAGGATTTCTGTTGGGCGTAGAAGCATTTACGTTTTGAACTGTTATATACATCCTGTTAGTCTCACTGAATCTTACCAGCTATTCTTGAATGCTGTTGATTTCTTGAATTCTACTATGGAGGGTTTCGATGATTTATTAATTGTTGGCGATTTTAACTTACCTCGGCTGATTTGGGTTCAATCGGATGAAGATTTATATTACGTTGCATCCAATGTAACGTCTTTAACTGAAACTCTATTTATAGATAATTTATGTGATTGCAGCCTATTTCAGATTAGTAATATAAAAAATAATTTAAATCGTCAACTTGATCTTATTTTTACAACAGACTTTAACAACTGTGTTGTAGATGAATGTTCTCAATGTTTGTCGGTTATTGATTCTTATCATCCTCCTTTGTCCTTAACTTTTTCTTATGAAAATGGCAATATTGATGATATTAATGTTAATTCCTTTCGTTATAATTTTCGTAAAACTGATTTCGTCAAATTAAACTATTTACTTAGTAATGTAAACTTTGATTTAAATGAGATTTTGTTTTTGCGGCATATCTTAACGTATCAAATGAATTCTCTGAGTTATCTAAATGTCTTTATCTCAACTACTTAAGTCAAATGCAATTTGATATTATTTCAGATCCGAAAAATTTCTGGAAATTTATTAATTGTAAAAGGAAATCTGACGGTTATCCATCAATGTTGAAATGCGGAAATCATTCATCAAACGATCCTAAAGTTGTGTCAAATTTCTTTGAGGATTTTTTCAAACAAGCATTTACTGATAATGATTTTATACCTGACCAAAACTACTTCTCTTATTAAAATAATTACGCTCAGACCTCTCTAGTTTCTGTAAATATTAATTTAGATAGTGTTGTCGAAAAAATTGGTAAATTGAAAGATGATTACTCATCTGGTCCTGATGAACTGACTGCCTGCCATAATTCTAAAGAATTGTATTGGTAGCCTGGCGCAGCCTCTTACAACGCTTTTTCAAAAATCGCTGGCCCTGGGGATTTTTCCAAGTTTCTGGAAGGATTCATTTATTAACCCCGTTCATAAAAAGGGCTGCAAAGCGGAAATTAGTAACTATAGGCCAATTGCTAAGCTATCATGCATTCCTAAACTTTTTGAGAGTATTGTTTATGATACCCTCTACTTTCACTGTAAATCGTTGATTTCACCAAAACAACACGGGTTTTTGAAAGGCATATCGACGACTACCAATTTAACTGAGTTTGTTTCTAGTAGTTTGAATGCGTTGGAGGATGGTCATGATGTTGATGCAATTACTACTGATTTTAGTAAAGCATTCGATAAATGTTCGCACAGTGTTATTTTGTTTAAATTTCGAGCTCTTGGTTTTCCACAAACTTTTTTGTGCTGGTTGAGGTCTTTTTTAAATAATCGTCAGTACAGGGTGTTGTTTAGATCCGTTCCGTCCGATATTTTTATGGCCAAATCTGGTGTACCTCAGGGTAGCCATCTTGGCCCATTAATTTTTAATTTATCTATTAATGATGTTGCTTTAATTATTAAACAATCAGAAAGTAATATCTATGCTGACGACATGAAAATTTCTAAACTTATTTCTTCTCGCTTTGATAGTTGCGTCCTTCAGGATGACTTAAATAACTTTACGCTTTGGTGCTCTAAGAACCATCTGGAGCTTAACGTTAATAAATGCCAAAGTATTACATTTTCTCGTAAACGCATATGTCAACCACCTCGTCATTATTATCTAAACGGGGAACTGGTTCCTAGAGTTGAGGCTATTCGGGATTTAGGTGTTCTTTGTGATAGTGAATTAAACTTTCACTCACATTTTGATAATTTAGTTAGTAGGGCTAACTCTATGTTAGGTTTCGTTAAACGTTGGTCAAAAAAGTTTTCTGACCTTTATGTCACTAGGACGCTTTATATGACGTTTGTAAGACCAATTCTTGAATATGCCTGCCAGGTCTGGTCTCCATATCAATAGGTACATATCCAAAGGATTGAATCCGTGCAGCGTAGATTTGTAAGGTTTGCTCTTCCTGGGCTTCCATGGGTCGATTCATACAACTTACCGCCATATATAGACCGCCTCAAACTTATTAATCTTCAAACTCTAGAAAGGCGACGGGAAATAGCTGACATAGTATTTGTACATCAAGTTATTTCTGGCATGATTGAATCTCCTTTTATTTTAGATCGTATAAGTTTTAATATTAATGTACGTTCACTGAGATCTGTAGCGCTGTTTAAGTTACAATTTCATCGTACCGATTACGGGAAAAACGAGCCTATTACCAGAATGCTTCGTGCAGTTAATAATAGTGCTGACAAGTTTGATTTTAACTATAGCAAACTTCAACTTAAAAAGTCATTAAAGAGTGAATGAGCTATTTAATGTATATTTTTTGTATTTTATGTAAATTTATATTTGTGTTAATAACTTGACAAGTGGTTTTTGCCTGATTTATGACTAACTGCTTTATGCATGCTTTAATTTGAATTTTTTTTATTTTTTCGAATTAACAGGTGACAGCACAAGGAAAGTAACGTTCTTTTCAGAACTGTGAAGCCTAAAGCTAGTGGTAACCTGTTAATAACGTATTTATGTATTTGTCTTATATGTGTTATATGAAAATCTATATTATATGTTTACTTAAATTGTAAGTATGTGTATGTTATTTTTATGTTTAAAATAAAAAGATAAATATATAGTAAATATATAGATTTCTGATTTCATGAAATTCGATTTTTATAACTAAATGCTGTTTGCAATTCGCATGATTTATTATTATATATTTAATCGATAATTTTTAAAGCCTCAAATTAATGGGTGACAGTGGAGGGAAGTAGTAGCGTTCTTCCTAGATCGATGAAGCCTGAAGCTAGTGGTAACCTTTTTAATTTGTTTGTTTTTATACATTTATTTAATATTTATTTTGACGAATGGTTTTTTCATGATTTTTAATTATTACAAACTGCTAATTGCAGCTTTTTTTATTTTTTATTTTATATTATAAGCCTCAAATTATCAGGTGACAGTGGATGGAAGTAGTAGCGTTTTTTACAGAATTGCGAAGCCTAAAGCTAGTGGTAACTTGTTAATTTGTTTGGTTTTTGACGCTGGTACGCTATTTCAGTTCTTCCTTAGCGAATTATTTTTATTTTTATTTTTATATACTTATTGTTTTAGAACTACTTTAGTTCTAACAATTTTACTTTTTTTAATTTTTTAATGATTTGAATTAGCAGGTGACGACATAGAGGCGATGGAAACTAAAAAAACCACCTGATCTTTGAAATAATTACTTTTTTTACTAAGTTTTTATTTATTAAGGGAGAGGCGAGGGAACTCCCAAACTAAAAAAACCACCCGAAAATAATTAGTAATCGAGTATCTAATCCTCATCAATCTCAGACCCAAGCTCCATCTTCTCGTAACCAAGAAAATGGGGCCCGAAAAAGTGACCGATAATTTGTTTGGATCAGCGAAAACAAACATAAGGAGAGATAATGTTAGTATTTTATGTTAAAGAGAAACATATATATGGAGAGAAATTATCTTTTTATCCTTAAGCTTGATTTCTTGCACTTTCTCACATGCTGAGAAATACTTTATTTGCCGCAATGGATTAAGCTCTGATGTTTCCACCACCGAAAACAAAGCAGAAATTACTAGATTAGACACTTACTGCTTAATACAAACAGTTTAATAAATTAAATAAATAAAATAAAAAATTAATATATAAAAATTAAAGCAACAAAACATTAAAATTTGAATTAACAAGCTACCACTTCTCTATATCGTCACCTGCTAATTCAAATCATTAAAAAATTAAAAAAAGTAAAATTGTTAGAACTAAAGTAGTTCTAAAACAATAAGTATATAAAAATAAAAATAAAAATAATTCGCTAAGGAAGAACTGAAATAGCGTACCAGCGTCAAAAACCAAACAAATTAACAAGTTACCACTAGCTTTAGGCTTCGCAATTCTGTAAAGAACGCAACTACTTCCCTCCACTGTCACCTGATAATTTGGGGCTTTAAAAATTATCAATTAAATATATAATAATAAATCATGCGAATTGCAAACAGCATTTAGTTATAAAAATCGAAATTCATGAAATCAGAAATCTATATATTTACTATATATTTATCTTTTTATTTTAAACATAAAAATAACATACACATACTTACAATTTAAGTAAACATATAATATAGATTTTCATATATAAGACAAATACATAAATACGTAATTAAAAGGTTACCACTAGCTTTAGGCTTCACAGTTCTGAAAAGAACGTTACTTTCCTTGTGCTGTCACCTGTTAATTCGAAGAAATAAAAAAAAATCAAATTAAAGCATGCTAAAAGTAGTTAGTCATAAATCAGGCAAAAACCACTTGTCAAGTTATCAACACAAATATAAATTTACATAAAATACACAAAATATACATAAATAGCTCATTCACTCTTTAATGACTTTTTAAGTTGAAGTTTGCTATAGTTAAAATCAAACTTGTCAGCACTATTATTATAGGCTCGTTTTTCCCGTAATCGGTACGATGAAATTGTAACTTAAACAGCGCTACAGATCTCAGTGAACGTACATTAATATTAAAACTCATACGATCTAAAATAAAAGGAGATTCAATCATGCCAGAAATAACTTGATGTACAAATACTATGTCAGCTATTTCCCGTCACCTTTCTAGAGTTTGAAGATCAATAAGTTTGAGGCGGTCGACATATGGCGGTAAGTTGTATGAATCGACCCAGGGAAGCCCACGAAGAGCAAAACTTACAAATCTTCGCTGGACCGATTCAATCCTATGGATATGTACCTGTGGATATGGAGACCAGACCTGGCAGGCATATTCAAGAATTGGTCTTACAAACGTCATATAAAGCGTCCTAGTGACAGAAAGGTCAGAAAACTCTTTTGACCAACGTTTAACGAAACCTAACATAGAGTTAGCCCTACTAACTAAATTATCAAAATGTGAATGAAAGTTTAATTCACTATCACAGAGAACACCTAAATCCCGAATAGCCTCAACTCTAGGAACCAGTTCCCCGTTTAGATAATAATGACGAGGTGGTTGACGTATGCGTTTACGAGAAAATGTAATACTTTGGCATTTATTAACGTTAAGCTCCAGATGGTTCTTAGAGCACCAAAGCGTAAAGTTATTTAAGTCATCCTGAAGGACGTAACTATCAAAGCGAGAAGAAATAAGTTTAGAAATTTTCATGTCGTCAGCATAGATATTACTTTCTGATTGTTTAATAATTAAGGCAACATCATTAATAGATAAATTAAAAATTAATGGGCCAAGATGGCTACCCTGAGGTACACCAGATTTGGCCATAAAAATATCGGACGGAACGGATCTAAACAACACCCTGTACTGACGATTATTTAAAAAAGACCTCAACCAGCACAAAAAAGTTTGTGGAAAACCAAGAGCTCGAAATTTAAACAAAATAACACTGTGCGAAAGTTTATCGAATGCTTTACTAAAATCAGTAGTAATTGCATCAACATCATGACCATCCTCCAACGCATTCAGACTACTAGAAACAAACTCAGTTAAATTGGTAGTCGTCGATCTGCCTTTCAAAAACCCGTGTTGTTTTGGTGAAATCAACGATTTACAGTGAAAGTAGAGGGTATCATACAATACTCTCAAAAAGTTTAGGAATGCATGATAGCTTAGCAATTGGCCTATAGTTACTAATTTCCGCTTATGAACGGGGATAATAAATGAATCCTTCCAGAAACTTGGAAAAATCCCCAGGGCCAGCGATTTTTGAAAAAGCGTTGTAAGAGGCTGCGCCAGGCTACCAATACAATTCTTTAGAATTATGGCAGGCAGTCAGTCTATCAGGACCAGATGAGTAATTATCTTTCAATTTACCAATTTTTTCGACAACACTATCTAAATTAATATTTACAGAAACTAGAGAGGTCTGAGCGTAATTATTTTAATAAGAGAAGTAGTTTTGGTCAAGTATAAAATCATTATCAGTAAATGCTTGTTTGAAAAAATCCTCAAAGAAATTTGATACAACTTTAGGATCGTTTGATGAATGATTTCCGCATTTCAACGTTGATGGATAACCGTCAGATTTCCTTTTACAATTAATAAATTTCCAGAAATTTTTCGGATCTGAAACAATATAAAATTGCATTTGACTTAAGTAGTTGAGATAAAGACATTTAGATAACTCAGAGAATTCATTTGATACGTTAAGATATGCCGCAAAAACAAAATCACATTTATTTAACAAAAACCTACGACATAATTTATTTCTATTATTCCTTAAGGTACGAAGTTCCTTATTGTACCAAGGAGGTGATGAAGAAGTATTTCTAATGATAGAAGTCGGAACTGATTGTTCGATGCATTCAAAAATAATTGAATAAAAATTAGATAAATTTACATCTATGTTAACATTTGAATTAATAATTAAATCAAAGTTTACATTACTAAGTAAATAGTTTAATTTGACGAAATCAGTTTTACGAAAATTATAACGAAAGGAATTAACATTAATATCATCAATATTGCCATTTTCATAAGAAAAAGTTAAGGACAAAGGAGGATGATAAGAATCAATAACAGACAAACATTGAGAACATTCATCTACAACACAGTTGTTAAAGTCTGTTGTAAAAATAAGATCAAGTTGACGATTTAAATTATTTTTTATATTACTAATCTGAAATAGGCTGCAATCACATAAATTATCTATAAATAGAGTTTCAGTTAAAGACGTTGCATTGGATGCAACATAATACAAATCTTCATCCGATTGAACCCAAATCAGCCGAGGTAAGTTAAAATCGCCAACAATTAATAAATCATCGAAACCCTCCATAGTAGAATTCAAGAAATCAACAGCATTCAAGAATAGCTGGTAAGATTCAGTGAGACTAACAGGATGTATATAACAGTTCAAAACGTAAATGCTTCTACGCCCAACAGAAATCCTAACACATATTAATTCAACATTACTAGTATTAGGAATATCGACGAAAGTAGCATCGTAGTTATAATGTACCGCAATAAGAACCCCACGACAACCACAATTATAACCATCTTTACGAAACACATTAAAATCAGCCGAAAACAACTCATTATCATGAAAACCATCAGTAAGATTAGTCTCAGTTAATGCAAAAACGTCAAAAGGAAGTATTTGAGAATTTAAATATACTTCTGTAGTTTTAGTTCGGAGTCCCCTTGAATTTTGATAGTAAAGGGACAAGCATTTTAGTTTTTTGGAGTCGCAACCGGGGTTTGTAAATGTATTTTAGAATTAGCTTATCTAGTCGGTATAAATTCCTTAATAAAAATGTCATTGGGCCACGAATTATTATTAATAAGAGTAGAAAAATAAACATCAGGAGCACAGATCTTGAATGACGCTACATGAGAATTTGGATTACTAACTTTTTGACACTTAATAGTGTTAATATTCATGTCCATAAAACGGCACTTGATATATGAAACGACCTCCTCGGACGTAGTTTCCGGATAAAAAAACGAGATGAAAATAGTTTTAGGACGAGATATAACACGTAAAGTATGAGGTGGGAGAATTGGTGTAGCAGACTCCACAGACTTTAAAGGTGGACAGACAATATGTAAAGATGGACCAACATACTCATTCGGCAATAACGAAGATGTAGGAAGTGGTGAAATTGGACCTTCAAATTCCGACGACTCTAACAATGCGGGGCAAACAACGACAGATTTCGTGACTGCCTTAGTATTTTTATTTTTAGATTTCTAGATTTCTTTTTAGAGTTTTTCTCAATTTTATTTTGGAATTCTGTCAGAATTTCATCATGTAGAGAGATTTGATTAATACTCTCACCGCCGTTAACTATAGTTACCTATTAATGTTTCTTGAGATATTAGTGTTGGTATTTGAGTATCAAAAACCTCAGCCGAATTTCTTTCAAACTGAATAGCCTCACTTTTTTGCTTAGCCGAAAAATTGTCCAAAATTTCTTTAAAGTTAATTAAGCAATTAGAGTTAAAGGTATCGAAATCGTTCAATAACTTAAGAACTGAACACGAAATTTCTCCAGAATTTTGTTCAAGATTTTTATTGATGTTATTAAGGCAATTAACGTTTGAGTTCAAATTTTCGGAAATTACTTTAATTTCAGTAGAAGTTTTAATTAAATTATTTTCAATATGAACTATCTTATTATTTAAAGGTTCATGAAACGAAGCGTCGTAATTATTCAATAATTTATTAGTTTTTGTAAAAATTTTATGGACGTCAAAACCAATACCCGCAATGGAACGCGTGTTGTTGTCAACCGTTTTTTCAATTTGTTCCGATGCGCTTGCTAAATCGCTGACATGATTTAATAGTAGAGAAATTTTATTTTCTATACTAAAAATCCGGTTACAGTTAAGCTCTACACTACCCTTAACAGAATCAACATTGCCCAAAAGGGTTGAAATCAATTCATTATTGGTTTTTAACAGTGAAAAAACATTATTATTTTTACAATCAACGCAAAGAAAAGAATGACTTTTTGCAAAATCATTTCTTAACCTTGCGGCAGCTTTTTCAACTGAACCACTAGCAGAAATGCCGCAAAAATAACACTTCAAATCCATAATAATAATAAAAAAAAAAAAAAAAAAATTTAAGTACTAAATTTAAACCGAAAATAAAAACGACCGCACTAGGGATAATAAAGAAATGACTGCACACGAGTAAATGTACAATAATATAATAAAAACAAAACAATAGAATATAATTAAATAAAAAATAATAATACTTATCATAGGCAAAGCACACAAAATAATACAAACACAATTTTAAAATACACTGCACAATTAAATAAATACATAGAATTATAGAATTCTCTCGAGAAATTAAATAATAATAAAAATATAATATAACCGTAAGACAAAAAATATTAGTTTTTTTTTTTGCTAGAAATTTATATTTATATATTATATTAAATTTAACACTTGAAAACTAAATTAAAATAATATTTAATTCTTAGAATAAATGCAAAACTAAAAAAGATAATTTCTAGTTAATTAACTTTTTTTTTAAAAAAAACAGTCAAAAAGACAAAATTTAAGTTTTTAAAGCTAGAACAAGAAAACACGTCAAGACACTTTAATTACTCGAGAGAATTATGTTAATAATAATAACCAAAATTAATAATGAACTATTAAAATGATAATTATTTGTCTACGCAAAAATTGTTATAAGCAAACGCATACATTAAAAATATTTCTCATTTACAAACAATAATAGTTTAGCATAAAAATAACAGAAAAGCTGTTTTCAAAAATAAAGTATAGTGAAAATATTTTAATCTCTCTCTTTCTTTACACTCATATTTTTTTTAAATATAAAAGCTTTATTGGCGATGCGAGGTTTATTTGGTGGATGCGATAGAAAATAAAAAACTGATTAATTTTTTTGTACTTCGTAAGAACTCTTATTCTCTACGCTGACGTTTAAAAGTAATCCCATGAAAAGTCAAATGGAGCGCCGCTCAAAGTAATTCATTAAATGTAATGCCGCTAAATGTAATTCTGCATAAGATGACTTTTTTAAAAGTAATAATGTAGTTTTTATTCGCGCAAATACTTTCATATTTTTATTTCCAATCAAAGTATTAACGATTCCACAAAAAAAAGACGCACCGTTAAATAAAGTTTGGATTTTTTGTAGAATCTGAAACTGCAAAGATTTAAAAAAAATCAATTTAACATGGTATGTCAAAATCAAAATTAATTAAAAAAGCTAAAAAAAATATGGATAAACGAAAATCATATTTTAGGAGTTTGAATTTACTTATGGATATTTCATATAATAACAATAACATAAAACTGAAACTCGGATATTCGCCATTAAACAATTTTGAGCCGTTTCTTTGGATTCATGATGGTTCACATCACGTAGAATTTAACTATTCTAGTTGGAGTAAGTTAAATATGCATAAAAATATAGTGAGTCTTAAATCAGATGGAACAGCTGAAAATAAGGAGCGTCTAGATGTAGCCAATAATAAGATAAAACTGAGACTCGGAAATTCGCCATTATACAATTAGTTTATGATGGTTCACATCACGTAGGATGTAACTATTCTAATTGGGGCTAGTTAAATATGCATAAAAATATAGTGAGTCGTAAATCAGCTGGAACAGCGGCAAATAAGGAGTGCCATAGATGGAGCCAATGAAAACAAATTTTAATTATGAATTTATATGGAAAACTGGCCCTGATAAAGTTTGTTTATGCATTCAGTATAAAAAAGGCAAAGTAGAAAAGATAGAGTTATGTAATAAAGAATGGGATGATTTATGCATAATTTCGCCATTTATTTCACAATTTTTATGCAACTCTTGAACAAGAAATGTGTAATGGTAGCAAACACTTAGGTTTTTTTTGTTAAATTATATTTATGAATTTAACATGTACAATCGTAATTCAAAATTCGAGTATTATTAAATATTTATATAGTATATGTACATTCTTTTATTAAAAGTGTTATACGTATTACACACACATATTAATATTTGATATAATGCACATATACTATATAATTTCGCGAAAGACCATATTTGATAGAGCGGTCATACGATTTTTTTATTGGTTTAATAGTAATAGATCAATTATTAATTATAATAAACAATGATTTACTCTTAATTTCAAATATCGTTCGATATCAAAATTAATTCTGATATGTTGGTAATTTCGCGTGATTGGTTTTGATAGTCGAAAGATGAGTTGTAGATTTTGAGAAGCATTTTGATAGAAGATAAGAGTAAAAACTCTGATCCGTGTTAGTCAATATTTTTGTATTTTTTTTTTTTTATTAAATGGTTTTGACAAGTTAACCAATTTTGCTATTAGAGATAAGTTTTTGTGCGTTAAAAGATATTTATGATAACATAAAAAATTGTAAAATTGAATATTTAAGATATAAATATTATTTACAATAAAAATTAGTATATGTGTAAATTAAAATAACTTAAATTATAGACATAAAATTAATATTAAAGAAACTATACAATTTAAAATATTTAATAGTTAAAATAGTTTATATTTAAAAGGATTATTTCTAATAAATCCATAATTAATTTATAATTTTGAACACAAAAATAAATTAAAAATATATAACTACTTAAACAGTGTTACAAAATTACAACATACAATGTATTTAAAAAGTGAAATTGAAAAAAAAACTAAAAAAACCATATATCACATTTTCACATATAAAAAATTACATAGTTACATATTTTACATATAATTAAATAAACAGAGATATAAATTGATATCAAAAATTTATAAGACATTATTAAAATTAAAAATTGTTAATTATATTTATATTGTATTGTATATATCAAAATTAAATATACAAAAAAAAAGTGCAAATAAGATAAATATTGGCGTTTTATTTGAACATTCCAAAAACCCAAATATCTAGCACTGAATCATTAAGAACATCTTGGTTGGTTGGTTGGTTTAGGTGGCGAGTCCCAGCAACTTGCCCGGCGACTCCAATTAGCGCATATGCGCCGTTTTGTTACCACTCATATACTCATAAAACCGACTTGGTTACGCGGTAAAAAAGGGTTTATATCCACCTCGTGTTATTCACGAAGCGTACCGTGTCTCTGGGTTGCTTCGAGGCTATGTTGTTGAGATCGTTAAGGAATGGACTGCCGAAAGAGTTGTGTCTGGTTTTGGCCAGCGCAGGGAACTGGCAAATTAATTGCGTTATAGTGTCTTTCTCATGCGGTATTTACAGCTGCGGCATGATTGGTTGAATGGGATGCCCATTCTGGACACATGTTCGCCAATTGGCCTGTGCCCCGTATATACACCTATAGTTCTGGCTATGTCCCTGCGAGGTAAGTTTAGGAGGTAGTTCGTTTTTCTTTTTTTCGTAGGACGGGCATGTTTTCCTGGCCGTTCTGCACGTGGTTAGATTCTATCACGTGGTTAGATTCACCAGCACAAACCCCACAGTCCATCGGTGTATAGTACAGTACAGACAAAACGACAGGCCAACACAAAGTAAATTCTTTTTTATATACATTTTTACTATTTCCAACATTTCTTTTTAATATACATGTCTACATATAAAATTATTTAATCTTACATCATGAAAAAATATTATTTCCTGTTTGTTTTTTAGTTTTAGAGCGAGAACGAGTTATACACGTTTCCCTAGTTTCCTCACTTTTATTTTCATGTTCTGCTTTTTAAATCATTTCATGTATAAATTTCATGCTTTCTTTCTTTTTTTATAGGCTCCATTGTATCATCTAAAATTATCCTATTTCTTTTTCTCGGTGCCTTGGCAGTTTTGAAGCGTTCATGATTATCTGAAAAATTTTCATCTTCAAAATATGTTTCCATCATACTTTTATTTAACATTTCTGGTTTTTCGGAGACAGTTTGCGATGAAAAATCATTTTTAAATATAAACTTAATTTGAGAAGAGTTGTCTTTCCAATTTTTAGTTTCATGGTTCACATCTTTATTCGCTTCAGCCTTTCTTTAACTAGATAATTTCAAAATATTTTGACGTAGCTCTATCCATTTTTGTACATCGTTTTTTCGATTATCATAAATAATGGGGAGTAATTTTCTAGAAATGATTTCAGCTTCAGGATTTTCAGGCTTCAGCATTTTAGTCATTTTATTATTAAGCATTTTCGATAATTTTACCCCGAAAAAATTGTTGCTAAAAGAGTTGGTAAAAATCCAACTTTTTGTATTAGAATTTTTCTTTTAGAAATTAAACTACGTTTTGGACAAGATAAGCATCGCATTTCCTTTTTATACTTTGCGAAATATTTTTGATCTTTTTCATTAATTTTATTATTTGCATTTAATGAATTGTATACTATTTCTACAAGAGCTTTTTATGCGTCAGTATTTGGATTTTGTAAAATAGCCTTTATAAATTTAGGATTAGCTTTCTGTATTACATATAATAAATGCTTGTTGTTCGCCAATCTTTTCAACTTGTAGTTTTTCGTTATTTTCGTTTATAATGGAAAAACAGCAACAAAAATCTTTATTAAAAATTTCCAATCGGAATCTAAGACAATCGTTTATATTCTAAGTAAGGTCGATTAATAAATAGCCATGAGGTTTTTTTGTTCATCATTTATATATTCTCAACAAATCTTGAGTGTATATTTGTCTAAATGTTGAAATTGAAGTTGAGCACGAGGATTTTTAAACATTACAATGTATTTGGCCTTTAATGATATATCTCTGCAATGTGAAGTTTTACGAACAATATTTTGAGTTACTATCACTATTGATAAATTTCGATAATGAGAGCCTTTTGTAAATAGTTCATATATATTTGTTTATTAAAACCTTCCATCATCAGGTCACTTAAAATTATTAAAACAGGCTCATTTTCAAAATTTTCTCGTACGCCTTTATGAAATTGAACATTTGAAATATTCGGCACTGAATTACTTTCAGCAAAACACAAAATTACTTTACTAGTTGTATTTTCTATTAAAAAATTTTATTTAAAATTAATTTTTCCAAAAATTTCATTTTTTCCGCAACTAGAAGGACCACTTATTATAATAGTAAATGGATGCACAAATTGAAAAAAACATTTTTAAAATCGCACCCTTGACTCGCGACCGCCTTAGCTTTAAAGCTATGATTTTTATGCGGCGGACGTTGAAAAGCCAAAAGTAACGGCGCTCCAAACAATTCCCTAAAAGCAATCCCATGATTTTTATGTGGCTGACGTTTAAAAGTAATCCCATGAAAAGTCACAAGTAATTCGCTAAAAGCAATCCCATGATTTGTATGTGGCTGACGTCGTAGATATAATAATAATAAGAGCTCTTACGAAGAACAAAAAATTTAATCACTTTTTTATTTTCTATCGCATCCACAAAAGAAACCTCGCATCGCCAATAAAGCTTTTATATTTAAAAAAAAATTATTTGTAAAGAAAGAGAGAGATTAAAATATTTTCTCTATGCTTTATTTTTGAAAACAGATTTTCTGTTATTTTTATGCTTAACTATTATTGTTTGTATATGAGAAATATTTTAAATATATTGGCTTGCATATAAAAAATTTTGCGTAGACAAATAATTATCATTTTAATAGTTCATTATTCATTTTGGTTTTGTTCTAAGCAGACTATGCGTAATTAAAGAAAAAAATGAATAACATAAAAAATATGGGATGTTAGATGTGAAATTCCATCATGTAGAATTTCGAAAAGATCATCTGAAAATTATAATTTTTTTAAATTTCCATCTACTGGCACTGAAAAAAATGCAATTTGGATGCCTTCCATCCAAAAAGAACCACCAAATCCTAAAAATGCGTACATTTGTGAGTTCTATTTTGAAAAAAAATATATAGGTAAAACATATTTAAGAAAAAATGCGGTCCCTACATTGCTCTTAAATAATTGTGCAGAAATTGAAATTAATTCAGCAAATCAATCTACCGATAATATTGATCATATTATTCCGGTTACATTTTCAGGACAAACATATCGACCATTGTATAATAACCAACCTTCCACTAGCCACTGCGACTTAACATTTGAAGAATTTCAAAATTACGATCCCGGATACCCGGTTATTGAAACCAAAGATAATGAGACATGTAAATCTTGCTTGATATTTAACTAAAATTTGATTTTTTATCGAGAAAATATGAAAAACTATTGAAAAAGTTACAAAAATGTAAAGATTTTATTAAAAAAACCGATGTTCAAAATAATAAATCAGTTGCTAGGTCACAGAGATTAAAAAATAACTTGTTAAAAAATAAAAGAAAAATACAACTGCCTCAAGTTATCAACGATTTGCCAGGTGTTACCTGAAATGAATTTTTTTTAGCTAGAATGATATTGAGGTGTAGGTCTAAACAATGTGTGTGGAATGATAATGAACGGATATTAGCACAAAATTTTCATTTTAAATCACTCACAGCATATTAATTTTGTAGAAACCATCTTCGTATCAAGCTTCCTTCTCTCGCTTCAATTTATCCTTGGATACCGATCAAAAATGTTTGCCCAGGTTGTAACCAACAATTTTCTGAAAGTTTAAAGAATATCGTAACTTCTTGGGATGATGCTACTAGGGAAGCTGTTCTCATTTTTGACGAAGTTGCCATCCGCGGAGAATTAAACTATTATTGTGTCAAAGATGAAATTATAGGTTTTGTTGATTTTGGTGATTCAAAAGATAATATTCTGGGAAAACAAGTTTGTGTTTTTATAATTAGAGCATTGTTTGGTAACTGGAAATTCGTAATTAGTTATTTTGTTTCGAATAGTTCAATTTCCGGCAGTAAATTAGCTCAATTAAAACAAAGCAATATACAATTTTGCTCCGATATTGGTTTCAACATTCGATGTATTGTTTGTGACCAGGTCTCCAATAATAGAAGTGCTTTTAAAACTCTGCGAAATGGTGAAAAACAAAACTTTTTTAGCATTGGTAGCAAAAAAGTATATTTTATTTATGATGTTCCACATTTAATAAAGTTCGGTCAGCAATACATTACTAAAAATATATACAGAATGTGTTGATGGAAAAGTATGTTGGGATTGCGTGAAGGAGCTATATGCTATGGAAAAAAAATTCAACCAAAATGTGTCCAAATCTGATTATGGTGTTTATCCAAATAATTGGCAGAAGATGAAAGTTAGTTTTGCAACTCAGGTATTAAGCCATACTTGCACTTCGGCAATTAGAACTGCATCTCAATTAAATTATTTTACCACATCTACAAAACCTTATAACAAAAATATATTTAAAAGTGGGTTGCGGCGAGATGGCCCGGTCTATGAATATTTAAACAATATAATTCCATATCTGGAATCAGTACAATTTGAAGGAATTAATAAAAACTTTTGCTTTGCGGGATTGATAGATACTGTTAAAACAATTCTTTTGATGGCCAAGGATATCTTTCTTGAATATCCAGAAAAAGATTTTATACTTATAAATAAACTGAATCAAGATCCAGTTGAAAATTTATTTTCATTAATTCGGAATAAAGGTGGTAATAATAAAAATCCGTCAGTTTATGATTTCAATCATATCATAGGTCGTATTGTTTCCAATAAATTTTTATCATTTGCAACTGAAACTTCAAATTGTGCTGAAGACAATTATCATTTTATTATATTAGATGAAAATGAATATGATAATATTTCAATAAATGATAATATTTCTACAAATGAGAATTTTACCACATATGGAGAAATAGAAAACAATAAAAATTTCAACGATGAAATAGTAAACAATTTTCAAACGGAGAATTTAAATGATATTGAATAAACAATAGAAGATCCTTTTCTTTGTTATTTTGGAGGATACATTATAAACAAATTTTTATTGAAAAACAATTGTGATATGTGTAGCAATAAAATTCGGAATTCTGATGATACTATTTCATTTATTAATGATTCCCAAACATTTATATATTATAAAAATTATTCTAATAGCTCCTCCTTTGGAAAATTAAAACTGATTTTTTCTTTAATGTTTTAAATCTACATTTTAAAATATTTATAGAAGTATTAGAATCTAGTCCTCATATAAAAAATATAAAAAATAGTATAATAGAACGATGTATTTCAATAACAAATAAAATTCGAGATTCGAGGGAACTCCCAAACTAAAAAACCACCCGATCTTTGAAATAATTACTTTTTTTACCATTTATTTATTAAGGGAGAGGCGAGGGAACTCCCAAACTAAAAAAACCACCCGAAAATAATAATAATAATAACCAAAATGAATAATGAACTATTACAATGATAATTATTTGTCTACGCAAAAATTGTTACATGCAAACGCATACATTAAAAATATTTCTCATTTACAAACAATAATAGTTTATCATAAAAATAACAGAAAAGCTGTTTTCAAAAATAAAGTAAAGAGAAAATATTTTGATCTCTCTCTTTCTTTACACACATATTTTTTTAAATATAAAAGCTTTATTGGCGATGCGAGGTTTCTTTGGTGGATGCGATAGAAAATAAAAAAGTGATTATTTTTTTTGTTCTTCGTAAGAACTCTTATTCTCTACGCTGACGTTTAAAAGTAATCCCATGAAAAGTCAAATGGAGCGCTGATCCAAGTAATTCATTAAATGTAATGCCGCTAAATGTAATTCTGCATAAGATGACTTTTTCTAAATTAATAATGTAGTTTTTATTCGCGCAAATACTTTCATATTTTTATTTTCAATCAAAGTATTAACGATTCCACAAAAAAAGACGCACCGTTAAATAAAGATTAGTTTTTTTGTAGAATCTGAAACTGCAAAGATTTAAAAAAATCAATTTAACATGGTATGTTAAAATCAAAATTAATTAAAAAAGCTAAAAAAAATATGGATAAACGAAAATCATATTTTAGTAGGAGTTTGAATTTACTTATGGATATTTCATATAAACAATAACATAAAACTGAAACTCGGATATTCGCCATTAAACAATTTTGAGCCGTTTCTTTGGATTCATGATGGTTCACATCACGTAGAATTTAACTATTCTAGTTGGAGTAAGTTAAATATGCATAAAAATATAGTGAGTCTTAAATCAGATGGAACAGCTGAAAATAAAGAGCATCTAGATGTAGCCAATAATAAGATAAAACTGAGACTCGGAAATTCGCCATTATACAATTAGTTTATGATGGTTCACATCACGTAGGATGTAACTATTCTAATTGGGGAAAGTTAAATATGCATAAAAATATAGTGAGTCTTAAATCAGCTGGAACAGCGGCAAATAAGGAGTGCCATAGATGGAGCCAATGAAAACAATTTTAATTATGAATTTATATTGGGAACTGGCCCTGGTAAAGTTTATTTATGCATTCAGCATAAAAAAGGCAAAGTATAAAAGATAGAGTTATGTAATAAAGAATGGGATGATTTATGCATAATTTCGCCATTTATTTCACAATTTTTATGCAACTCTTGAACAAGAAATGTGTAATGGTAGCATAAATTTAGTCTTTTTTTGTTAAATTATATTTATGAATTTAACATGTAATATCGTAATTCAAAATTCGAGTATTATTATAAATTTATATAGTATATGTACATTCTTTTATTAAAAGTGTTATACGTATTACACACACATATTAATATTTGATATAATGCACATATACTATATAATTTCGCGAAAGACCATATTTGATAGAGCGGTCATACGTTTTTTTTATTGGTTTAATAGTAATAGATCAATTATTAATTATAATAAACAATGATTTACTCTTAATTTCAAATATCGTTCGATATCAAAATTAATTCTGATATGTTGGTAATTTCGCGTGATTGGTTTTGATAGTCGAAAGATGAGTTGTAGATTTTGAGAAGCATTTTGATAGAAGATAAGAGTAAAAACTCTGATCCGTGTTAGTCAATATTATTGTATTTTTTTTTTTTTATTAAATGGTTTTGACAAGTTAACCAATTTTGCTATTAGAGATAAGTTTTTGTGCGTTAAAAGATATTTATGATAACATAAAAAAAAAAATTTTAATTGAACATTTAAGATATAAATATTATCTACAATAAAAATTAGTATATGTATAAATTAAAATAACTTAAATTATAGACATAAAATTAATATTAAAGAAACTATACAATTTAAAATATTTAATAGTTAAAATTTTAAATTTTAAAATAGTTTAAAATAGTTTAAATTTAAAAGGATTATTTCTAATAAATCCATAATTAATTTATAATTTTGAACACAAAAATAAATTAAAAATATATAACTACTTAAACAGTGTTACAGAATTACAATATACAATGTATTTAAAAAGTGAAATTGTTAATTATTTGTAGTAAATTTTAAAATAAAAATTGTAGTACTTATGCACTATTTTTATTATAAAAAAAAAAATCGAAAAAAAAACCATTATATCACATTTTCACATATAAAAAATTACATAGTTACATATTTTACATATAATTAAATAAACAGAGATATAAATTGATATCAAAAATTTATAAGACATTATTAAAATTAAAAATTGTTAATTATATTTATATTGTATTTATTGTATATACCAAAATTAAATATACAAAAAAAAGTGCAAATAAGTAAAATATTCGCGTTTTATTTGAACATTCCAAAAACCCAAATATCTAGCACTGAATCATTAAGAACATCTTGGTTGGTTAGTTGGTTTAGGTGGCGAGTCCCAGCAATTTGCCCGGCGACTCCAATTAGCGCATATGCGCCGTTTTGTTACCACTCATATTCATAAAACTGACTTGGTTACGCGTTAAAAAAAGGGGTTATATCCACCTAGTGTTATTCAGGAAGCGTGCCGTGTCGCTGGATTGCTTCGAGGCTATGTTGTTGAGATCGTTAAAGAATGTACTGCTGAAAGAGTTGTGCCTGGCTCTGGCCAGCGCAGGGAACTTGCAAATTAAGTGCGTTATGGTCTCTTTCTCATGCGGTATTTTACAGCTGCGACATGATTGGTTGAATGGGATGCCCATTCTGGACGCATGTTCGCCAATTGGCCTGTGCCCCGTATATACACCTATAGTTCTGGCTATGTCCTTGCGGGGTAATTTTGGGAAGTAGTCCGTTTTTCTTTTTTCGTAGGACGGCCATGTTTTCCTGGCCGTTCTGCACGTGTTAGATTCTATCACGTGGTTAGATTCACCAACACCAACCCCACAGTCCATCGGTGTATAGTACAGTGTCGATTCCGCCCAAGGGATCCATCCTTCTTGGTATCTTGGCTTTAATCCCCACTTCTTTCGAAGCGTTTTTTACAGGAGTACAAGGCTATACAGGCCTTCCTGGCTCTTTCTTCAATGTTAGATCTCCAATTGGGTCGAGAATTAAACTCAAGTATTTCACTTTAGATGATATTTCAAGCGGTACACCCTCCAGTCTAGGTCGGATGAACGTTGATATCTTTGTTTTTGTTGTAAACAGCATGAGTTCTGTTTTAGCCGGGTAAGCACGGAGGCCGCAAACTTTGGACCAATTGCTAACCATGCTCAAAGCCCTTTCCGTAATCTCGCTGATACTTTCCAGAGCGAGATACTTACGATACTTTCCAGAAACTAAAATCAGAAGATCGTCAGCAAATGCAACCGCTATAATACCTTTGTCTTAGAATAACCACAGTAGGGGAGACAGCACACCACCTTGTAGAGTTCTTCTACTTACATATCTGGTAATCTGATGGTTACCGAGATCCGCCTGGATCTTTCTGGTCAAGATCATGCTAGCTATCCACAGGCTTAGTGTCCCTTCGACACCTAATTCGGCCAGGGAGTCTTGGATGGCTGATATATGAATATTGTTAAAAGCACCCTATATTTCCAAAAAGGTGGCTAAAGTGAATTTTCTTATATTGTATTGACTGCTCGACAGTTCGCACTACCTCACTTAAAGCCGTTTCCGTTGACTTCCCCATACAGTAGGCATGCTGATACACAATGGAAATCTCTCCAAGGTTTTTCTCAGATCCACCGTGAGTATGTGCTCTAGGGTCTTTAACATGAAAGATGAAAGACTTATTGGCCTGAAATCTTTAGCCATTTCATGTCCTCTCTTTCCATCTTTTGGTATAAAAACAACCTTCACCCGTCTCTACAGCTGCGGAATATGTCCTAGTGTAAGGCCGCCTTTGAATAACTTCATCATTACAGGAACAGCTAATTCCTTCGCTTTCTGTAACATCTTCGGATAAATTCCATCCAGACCAGCAGATTTGTATGGAAGGAAATTGTCAATTGCCGAGCCAATTTTCTTTTCTGTGATAAGTAAACTAACTTTCTTGGTTTTGGTTTCTATGATCACCCGTCTGGGTCATCCTGCCAGCAAGCTCCGTCTTTCCAGGGAAATTAGTGTCCACTAGTAAATTCAATGTTTCTGAGGATGACTCCGTCCAAGCTCCCTCCGTAGTTTTTAGGAAGCACGGGTTGGAATGCTCTTTAGATAAGACCCTGCTTAGTCTGGCAGAGTCTCTTGTGCTTTCGATGGATTCACAGTACTCTTGCTATCCTTGGTTTTTGGCTGACCTAGTGAGTTTTTTGTACTCTCTGAGATGGTCCTTATAGGGTTGCCACGAGTTCTGTCTATAACAGACATTATAAGTTTCCCTAGTCGCCTTCCTCAGGTTCGTAAGGTTTTCATTCCACCACACAGGGAATGTTTTTTTGCTGCGCTTAATGGGACATGACACTTCAAAAGAGACCCTAATGGCCTTAGTGAACATCTCTGTCCCCTCTTTTGGTTCGATACTATATCGGTTTCAGGGCTACCTATGACTGGTAGTTTTTGCTTTAGTACTGATCTAAATTTTGTCTAGTCAGTGTTTTTTGGGTTTCTATAAGGTTTTGGCTTACCGAATAGAAGATTAACTTTGAAGAGTATCCAGCTTTGAACCGAGAAGGATCTTCTCTCGGACACTCTCCAATTTTCTACTTTTAGTCTTTCATTATTACCAATGCATGTAATGTCAGTAACATCCTCCCAGCTAGGAAATCTTTCTGAACTGGGAAAAGTAAATGTAGAGGTATTATCGCTATTGCATATTAGTAGGTTAGTATTTAAAATGAAATCAAATAGTGCCTCACCTCTTTCATTAGTTTCCGGGCTGCTCCATAGGGTGTGCCGAGTATTAGCGTCGGATCCGACAAGCAATCTTCGTCCTCTGGCGTGGACCAACTGCTGAAATTTCGGTAGTGCGGCTGGTTCGTCATGAGCCATATACATATACATTGAGCTAATGTATAAATGTTTCCCGTCTACCTTTACCACTGTTAGATCTTCATAGCTATAATTGGGACAAAGATGCGCATTAATGTGTTTTTTTACTAAAAAAAGGCTTACCTCGATCTGTGTATACGGTCTTGTAGAACAGGTTATAGTCTTTGTATTTAAGACCTCTTATCCTGGAGGTGTTAATTCAGGGTTCTTGGATCAGGGCGATGTCAAGGTCTTCCTCGCTTAGGAAGACCATCAGGTTATCCGAGGCACACTTAGAGTGCTTTTGGTTAACCTGTTCTACCTTCATCACCATGTCTTTTTCATCTGCTCCAGTCTCTTTAGCTAAAGACATTTCCTCGAGAAGATCGCTAGCTTCATCTAGGTCATCCACCTTCGGACTTCCTGACTGGAATATCTTCAGCTTGGCTAGGCGAATACGAAATCGCAGCTTATAATCAAGCTTCTCCAGAGGCTCAAGGCTTTTCTCATTTATCACGAGAAGGAACGATATACTGTTCTTTGGCTGGTCAGACATATCCGTTCCCTTTTTTATTAAAGCCCAGTTATCCATTGGAACTGCTGGATTGTGAATCCTCAAGCACACAAGGAGCTTCTCCCCCTTGATTTCCATCCTCGGTAACCAGGTTCGGGCTCTAGGTCTCCTAGGGATTTCCTTAGACGGGATGAGGCCAATCTTGGCTTCCTCCCAAGCGTCGCTATTCTTATACCCTGCTTAAGGAAATCCTTTGAGAACTGATCCTCGCATCTGATTACCCTGTAGCCCCTAACCACATCGGACGAATCGAAACAAGGAAGAGGCCCCCTGGCTTTCTAGGACGCAATCCATCACAAGTTCCGACAGTTTTACTTCTAGCTGTACCCATAGATCGGCTGTGACTTTTCATTGACTATGGCAACTCGTAAGTTATCTTTAGCGATATCACTAAACTTTCGCTGTGCTGTGACTTTAATCGTTTTATTATTGGTCTCAGTTCTAGCGACCTTCGTATTTGACCAGTCTCTCTTGCTACCTGCTTTATCTGAGTTATGTGTCTCAAGCTGTCGCACTATCTCAAAGTATCTCTCTTTATCCGCCTTGTCTCTCTCGTTGACCTTACCTTCAGGCACATTCTGAGCTATCTTGCCCAATATGAACTTGGACTTCAGTAGCCGTCTCTTGAGGAGGGAGCCGGAGCTTCTCGTAGAGGTTTTCGTTTTTCTTTTTACGGTACTTTGTCTGGTACTGGATTTGCTTGAATGCTTTCGCGTACTGTGTCTGGTACTATCGCTACATCAAGGTATGACCTCGCCTGGGCATCGGAGGGAGCTCGCTAGCGATTGGTTTGACCCCCCGCCTTTTGGTCCTCGGCACGGTTCTCACACCACTTTGACGTTAGGTTTGGATAGGTAGGTGGATGTTGGTTAGGAAATACGAGGAGGGATGGGATGGGGTTTGGGAAAGGTGTTGCGTATTTTAGCTACATAGAAAGGCATTGTTTAGGACGAACCAGCAAAATGCACTTGTGAAGAATTATTTAATTTTTAAATAATAATTTAATTGGTACAAAGATAAAATAAAAAAAAAAACAGAAAAAATACAAATAAATTACAACAAATAATCACAAATAAATTACAACCTTCAAAATTTTGCACATGGATTTTATAGGTAAAATTTTTGATTTTTTTTTTTATATAGTAAAATAATAATTTAGGATTTTTTATATTTTCCAATAAAAAAAAATCATATCAATTAATCAAGAAATTATATCAAGACAGTAATAATAATCAATCAAGAAATTAGAGCAGTTAAATTTTTTTTAATACCAAAGTTTTTTTTTATGATACAAAATTTAGTTCTTTGAACGAAAATTATAAAAATTAAAGAAATACATATATTAAAATTTTAAATAAAGTTAAAGTTTAAAAAAAAAAAAAATTGAAAGATCTCTATTTGTAGTATTGTTTAATACGTTATCAAGTAAAAAAATTTACGGAAATTTATTAAAGTTACATTTTTTTTTAAAAAACTAAATAAAAAGTCAATTAATATATTATCACAGTTGACATTTTTAAAATAATAAAAGTAATTTATCAAAATTCATGCATTTTAAAAAGATTTTTTTTTAAATTAAAGCTTTGTGAATATATTTTTCAAATGATGAAATAATTTATATTAATATAAAATCAAAAAAAATCAAAAATCAAAAAAAATATTAATAGAATTGTATAAAAATTATATACATGTAAAATTAGATGTAGATTCCATCAAAATAAAACAAAAAATTTCAACAACAAGTAATCTTCAGTCACTGTTTGTACAATCAGCTCGGCGCAGGATTATTTTGTAAGTACATTTTTCAAAGAAATAAAAATACATATAATATATTTTACAATTCTATTAAAAACAAAACAAAAATAAAATTTAATATCAATTATATAAAACTGTAAAAAAAAAAAACTTTAAAAGTTACAGTTAATCAAAGTTTAAATTAACCAAATATATATTTTTTAAAACATAAAAGTAAAAATTACTTAATCACATAAATTTAAAATACTATAAATTCCAAAAGTGAATTATAATTTTTTTTAAATTAAACAAAACTGAATTAAAATTAAAATATTATAGAAAAGTAAAGTAAAATATAAGAGAAATTTATAACAGAAAAGTTATCTAAATATTGAAATTAACAGTTAGTTAAGTAAGTACAAATAGTTTTTTTTAAAAAAAGTAGAAATTTATGAAAATTGAAAGAAAAATAGAAACAAAAATTATAGTAGAATTTATGAAATTTTAAAGAAAAATTAACGTTTAGAAAAATTACTATTCAATATAATGTCAATTAAATAAATTCTAAAATCATTTCATTCATTTTGTATTAAACATAAAATTCATTTTGTACTAAATGATTATTCAAAGTTGTAAAATTTTCTATTCAATATTCTTTTCAAATATAAAATAATTAAATTGAAATATTAATTTAATTATATTCATATTCAAAGCTATAAATATATTCAAATGCAAAGCTAATTAAATAAATTATATTCAAATAAAAAGCTAATTATATTCAAATTCAAAGCTAATTAAATTCAAATATGAATTAAATAAATTTAAATAAAAGCTAAAAATATTCAAATACAAAGCTAATTAAACAATTTCAAATTCAAAATAAAAATAAATTAAATTCAAATAAGAAAATATTCAAATTCAAATACAAAATAAAATAAATTAATTTCAAATACAAAATAAAATAAATTAATTTCAAATTCAAAATAAAATAAATTAATTTCAAAGACAAAATAAAATAAATTAATTTCAAAGACAAAATAAAATAAATTAATTTCAAATACAAAAACAAAATAAAATAAATTAATTTTAAAATCAAAATAAAATAAATTAATTTTAAATTCAAAATAAGATAAATTAATTTTAAAATAAAAATAAAATAAATTAATTTCAAATACAAAATAAAATGAAATAAAATTCCAATAAAAATTTCAAAAAAATAAAATAAAATTTAAAATTTATATTTCAAAATAATTAATTGAATTCGTAGATCAAAACTTGGTTATTGTAAAAACAAATTCTAAATCATTATGATTGGTATAAAAACCAAATAAAATTATATATGTAAATGCATATAAACTAAATTAAAGTTATGTAAAATATGTTATGTTCTATATTATTATATGGCCTAGCCAATCTTATATGGCCTGAGATCGTCTAGAAATCCTTTTGTTAACTTACTTTTACTTAGAGTTATCTGCGTACTGCGTCTGACGTTCTTTCTTTTATTTAGACTTATGTAAATCAATAAGACTTTTAAGTGTTGTTTTACTTTTAAAGTTCTTGATCGTTCATTATGGCTAAAATACCTCTATAAATGACTGATCAAATTGAACTCCCCGAAATACCAAATTTGCAACGTTTATATACACATAAAACGCTAAATTTGCGATAGAATCGATTAGCCAATAACTCTATATAAAATCAATTACGATTAGTATTGTGTAACCAGGTAAATGTACTTTACCTGTACTTTGTTGCTAACTATTTCAACCATAGGATCAATAACGCTGATCCTGCATAAATATATAATAAAGGTTATTCAAGTGCATTATAATATATAAAATACACAAAAATACCTTATGCATATATGTGAATCATAATATTTCACAACCTTGATATTAATATTGTTGTTTTATTTTCTTTAATCATAACAACAATATTAATATCGTAAACATTCATATATATGTATGCGCAATGCGCTTATGCATTATAGTCACATAATATTATTGTATATAATATTATGTTCTATAGTATATTATTAATGCTGATGCGCCTTGATATAATAATTATGAAGGTCGCATTTACTATACTATTGTTTACTATAAAATAAACATATGATTTTTATGAATAATGTTTATGTTTTAGCTAGTAACAAAGTTTGTTACACAACACCTCCCTTTTCCGCGACAAAATTTACATATAAAATTTTTTTAATTTGTTATTTAAATTTTGGTATTTCAGAGTTTTCCTTTTTAGTGAACTTTCTTTTTTATTTATTCCTTTTTTTCTTAAAACGTTATAAATCGTAAAAAATATTTTCTTAATATATAATTTACATACTTGATTGAAGACTGGAATAAATTTAAACAAATTATTTAGTTACTTTACTTTTAATAACTTCAATTTTAATACATTCATATATTTTTATTATAAATTTTTTTTACCCCTTTAAATGTATATATATTCTTAAAACTAACAATATTTTTATTTTTTATATTAACATGTTTTTATTTTGTATTTTATTAACATTTTTTTTTTGTAATATTTTATTTTAATCTATTTAGTTGAAATTATATAATTTTAACAAAACTGTCCTTTCATAATTATTTTATGTTTTACAGTTATTTTAATTTGTTTATTGAAATATATAATTTTTATTTAATTTCACAAATTTTAATAGCAATTTTATGTTTACAGTTATTTTAATTTATTTATTGAAATATGTAATTTTTTATTTAATTTCATAAATTTTAACAAACTATCCTTTCTTATTTTATTATTATTTTATTTTTTACGGTAATGTTCATATTTTTTATTTATTCCATCATTATGTTTGTTTTCCATAATTACTTAATTATATTGTTACATTTTAAAAATAAACCCATTGAATTTTAATCTTATTTAATTTTAATTTACTTGTTACTTAACTAAATTTACTCTAATTTATATAGTAAGTACTTAAACCAGTAAAAATGATATTTAATTTGCAATGACAAAAAAAAATTTAAGTGGTACTAAAAAAATAAATTATTTCTGTAAGTAGTATTTGCAAAGAAAACATGAATTATTGAGAAAAAAAACTATTTAATAAGAATTACCCATTATACAATTATATGTAATAATAAAAAATAACCAAAAAAAATATATTTAGTAAAAAAAATATATTAATAAATTTTCTAATTTTCTCGGAAAGATAGTACACGTCGGATGTCACTATTCGTCAGAGTGACTAGACACTAGAGTGTAATTATCGAGTTTTGTGCTTTTTCAGAATTGGTGGACTTGGCGCATTTTCATGTGGTGGTGTAAAATGATTTTTTTTTTAGTACTATTAATTTTTTTTTATCTGAATATTTAAATGTTTGTTTAGTGTGTTTTGGAGTTCGTGTTTTTTGTTTTTGAATATTAGTTGTATTAGCTTTAGGGTTTTTACTGTTAATAGTATTAGTTTTGGGAATTTGCGGATTAGTTGAGTTATTATGTGTATGTAATGGTTTTGTTGTTATTTGTGGTAATGATATTTCTAACCTTTGTCGTCCTCCACTCAAAACTGATTCTGTGTCCTCTTTCTTATTACACTTTTTACACGTTTTAACTAAAACGTAAATGACTATAATTAGTAACAGTAATGTTAATCCTATTGAGTTAGATGTAGTTGAAAATTTTAGTGAACTTATAAAAAAAAATTTATTATGTATATAAAATTATATAAAAAAAATTTATTAAATTTTTTCATGTCATAATTTTCGTTTTTCTCCAAATAATTGGTTAAAATCCCACGGTTCGTAATCTTCTCTTGCTTTTACAGTTATTTATTAGTGCAGCTTTTATATCATCTGCCCCTAGTTTCCTTTTAAATATTATGAATGATTTATTTAATTCCAACTGAACGTTTTTTACCGTAAATATTTTACCTGAAACCATATTATCTATTACATTATTTTCTCCTTCTGTTTGTACTGCAACCTTGCTCATTTTTTTGGATCTTGCTGGGATACATATTAACGGTACTTTTTAACATTATCTAATTTTGGGTTACTATATATTTTCACGTCACAATCCCCTATTGTAGTCTCTGAATTTCCTGTTTTAGCGTTATCTTCAACTAATTTTCGAGTTTCATTATTATCAGTTTTATTTTTCATAACAAAATTATCATTATTCTTATTTTCCATAATTTTACTTTCCATTATCACTTCGTTTTTCGCATAATTCGAACATTTCTCGAATTCAACATTTATATCATTATTTTTATTTTCTATTAAATCTTCATTTTCCATAATATAATTCGAATATTCTTCGAATTCAACATTTAAACATTCTTCGAATTCAACATTTAAATTTTTATTTTCTATTAATTCTTCATTTCCCATATAATTCGAAATTCCATCGAATTCTATAACATTTTTTTTATTTTTCATTAATTGTTCATTTTCCATATAATTCGAACACTCTTCGAACGCATTTTTACTATTGTTATTTTCATTATTATTATTTTTGTTATTATTTTTATCATCATAAATCCTATTATTATTATTATTGTTATTATTATTCTCGAAAATTTTATTATCTCTTTTGCTAAAACTCACACTGTTGATTGGAATTACAAATTATTTTTTGTTACTTTTGTGACGGATAAATGTAGGGCTTTCTCTGGTCCCAATATATTACAATTTTCATTTAGAAAATAATTTCCCAAAATTCCATCTGCTGGTATTGAACAATTCTCACCAACAACTTGAAATTCGCATTTAATTTTTTCTGGTATTAAGAAATTTCCTGAACATTTGCCTATGGGGAACGATTCGAGCAGACCCCACCCAACATCACATGGCAATCCTGCCAGGAGAAGCAGCAGCATAACATCAACAACGGAGATTTTCTTTAGAAAGCACTGGAAGAAAACAAGCAGGCTGGCCCACGACCAATTTTATTAGAAGAGTATCGCAGACGAACATACCTAAAACCACTACCTAAACAAGACCTCATAATCAACACACCAAAGTTGAAAAACGAGGAGGAAAGGCAGCTAAGGCCAGGCAGGATATCGGGGAGTTGAAGGCCAGGCAGGATATCGGGGAGTTGAAGCGACTGCAAAGATTAGCAGTAAAACCAGAAGAAAGAGCGTACTTCCAGAAGCTAAAGATAGAAAAACAACGAGCTGAACAGGAACGAAAAAAGAACAACAAAATTGATAAACAAAACACCATAGATAGCATGTTCCAGAAATGTTTCAACAATATCTCGGAATACATGAAATAATTAATCAACATTTTTCTTATTAATATGTAACTACAAAAATAATATATATATAAAAAAAATTATATACTTATATATATAAAACAATTTAAAATATATACATATATATGAATCTAATAAAATCTAAAATTATATTACGTATATATGTGCTTTAAAAGAAAAAAAAATAGACAATTTTTAAAAACTATAACACAAAAATAATTACACTTATATTTTACACATATTGAAAGTTATATATATATAAAAATAAAAAAACCATTTAAAATTTAAAATTACATATACATACATTTCCAAATAGTTATGTTTATATTCAAATAATTATTTGTTTTTATTAAAAATTTAATAATTTAGAAAAGGTAAATAAATAAAAAGGAAAAAAAATACAATATGATACAATATAAATAGATAAATATATACAGCATATTTTTTTACTTTCTCTAAAAACTCGCATTACAAGAAAAGGAAAAAAAGACAATCAGTTATAGATACACTCTAAGAAAAAATATATATCATAAAGATAATACTTTGTTTATGTTTTGGTAAAAAAAAAAATCTGAAAAAGGTCAATAAGCACTTATGAATATACATAATGTGTAATTAATGCACCAAAGTAAAATAATACTCCCACCCAGTATATCAGTTATAAACAAATCTCAATTTTTTTTTTTTTAAATTTAAATCTGTTTTCAATAATTTAAAAAATATTAGGAATTTCAAATCTGTTTTCAATATTTTTCTAAAATATATATATATATATATATATATATATAATATATATATATATATATATATAAAGTTGCGTAAGGAATAAGAAATACTTATTAACAATAATAGCGCTACGACCACCAACACGGATATTGGGAAAAGGTCGTATACCGATTTTCAATTAATAAAAATAATCTTAGCATAAGTAATTTTGATTTATTTTGCTTTCTATAAGGCAAAATAATATTTAAATGAAAAAATAAAACGGCAGATTACGATTGCCACAGTATAAGTTATTTCTATTAGTTAAAATAAATTCAAAAAATTAAAGATTTTTTATGCCGGGTTTTGACATTACTAATATACAAGAAAAAGTCTTGAACCCAAAAAGGGCAACATTCAGTAATAACGAGTTAGCTATACCGAGAAATGTTCTAACTTTAGAAGTTCTTGAATTATTCAAGAAAATTGATAAATTATAAATATTTGCGAACTTTTTGAAAAAGAATTTATATTAAGTACGGACGCATCAGGTTTCGCTCTAGGAGCATAACTTTCAAATAACGATGACAGACCTATAGCATACGCTATTAAAACTTTAAATAATGCAGAAAAGAATTATAGTACTATAGAGAAAGAATTATTGGCTATTGTGTGGAGTATTAAACATTATAGACCATATCTATTCGGGCGAAGATTTAAAATTTTAACTGACCATAGACCATTAGTATATATATTTTCATTGAAAGAACCATCATCAAGACTGACTAAATTTCGATTACTATTAGAGGAAAACAGTTTCCATGTGGAATATTCTCCAGGAAAAGAGAATTGCACAGCAGATGCATTAAGTAAAATAAAAATAACATCGGATGATCTCAAAATCTTACTTATAACGATAACTACAAGATCAAAAACCAAAAATCAAAATGTGACAAATATAGAAGATAATACACAAAAACCAATTGACCAAATTATACAGGAATTATTAAAACCACCACCAGCAGGATAAAAACTCGTTGAGTTAAAAATAGTAGATAGTATAGAAGATGAATTTTAAAAATGGAAAGGAGACATCATTTTAGGTCCAAATAAAATTTTGGCATATATTAAAGATAAAAATTGTTTGTTAATGGCTACCAAAAGTAGCACTATTGACCAAACTACAACATTTGGCAGATTGTTGGAGAGGGATGTGCAGAAAATCACTGGTCCATTAAAGATTAAAGAAATTTATATAACTAAAGGAGAATTATTGAAATTATTAGACTGCCCTCGACATAATAATGTAAATAATATGAAGAAAAAATTGAAGGAGATATTTAAGAGAATGAAATTAAAGATAGACATTATGAGAGATTTAATAAAAATAACAGATGGAGGGATGAAAAAGCTATTACTCAATGATTTCCACATATTACCGACAAGTGGACACGCTGGAAAAAATCGTATGATCAAGAACATCAAAAGCAAATATTATTGGACGGGATTACAGGAAGATGTAACAACATTTGTAAAACATTGTGAGACATGTAAGAAAAATAAACATATGAATGTCAGGAAACAGCCAATGACTATAACATCAACAAGTGAGACAAGTTTCGAAAAAATTTATGTAGATTTAGTAGGACCATTAGACGAAACGGAAGATGGCTATAAATACATTTTAACCATACAGGATGAGCTTACTAAATTTTTAGAAAATATTCCACTTAGAAACAAGGAAGCAAATACCGTAGCAAAAGGACTCGTTGAACACTATATATTAAAATATGGAGTACCGTAAAAGATCGCATCAGATCAAAGAACGGAATTTATGAGCAATGTTTTTAAGGACGCGTGTAAAAGTTAAAAATATAACAAATGTTTTCCACAGCATATCACCACGAGAGAATGGGAGCATTAGAAAATTCGCATAAAGTATTAGGAGCTTATCTTAGATCGTATGTAGCAGAAAAACATTCTGATTGTAATGATTGGTTACAATACTACACTTTTTATTACAAAACATCCGTACATTCTGAGACAGAATACACACCATACGAACTAGTATACGGAAAACAGTGCAAATTAACTTCTAATTTCACAAAAGACGTACAACCAGTATATAATTATGAAGATTATAGCACAGACTTGAAAAACAAATTGCAGATAGCACATAGAGATGCTAGAGAAATTTTAAAGAAACTAGAGAGAAAATTAGATTTGATAGAGGAAATTAAGTAAAAGATAGTACTTACGAGATAGGAAGTTTAGTTTTATTAAGAAATGTGAATAGAAAAGTTAGATCCAATATATGTAGGCCCATATGAAGTAATAGAGAATAAAGGCGTAAATTGCGAAATTAGAACAGATAAAAAGAAGTTAACTGTACATAAAAATAGATTAAAACCCTATTTCGTTTATGTGATGATGATATCAGAAAACTAATAGATTACCAAGGGGGAATGGGACGCCTGGACACCCTAAAATAGAATTCAGAATAATATATAGTATAGATAAATGAAAAAGTAGAATATATAATAAAATATAGTATAGGTAAATGGAAGAATAGAATTTAGAATATTATATATATAAAAGAATAGAATATAGTATAGGTATATATAGTATAGTTCTCAACTAGAACTATATTAGAATATATAAAAAGTAGTATCTAGTAGTGTTTCTAATGATAATCAACTAGGAGTAGGATATCAATATCAGTAAATAAAATTGAATAAAGTATTTTAAAATTATATACTTGAGGAATATATGATATAAAACTATAAGAGAAATGTGAAATGAATAAATGTTGACAAGAATACAGTATATATTAAAAAAGAAAAAAAAAGTGAAAACAAAGATTTGGATAAGAAGTTTATTAAAGAGAAAAAATAATATATTAAAAAAAAATACATTATAAAAATAAAAGTTATATAAAAATATGTAGGTAATAATTTAAAAATAAGAATTATATTGAAAAATAAAATATATGTAAGAAAAATTTGAAGAATTATATTGAAAATAAAGGATAAATAAAATTAATGATGTATCGTTTTGATAAAAAAAATATATAATTAAATTAAAAAAAAAAAATTATTATGTACTGTTTTGAAATAAATAAATAAAGAAAAAAAATATTATGAAAAAACCAAATAAATAATTATAAAACAATTGAAGCTAAAATAAGAAAATTATATGTAAAGAAAATTGTATCTAAAGAAAATTATATGTTAACACTAGAAAGTAGGAATTTACTTATGGTACATTCCTCCTTTTCCCGTAGGAAGGGTGGTGTGACGTATGCCGCTAAACATATCATGAAAAATATTCATCATATGTTTAGTGTAGGTCAGTATTATATTTTGTAAATATAAATATGAATATAAGTACAAGCATACGAAACCCTAAATAATAAAAAACACATACACTTGTGTATGTTTATATATTTACCAATAATGCAACGAGTGCCTATGCACTTGTTATAGTCAAAATATTTCGGTAATTGACCTAAACATTCTTAATATTGGAATTCCTAAGAATTTCAATATTATATATAAATTGCTAGTGTTAGCAAATAATTAGTAAAAGAATATTAAGGAATTTATATTTGTATTAGTAAATTTTAGGGTATAAAAGAAAGAAATTGAAATTAAATAAAGTTACTTTTTAATTCAAAGTCAAACTGATAGTTTCATTTAATTTTTCTGCAACTCGCTAAGCAATTAAATCCAACTATCTTATCCTAACTCCAAATGAGATCGGCTTAAGCTACATACTCATTTATAACCAGTGGCCGATAGCGCTAAGGTTTTTGGAGTAGGAACCAAATTCTTTTTAGACAGGGAAAGTTTGTACAGTTTTGTGCTAATATATACTTTATAATTTCGGACTGCAGTCTCCTAATAAAAGTTTTCCTAGCAGTCTCCTCTGTGTCTTGTATAATACCTTCATGACCGTTTGGGTATTTATATCTAGCTGACAAACTCTTCAATTTCTCGCCGTAATTGAGTTAAATCTTTGTAAGGTATAAATGCATTTTCCAGAATTCCTTTGAATTCTCTAAAATTTACAACAGTTCTCTCTTGAAAAATATCAGCCGCTTTACCTTTCAATTTCCCTCTAATAATTTGGTTTAGAACCGAAGCCCTGTCCTGTTCATCAGTCCGAAAATATGCTTCATGAGCTAGTGAAACAAAATTTTGCAGCTCTAGTATTAACCGTTCGCCCTCCCCTAAAAAGGTTGTAACGCCTTGAAGTTTTATATGTTCGTTCTAAAGGCATAGTCATATTGTTTATGTTACCTCTTGATAGTCCTAAATCATATGTGTTGTCAGTACTAATTATGTTAGAACGTCTTCTGTTGTTGTTTAGACTAAAAGGATTCCAACCATTGAACTGATTGGACGTGTTTTAATTACGCTCTGCAATTTAATTTAAAATTAATTTTGTTGTAATTTGTTTTGTTTTAACCTAATTTAATAATAATTAATTAGCAAAATAATTTATTTGCAATAAAATTGACTTTTGTGTAAATTGTGTTAGCTGTTGTGACCAAATTTTAATCGTCAGCACTATATACTTTTAATTTTGAGTTTAGTTTTTGTTTAAATATTTGTTTGTTATATGATATTAAACTGGGTGAACTTTATTGAGTAATATTGTTATTTAAGCATATTCGTAAATTATTACATTAATTACATTAATTTAAATTTTACAATAATAATAATAAACAATGTAAAGTGCAGTAATGATAATTGTTCTAATGATATTAATTCAGATATAACGGACTTAATTGCATGTAATGGTATAGTAACAAATTGAATTATCCTCAATGTGTCGGTATCTCTCGTACTGCGAAGCATCACTTAAAAGAAATTAAGAGTACTTTTTCGTTTTTCTGCATTGAATTCAAACAATGAAATATTAAAATCAATTTTGCACTTATTTCAATCATTAAAATCAACCATTCATAAAAATGAATTAAAAGTGACTAAGGTTGATGATAACATTACTTTAGTAATGCAACATGTGGATGACATAAATAACCACATTAATAATATTGATAATAATTATAAAGCCCAAAATGATAATAATATTTTGTTAAAAAATTTAAATAAATTAAATAATTGCGTAGAAGTCTTTAATGATCTAGAAAACAAAATTGTGGAATCCTTATCCGCAAAATTAAATTTGCAATTCAACTCTACGATAGCTTGAATAAAAAAATGCAAACTTCATATGAAAGTAATTCAAATAAATTACAAACTAGTTTTGAAAAAAACGAATTTGTGAATAATGAGCTTTCTAATAAAATTCATGAATCAATTTTAAAATTGAATAGCAATGAAGATATAAAAACTCAATTAACTAACCAAAGTGATCAATTAACTGCATTGAATTCGACTTTTAAAAATACCATGGCTGAATTAAAAAACCAGTATAATGCTTCAATCAATAAAATTCCATCACCAGTCCCACTACCAATTACTGACGCTACTTCATTACTTGACGAACTTAATACTGCATGTAACATTACGAGTAATAGTATTAACCCTTTCAAGCCGGATATTTTTTCACGTGATTCAGCTTTAGCTGAAACAATAGATCTGTGATCAGCGGGACATATATGTCCCATCAGTCTCGAAAGGGTTAAGGATAGAGGTATTATCAATACTACAAGTGGCATTGAGCAGCCTGCGCGTTTGAGTATTATTGTTAAAATAGAGCCTGGTAATTTGGAAACATCTTGGTTAAAAAACTTTATTATAGCTACTTTTGACGTCGTCGATATTCATTGCAAAAGAGTCACACCGCACTACTTGAAAATCGATTCAAGAAAATATTCCAGTTTTAAAGTGGATGCTCCAATTAATACTATTGATATATTACTTGATGATAGGAAGTGGTCCAGTACTAATGCATCAGCTTCGATTTGGAAGATAATAAACAGATATAGTAAACTGAAAAATGTAAATAAAACTAAAATTAAAAATAATAAAAATAAAAATAATAATAACAACACTAAAAATAATAATAATAGTATCACTAATACTTATAATAAAAATACTAACAATAACATTAATAATAATAATAAAGCTAAGAATATTAAAAATAAAAAAAATAAAAAATCTAAATATAAGTATAAGAATAAAAATAATAACAATAATACTAGTACTAATAATGTTAAGAATAAAAATAGGAATAATAATAATAATAGTAACAACAAAATTAAGCCAAAAATAAAATTTTCAATTAATAATAGCGGTAGCACTAATAGTAATAATTGTAATTTAGGTAGCAATAATAGTAATAATTATAGGAATAGCAATAATTACGATTCATTCAATGTTATGCCAAATCCTGGAGATATCTCATTTAGAAAAGCACTTAAATATCCAAATTTTGTGCAAAGTGATACCGTCATGGATAGTACGTCAATTAGATTTCCCTTGGGAAATCCAAGACGTTATTCCAATTTTATTCAAGGTGAAACTTATATAGCTGGTGGTACTCTTAATGTAACTTTTACAATTTTTACTAACAATTATACTAACAGTAATAATATTACCAATAGTGAGACCAGTACTGATGCTAATGCTACTAATCAAATTTCTAAATATGTGGATGTTCCTTCTAGTAGCAAATCCCCTAATTTTGTGAATCCACAACTCTCACCAGTAGTTAGATTAACTCAAACATCAATTCAAGGAGATAATTTATATGTAATGGGACGCTTACATGATCCTAAGCTTTATGAGAATGTGAGACTATTCCTGGCATATTTACATGATCAATCGAATGATGTTTGCGTTTCTGGTAAAACTTTAACCAATATTAAAGTGTTAATTCACCAGGAGGGTCCACCAATCGATTATGAAAAATTGCGCAAAATCTTTATAAAATATCATGCTGATATTGGTTTTAATGAAGACACAGTATTAAAAGACCTACAGATATTTCAGAGCTACACTTCGAATAAAAGGACTGAAGAACTGCAAAGAGCCAGAGAAAGTAGCTGCAGGTACTTTAAGCAGATGCCAGGAGAATCTCACAAATCTGGGTGGTTCAAATACCAAGCCAATTACATCAAAAAACTCAAATAGTTCGCATAATAATCTATCATTTTATTATCAAAACGTTAGAGGTTTACGTACTAACACTAGTCAAGTCTATGTTAACTCTAAATTATTAGATTATGATATTTATGCTTTGACTGAAACCTGGTTACCGCATTCCATAAATTCATTAGAACTATTTGAGCAAACATACTCTGTTTTCAGAAAAGATCGATACTTAAATTTGGATAATGGTAACTTGACTGTACCTAAAGGAGGTGGGGTGCTTATTGCAGTTAAGAACAATTTTAATATTATTGAAATATCTCTACCTGCATTTTTAGACTTAGAGCTTATTACAGTAAAAATCGATCTAACAAATAAATCGCTTTTTATAGTATGTTGTTACATTTCGCCAAATTCAAGTGTTAGTATTTATTCAGTTTTTACTGAAGCTATTGACTCCATTTCATCTTTAATGAATCCACCTGATGAAATGCTAGTGTGTGGTGATTTTAATCTGCCAAATATATCTTGGTCAGTACATGACGAAGAATATTTCATGATTCCGAACCATATTGTAACTAGTTCTGAATATACTTTTATAGACGGCTGTAATTCAAATTACCTTCAACAGGTATCCACTGTAAAAAAAATTCAAGAAAAACAGCTTGATTTAATTTTTACGTCAGATTGGATAAATTTGACTAATATTCAGAATAATATGCCTTTGGTTAATATTGATAATTTTCATCCACCTATTTGCTTTTCTTATTGCCACGTTAGTCCTTTAGATACTTTGCCAATTATATCTTATCGATATAGTTTCAAAAAAACGGACTTTATATCTTTAAATAATTATTTATTATCTGTGGATTTTGAATCATTAATTTATGGTTTAAATATTGACGAAGCAGTAAGTAAATTCTATGAGGTTTTATTACATGGCTTCAGCATGTATGTACCTTCAGTCCGTGACAGAGGTTACAATTCTAGCCCACAATGGTTCAACCAGGAGTTAAAAAACTGAGAAATAAAGAAAACAAGTCCTGGACAAAGTATTTAAAAAATAAAAGTGATGAAAATTATCTTAATTTTGTTAATTTATTTAATACTTTTAAATCATTATTAGATATAAACTATAAGATCTACTTAAATGATATGACATCACAACTCAAGAATGATCTTAAATGTTTTTGGAAATTTGTGAATTCAAAAAGGAAATCAGATCAATTTCCCAATGTTATGTCATTTAATGGCCAGATGTCAAAGGATTCTGCTATTATTTCGAACAACTTTAAAGAATTTTTTGTTCGCACTTATTCTAGTAGTTCGTTTGAGGTAGATGAGTCAAATTTTTCTCATTTAAGTAACCTCGCAGAAATTCCAGTAACATCAATCTTATTCAAATCATCTTATTCAAACAATCCGTAATACTGGGAATTTTTCCTGATTTCTGGAAAAAGTCATTTATTAGACCAGTCCACAAAAAGGATTCGAAAAGTGAAATTTCAAATTATCGTCCAATTGCAAAATTTTCTAGTATTCCTAAATTATTTGAATTAATGGTTTATGATTCAATTTACAGCCACTGCTCGGGCTTTTTAACACCTAACCAGCATGGATTTGTGAAAGGTAAATCTACTGTAACTAATTTAGTTGAATCATGCTCTATTTTTATAAATACAATGGAAGCGGGTACGCAAAGTGATGTTATTTATACAGACTTGAGTAAAGCTTTCGATCTTCTACCACACAGTGTCATTACTTATCATCGTACTAATTATGGGAAATATGAACCTTTAAATAGGATGTTAATGGCTGTCAATCAATATAAAGATTTTATTAACCTTTCTTTATCAAAAGGCCAACTAAAAAAAGTGCTTTTCTTACAAATGATATAACATTGAATGGAACGAATAGTTATTATATTGGAAAAATATAAACAAAAATAGTTCCTTAAATTATAAATTGATCTAATTTCAGTAATAAAAATAATTAACTAAATTAATTTATATAATTGTTTTTTATAAATGTATTTAATTTAATTTAGAGTTGTATTTTTAAAGTGATTAAGTTATTGTTGTATTGTATTTGTAAATGTAAATGTAAATGTTTGATTTAAACAATAAATAAATAAATAAAATTTAAAACCGAATCAGGATTTCTGAAAATGTTTTCATCGTTAGGTCTTTGATTTGTGCGTCTTGTTTCACCTTGTAAAATATTTATTCCGTCCATTGGTTTTTCTTCAGGTAAATTGTCTTTGTCAATTTCGTCTATAGTTGAATATTGGTCTTCTGTTACTAAATTAATACCGCCAACTACTCCCTCTAACTCAAAATCACTACCAGTATCTGAATTATTAGTCGCAAAAGTCACCGAACGTCTTGGTTGTTGATTGTTGGTATTTGTCGTCCTAGGAGTTGATTCTACTAGATAATTTCCTCCAAATGTTATCTTATCGATTTCAGAAAAACCTTGGACTCTTTGTAATAAATTTGAATGTAAAATTCTCTGTTGGATTCTTACTTTTGCCACGGGTTACCGGCGCCATAAAATATATCCAACTTAAACTAACTCAAATAAACAAAAAACTAATTAAAATAAATTTACCCTAAAAATTTAAAGACATAAAAATCTGAAAACCAATCTGAAAACAAACAAATAATATACCCTATTTGAACAAATATAAAATTAAATTAACGGAACTAAATATTCTTTTTAACATAATAATTAACTACCACTAAAAGTATGCAAGAATTTATAAAATTGATCAAAATTCAATGTTATATTAATAAGAAGCAAATTATTTTTCTATTTAATATTACGACCAACTTCCGAATTGTTACAGAAAACAATAAATAATTGAAATAAATCCAAATTCTATGGTAATACAATCGAAAAAAAATAACCCAAAAATATTTTTAAGATTTACTTTAACATTTTTTTTTATATACATAGCATAAATTATTAAATTTACTAAAACATTAACAAAGATTTACTAAAAACATTGACAAATGGAGAGAAAAAAAACTAATAAAAAAGTTTATTCATAATCTAACAAGTCCATATACTAATTTATTACATAAAATATAATTAGTCATTTTATTTGGGTAAACTGGTAGTCGACATTTACTCCAAGCATGAAAATAGTCCTGACATACATGCCCGTAATTTGTTGACCGAACCACAGTATTAGCCCTGAATCTCGGTATTTAAGATATTTTCTTCACACTTTTTGAAGTGATTATCCAAAATTTTATTTTTATTTTTTATTTCTTTCCGTTGCTCCCTCTGAAGCTGCTTTAATTGCTTCTGGAGAATTTCTTATTGCTGTTTGGTACAGCCTAACCTGATGATTCTATGTAGATTCTTGATTTCAGCTCTTCTTCTTGCTGCTTCTCCTCCTCTTTTCGATTTTTTCTTTTCGTCTTTGATGTTATTCTGGTTTCGCCTTCTATATTCTTCTATAGAAATTGGTTTTGGACCAACTTGAGGGTCTTCCTTTAAGACTTCCTCGAGAGTCTTCGATGATTGCATGAACTATCGAAAAAAAAATTATTTACTTAATTTTCAAATAGTAAGGCAAAAAAAAATTGCCTGTTTACTACCTCAGGCGAAAAACCTGTAGAGGCTCTGAATAAGTAAAAATAAATTTTTGAAAAAATATTCACCAGCTCTTTTTATATCGAAGCGTAGTTCAATAGGATGGTCACGGCACCAATATGTTGTGTTCTATATTATTATATGGCCTGGCCAATCTTATATGGCCCGAGATCGTCTAGAAATCCTTTTGTTACCTTAGTTTTACCACAGAGCAATAATATAACAGAGAAACAAACCTGAACAAATAAAAGGTCGATTTTTTCCTCCATATAAAATGCAAATTTCTAATAGCTCCATTCTAATACATTCAAATGTCATATATTTACACGACAACCGCAAAGAGTGATACGAACGAGAGAAATTGAAATTATTTTATGAGAGAGTTTTTTTGTTTTATGTTATTCTTTTTCTTTCTAATCTAAGCACGCAGTAACGCATCATAAACAAAGCACAAATGAGGGCCTCAGAACCATAGTGGACCAACCCACAAAAATTTGTTTTTTGTTTTTTTCGTTATATCTGTTGTAAATAATCTCTAGAATTTAATAATTTCCAGTACCATAAACACTTATTTTATAATTTATTTTATATAAAATTGTTTTGGCTCGGAAATTCGTTCATGTAAAAACCAAAGTGGACAACCCACAAAAAAGTGCTTTTAATAGCAGCTGTGGCAAAATTATATACAGCTCATAAAAGTACGAAAAAAATAAGTATAATGAGCTTTTGTTCGAAATCCAAAGCTTTATAATATAAAAATTCGTATTTTTTAATTTGCATTTATTTCGAAAAGTTGTTGATGTGGGTTGGTCCACTATGGTTCTGAGGCCCTCATTTTATGAAAATATTTTTTTTTGTTAGATAGCTAGTGGGATAAGCAATAATTATGTTTTTACTAAATAAACATTTAAACTGACAAAAAATCTTAATTTTTTTATTGTTTAAATTTTATTTTTATAAGTTTTATGTTGTTAGTTGTTTCAAATTTTAAATTTTTTGAAAATTCACTATGAATTTAAAATTTTCTTATTTATATATGATATGCCCAAGCAAAACAACAAAAAGAACACCATAAAGCATAAATAAAACGAAAAATAAAATTGAAAAAATAAAGAAAAATCTAATGAGAAAAATTTGTTTCTCATTTTTTACTTTCTTGTACTTCAGCTAGTGCCTAGTGCAAACAAAACAAATACATTGAAAGGTGGAGCCATTAGAAATATAAATTTATTTAAAATGCAAAAGAAGAAATAGTCATTTTTTATATCAGTTTGGCGGTCTGTTATATTTATTGTCTGTGCTTTTACTTAGAGTTATCTGCGTACTGCGTACCCTATTCGGAAGGCATTCGAGTGCTGTAGGACGAGTGTCATACATGACCTAAAATGACCGTTTAGGAAAAAATAATATTTTTTTGAGTTGTTCCTTTTTTATCGTACACATATTTTTTATCAACTTTTTATCACAAATTTAGATCAAAATCGGCACCCTGGTAAATGTACTTTACCTGTACTTTGTTGCTAACTATTTCAACCATAGGATCAATAACGCTGATCCTGCATAAATATATAATAAAGGTTATTCAAGTGCATTATAATATATAAAATACACAAAAATACCTTATGTATATATGTGAATCATAAAATTTCACAACCTTGATATTAATATTGTTGTTTTATTTTCTTTAATCATAACAACAATATTAATATCGTAAACATTCATATAATGTATGCGCAATGCGCTTATGCATTATCGTCACATAATATTATTGTATATAATATTATGTTCTATAGTATATTATTAATGCTGATGCGCCTTTGTTGATATTATAATTATGAAGGTCGCATTTACTATACTATTGTTTACTATAAAATAAACATATGATTTTTATGAATAATGTTTATGTTTTAGCTAGTAACAAAGTTTTTTACACAACAAATAGTACACATGTTTAGAATATGAATAAATGAATTATATTTTTATTAAATATTTTTGGATATATATTGAGTTATTTTATTAATATGTTGATTATAGCTTTATAATATAAAAATTCGTATTTTTTAATTTGCATCTATTTCGAAAAGTTGTTGATGTGGGTTGGTTCTGAAGCCCTCATTTTATGAAAATATTTTTTTTTGTTGGATAGCTAGTGGGATAAGCAATAATTATGTTTTTACTAAATAAATATTTAAACTGACAAAAAATCTTAATTTTTTTATTGTTTAAATTTTATTTTTATAAGTTTTATGTTGTCAGTTGTTTCAAGTTTTAAATTTTTTGAAAATTCACTATGAATTTAAAATTTTCTTATTTATATATGATATGCCCAAGCAAAACAACAAAAAGAACACCATAAAGCATAAATAAAACGAAAAATAAAATTGAAAAAATAAAGAAAAATCTAATGAGAAAAATTTGTTTCTCATTTTTTACTTTCTTGTACTTCAGTTAGTGCCTAGTGCAAACAAAACAAATACATTGAAAGGTGGAGCCATTAGAAATATAAATTTATTTAAAATGCAAAAGAAGAAATAGTCATTTTTTATATCAGTTTGGCGGTCTGTTATATTTATTGTCTGTGCCTTTACTTAGAGTTATCTGCGTACTGCGTCTGACGTTCTTTCTTTTATTTAGACTTATGTAAATCAATAAGACTTTTAAGTGTTGTTTTACTTTTAAAGTTCTTGATCGTTCATTATGGCTAAAATACCTCTATAAATGACTGATCAAATTGAACTCCCCGAAATACCAAATTTGCAACGTTTATATACACATAAAACGCTAAATTCGCGATAAAACCGATACCTTCGATAGCAACAAATAAATTTTAATTGTTTCAGTGCACTGTAAGAATTTTCAAACAAAAGAAAATTATGGTAACAACAGTTGAACCTCGAAAAAAAAAAAAAAGCACACTAAATAATTTTTCATTTAACGTTATAATAGTTATTTTATTTAATATTATTTTAATTTTAGGTTTATATAAATGTTTAGCACCTTATTTATTATAATGATTAAGATATTTATTTATTTATTTTTTACCAACTTAATTTATTATTTTTACAATATAATGTATTATTTTTACTATATAATTTATTGTTTTACTTAATGTGTGTGGACTGTATTTTATATGGAAAAAAATGGTTGTGGTTTCTTTTAATAAAATAATTTAAAATTATCAAATGACTTTGATAGTTTATTTTCTTGTTAATTTACCCTTTTAATAATGTTTTTTGAAAGGACTTTTACCAAATTTAATTCAAATTATTAACTTTTTTTTAATCACGGAATACCATAACCATTTTTTTGTTTACACAAATTTACTTAATAAATATTAAGATTTATTTTTAAAATATGAATTAGGTTTTATTTAATGTGTTTAATTATCACTTTAATTATTACTTTTTTTGAATTTGATTAATAACTTTAATTAATGACACGGTTAATTTGATATTACAATATATTACACGTTTTCTTTTTTGTTCGAATTTTAAATTATAACTCCGCTCGGTATAACGATTGATTTACAATTGAATAAAATTTACAAAATTTCTAATTCTTTATAAGAAGAGTATGATATAAAATTTTTGGCGGGAATTTACTAATACAAAATAATGAAAAAATACTAATTAAACACATTTTAACAATTAAATACAATGAGAATAATAATGACTACAATAACTAATTAAATCAGCAGATGTCAATAATTTTATATTAGACTTTATTGTATACAAAAAGAAATTTTCAAGAGAAAAAGAATTTATTTATTGGAAGTTACAGGGTGGTTCCTGAACAATAATACTACAAACAACAATTTCAACATCATCATCATTCAACGAAGAAATACATCGTTTGCAGCATATATTTTGTATATTTTGCCAAGTAAAATTGTTAAGTTATTAAAAAATAAATTATATTATATAAATTTTCAATATAAATATATCGTATAAAATAATAAAATTGCCAAAATAATTTTCGCAATACATTTTTATTAGAAATAGTCGTATGACACAAAATTTTGTATTGTCAAAAAATTGCATGCTATATTCTTTAATATAAAAGTAGTATGCATTATATATTTGAAAATTTATATATTATAAAATTATTAATTTATTGTAATAAATATTTTCTTATTATTTTACAAAATATTACTTATATGTATTAAAATTAAAATTTTAATATAATATAAAAAATATAGTAAAATTTTTCATAAAATTAAAATTTATATCATTATAAAAATTTATATATTGTTCTAAACAAATATCATTATTATATATTAAAATTTTCAACAAATATTAAATAAATTAAATATGAACAATTAAAGAAAATAAATTTAATATAATAATTTAAATAACTGTGTTCAATAAAATAAAGTAAACATTGAAAACATTAAATTAAATAAATTAGTTTGTAAAAAAAGTTGAATATTAAGTTAGTTGCTAGGATAAAATATATATTAAATAAAAACGTAAAACATAAACTAAAAGATATTAAGTGTTTTCTTATACTCCGAACAACTACAATTGGTGACCCACGTTTGAACATTAATTTATTTAAAAATTCAAATTTACAAACAGAAATAATTTAACATTAAAAATTTAAGAAAGTGAAAAAGTTACAACATAAAACATTTAATAATTTGTAAAATTTATAAATAATAAACTTTTATCATTTAAAATCACAAAATATAAAAAACAGTTTAAAAATTTGTGGTGAAAATAACATAAAATAATTTAGTTAAATTTTAAAATATAAATTTGGTATAAAATTATACCATAAAATAGACAAATTAATTATTTCAAAATTACATAAATTGTAATATACATATTTAAATATTACATAAATAAAAATTGGAAAATTCCAACACAACTGTACCAAAATTTCAAATATAAAAAATAATTAATTATTGTATATGAATAATAGATTACGTCATAACGTCCGATAATTATCACACGATATCAGCACAATTATATTATTTGTACTCATCATCATATCACATGATTCTTTTTTATATAAATAATTAAACATCAAGATCATCATAATTTTGTAAAATCAAAGCATCGAGATCATCGTATTCAATTATCAAGAATAAATCATCGAGAATTATCAACAATTAATATTAATAGATCATCAGAAATTTATCATCAAAATCATAATACTACAAACAACTATTTCAACATCATCATCATTCGTTTGCAGCATACATTTTGTATATTTTGCCAAGTAAAATTGTTAAATTATTAAAAAATAAATTATATTATATAAACTTTCAATATAAATATATCGTATAAAATAATAAAATTGCCAAAATAATTTTCGCAATATATTTTTATTAGAAATAATCGCATGACACATAATTTTGTATTGGACAAAAAATCGCATGCTATATTCTTTACTATAAAAGTCGTATGCATTATATATTTGAAAATTTATATATTACAAAATTATTAATTTATTGTAATAAATATTTTCTTATTATTTTACAAAATATTACTTATATTAAAATTAAAATTTTAATATAATATACAAAATATAGTAAAATTTTTCATAAAATTAAAATTTATATCATTATAAAAATTTATATATTCTTTTAAACAAATATCATTATTACATACTAAAATTTTTCATTTATGTATTTATATATATTTTTTGGTATTAAAAATTCTAATACAAAATTATAAAATTGTCTACAAAAATATTTTTTGCACACAAAAATTTTTTTTTGTCGAACATATAATATAAAAGTTACTGGGCCCGTCCAAAAATTACATATAATATTTTATAAATCTTCGGTTTATCCAAATATTACGTTACAGATTCGGAATATATTTTCAAAATTATATTTGAAAAATATATTTAATTTTTAGCGAGTTGTGAGCGAAATAATATAGTATATTTTTTTTTTTTTTATTTCGGTGGAAACAATTTATTTCGATATTTTATTGAAGATTTGATATTTTTTTTTTTTTTATATTATGACTAACAACACAATTGGTAAAAATCCCCAACCAAATACAAGTTTCGGTAATAATTCAGATCACGATAGTAACAATATGTCACAGGTAAATGAAACTCAAATTCATTCGGTACGCGTGAAATTACCACAATTTTGGCCCGCAAACCCTACAACTTGTTTATTCAGGCTGAAGCTCAGTTTCAAGCGTATCGTATTACAAATGACGATACGAAATATTGTGATGTAATAGCAGCATTACCACCAGAATCTCGCGACTCGATTATCGACATTTTATCCGATCCACCTGTTACTAGTCGTTATAGTAACGTCAAAACAGAGTTAACTAAACGCCACTCTGCTTCAGAAACAAATCGTTTAGAAACATTGATCGCAAAAGCCGATATCGGGGACAGAAGCCCTTCTGAACTTTTACGATCTATGAAACAATTGTCGGGAAATTCATTTAATGACACTATCATCAAAAAGTTATGGCTTCGGAAGTTGCCGCAAGTCATACATGTCACGTTAGTAGCTGTGAGCGATAAGCCACTTAGTGAATTAGCTGATATAGCTGACAAAATTTACGAAGCACAACAAAATACCAGCGTTTTTTCGATTACTGATATTAAACCGTCAGTACAAAACACCGACAACTCTGATTTTAATGCGCGCTTATCAAGAATTGAAGCTATGATTTCAAGATTAGGCGCCGGTTATGGGAATCACTCTAGATCGCGTAACGTAAACTATTCTAGATCACGATTTAATAATAATAATCAATCGAATCGTCAACGCAGCGCGAGAAGTCATTCAAGAAAACGCCAATCTCATTCTGTTTCATCCGACAAACAAGAATTATGTTGGTATCACAGAAAATTTGGTGATAAAGCGACGAAATGTCTATGTAATCAAAAACCAATGTCGAATCACCCAAACTAGATAACGCACCGCGTATTGTGGCTAACAGTGCGAACGCCTCTTCGTTCGCGATAAAACAAATAACATCGTTTTACTAATCGACACGGGTGCAAACTTATCAGTGTTGCCGTGCAAAACAAATTTAATAAGTAATAATTCAAACGTATCACTGTCCGCTGCAAACGGTTCGATTATAAAAACGTTCGGTTCGAAAATGTTAAAGATTAATCTGGGACCACGGAGGGATTTTATTCATGAATTCATTTTGGCTGACATTGATCGAGCAATTATCGGCGCTGATTTTCTTAAAAAGCATGGTCTTATCGTAGATCTAAAAAATAACAAAATAATAGATCAACGCACTCAACTTACGATCAGCGCGCTTACAGGTACATCTAAAACGCCAACACCAAAAATTTTCATGGTAGAAAATGAATTCTCGACAATTTTATCGGAATTTCCCGAATTGTCACAACCTCCGAATTATTTTAAAGATGTTAAACATACGGTAGTACATCATATCGTAACAAAAGAACAGCTTCCATTCGCGAAACCACGAAGATTAGACCCAGCAAGACACGACGCCGCTAAAAATGAATTTGAAATTATGGTCGAAATGTGAATCTGCCAACCATCTCCTTCATCTGTTTCATCTCCATTACATATGGTGCGAAAGAAAAATAATACTGATTGGCGACTGTGCGGAGACTATCGTCGTTTAAAAAACTCCGATACAATTCCCGACCGGTACCCAATCCCGCATATACTAGATTTTGCTATCCGCTTAGACGGTGCTAAGATTTTTTCAAAAAATCGACTTAATTCGAGCGTATCATTTAATTCCAATAGCGGAAGAGGATGTACATGCCATTTGCCATTTGCACTACGAAATGCCGCACAAACGTTTCAACGGTTTATGAACCAAGTTTGTCGAGGATTAGATTTTGTTTTCGTTTATATCGACGACATCCTTTTTGCATCGAATGACCCACACGCGCATAAAAAGCATCTTCGGCAATTATTTCAAAGATTGTCAGAATACGGGATTACGATAAATCCTTACTGCGCCGTACTACAACAATCATCTAGAACCGGTTGGCGACCGCTCGCCTTTTTCTGAAGAAAACTTTCATCGGCCGAGATAAAATATTCAGCGTTTGACCGAGAGCTACTTGCTATATACGCAGCAGTAAAACATTTCCGGTACGCGGTAGAAGGTCGTGAGTTCACGATTTTTACCGATCACAAACCGCTAGTCAACACGATTTGATCAAAAACTGAACGGAATCCCCGTCAGACTAGACATCTCGATTTCATTTCGCAATTCTCGACGGACATTCTCCACATTCCTGGCAAAATGTAGTCGCAGACAGTTTATCGCGTTTTTCACGGAACGGTTCCACCGTCAACTAAAAGACATTCTTCGATCCCGTAATTGCAATGAGAATTGGCATAGCGAACTTCCAATCATAATCAGAGCCGCGGTAAAAGAAGATTTACAGTGTTCACCAGCAGAATTAGTGTACGATCACACTCTAAAGCTTCCGGGAGAATTTTTATTTCTGATAAGCCTGAACCCAAGGATCATAACGTCATTATTGAAAAGCTCCGAGAAACAATGCAAAATCTTATTCCAAAGCCAACGCGGCTGGGAGATCAAAAGTGTATTTTTATCCCTAAGGATTTGAACTCGTGTAATTTTGTGTTCGTTAGGAATGATAGCATTAAACCTACTCTTTCACCGACATATGACGGACCATACCGAATTATTCTAAGATTGCGTAAAACTTTTATACTTTTAATTAATAATAAACAATCTTCAATATCCGTCGATAGGTTAAAACCCGCCTATGGAATTTCAGCGTTAAAATCGAAATAGATTGTTTAACGAAATATTTAAAATATCGAACTAAATTTTTTTTTTATACTTAGTAACAATATATTTGTACTTTTCGTTTTGTATATATACATATATAGATTTTTTTTTCACTCGGAGGAGGGTGATGTGGTGACTCAAGAACCACATCACACTGTACATATATTTAACTTATTATTAAATAAGTTAGCATCAAAATTCTAGAATCTTATTGTTATTACTATTATTACATATTATTATTATCATTGCACATTTGGCAAACGCCGATTGGTTAATTGTAATTCAGCAATTAACCAATATTCATGAGATAGATAATAAAAGGAAATTTCACAGCTTCGGTCATTATCAGTTGTGATTAAAATTCAAAACCGACGTGATCTCGATAAAGTAAAATATAAATATAAATCAAAATATAAATCAAAAAACAGTGTGCCTAAAATATAAAATAAATTACTTATTATAATGTATCAAAATTAATTTTTATGATTACCAAAATTAAGTTTTATTAATATCAAACATTATAATATATTAATTAAGATTAACATTTTATGTTTAATAAATTGAATTCAACAAATATTAAATAACTTAAATATGATCAATTAAAGAAAAAAAAATTAATATAATAATTTAAATAACTGTGTTCAATAAAATAAAGTAAACATTGAAGACATTAAATTAAATAAATTAAAATTTAATAAATAAATTGCTAGGATAAAATAAATATTAAATAAAAACGTAAAACATAAACTAAAGATATTAAGTGTTTTATTATCCGAACAACGGAACAACTACATATACAAGAGCGAAACACCTCCTTGTTAGTTATAGTTATAGTTGTTTTATGTTAAATTATTTTATAATATCTCATATTACAAATGCCATCCGCGAATACTACATAATGCTTCTATACCAAATTGCGTAAAAATTTGTATATAGAATCTAATAGTAATTCTAATTCATTAAATTTCGCCACTAGTGCTATAGGCGGCAGAGTTCTTCTTAGTTTTTGATATATAAATAAATTGGTTTGTATCTTTACTAATATGAATGAAAAAAAATTCAAAATAGATAAATATATCTATGTATATTTCTTTTGTTGCTTGTTGTTGCTTTTGCTATAAAACTAAAAAAAAACGATAGTAAGGGATAAAAAACATGTTGAGAAAGAGGAAAGAAATATCAAATATTTTATAATATTGAACCATTTATATGCGTCTTTAACCTATATTGTTTCTTATTGCATTTTTTGTTTTGTTTTTTTTTTTCACAAGAAATTTTCAAGGCCAAAATTTTTCAATTTATTTTTGAAAAATGTAAGGAATCATTGAAAGCGTTTTGTAACGGACTTTGAAGTAAAAAAAAATAGACTTCGATTGTTGAGGTCGGTAATCTATGTGACTACATAGGACCCTGAAATTGTATGGAATTTCTTAGGTGAAGAGGCTTCTGATGTTCCAGTAGCCATGAAAACAATTTTTAGTAAATCAAAAAGAATGCCGAAAAACATACACTCCGACCAAGGCAAAGAATTTTGCAACACTATATTTAAAGAACTTATGAATAAAAATAAAATTAACCACTTTCATACTTTAACTGATTTCAAAGCTTCAATATGCGAAAGATTTTATCTAATGTTAAAAAATAAAATGTGGAAAATATTTAGCTTTATAATGGGAACTAAGAATGAGCGTTATGTTTAGATGAGTTAGTGGAAAATATAATTATACGAAACAAAGTACGATAAAAAAAAATCTGGAGCTTAGAACTCCCACGTTCAACCTATACTTACGTCTGATTGGAGTAAATTGAATTACAAGTTTGGTTTTGATCCTATTGCTGCATAGGTTTTTGAAAATTTCTAATTTGTTTTTCTTTTTAAAGCTCTCTTCAAGCTCTGTTTCTTGGAATAAAAATTAAGTTGATATCTTTACTTATAATTTAACAATTTTAATTTTAAAATTTCAGATAGAACCTTTAACAAAACTATTGCTCATAATAATTTATGGCCATAGTGCAAAAAAAAACTATGGAACTGAAATTAGATTCAAAATAAATAACATCTGAAGTTATAATTACTTACTTTATTATTTTAGATTTATTTGTAAAAGGTTTTTAAATTTAATTATAATCTTAACACAATCGAATGAAAATAAATCTTATGCCCTGCAAAACAAATAAAATATTTAATGAAATTGATTATGATAATTTTCACCTGTAACTTTTTTTGTACGTCAGGTACAGCTTTCACACATTTAGCTTTTTGATGGAAAATTGAATGGCGGTTAATTTAAAACTTAAAAAAAATGTTATTACGTAACTGTGATGGAGCCAACATCCATTAATTAATCTAAAAAAACATTATAATATATAAAATCTTATTCATATTTTATATATTGCAAATATTATATATTACAAACATTATAGCTTATAAAATCTGATTAAAATATTTAGAATTTCATTTATTACAAAACATTGTATACAATATGTAAAAATATTTAACATGAATCATTCTATATATATATATATATTTTATATAGAATTCCAATGAAAGGATCATATAATTTTCTCTAAGTGAACCTTAAATATTTTTACATATGTGCAATGAAAGCAAAATTATATGTTAGTCATAAGAAAGTAGAATGTAAGAATTTGTATAAAATGGGCGAAAATAAAATAAGAAAGTTAGTTCTAATCTGGAAGCCAATCTATGTGTTTCATTTCTGGGTTTAAGCTACTCGCTTAATGTTGTGTAATAATAAAAGCTTCAGGTGAGCTGTACACATTTTTATTGATTGTTTTGAATTGTTGTTGCTAAAATTTGTAGAAAATGCATAAATTTACAAATATGTAAATAAATAAACATAAAAAAGTAAATGAACTTTAATGACATTTAATAAAATGCATAATAAAAATCAGTTTAGCAACAAATAATAAAGTACGGGTTACAATAATGCGTATTAAGCATTATTGCCCAAAACAATAATAAATACACTCACCTGTTTGTTGTTGTTGCACAACACTTCTTTTAATAAATCAATCAATAATTTATAAAGCGCTGAAGTAGCAATTAAAAACATATAAATTGGATGGATTTTTGGTGTTTCAGGGAGTTCAATTCTAGCTCTACTTCTGTACAGGCATTGCCTCAGAAAATATAGAAAGAATTTCAAGTGTTTTACTTAAAACAAACAAAGTCTACTTTACAGGCATTGCCTAAGTAGCAATTAACATTAGCAGAGAACATCAATATACTACACAGGCATTGCCTTAGTATAAAACAGAAAAGCGGATACAACTAGGATACATAGACGATCACAGGCAGATAAGATTGCACACATAAGAACATAATACAGAAACACAACATTGGTGCCGTGACTATTTTTTGGTCTACGTACCAAAAAAAAAACAAAGAACAGGTGGGTTTAATTATTTGTTAAATACTCATAACCTCTACAGGCTTTGCCTGAGGTAGTATACAGGCATTTGTGCCTTACTATTTGAGAAACGTAAATTTAACAAATAATATATTTGGGTACAGCAAATGTCATCTAACAAAAAAACACTTGAAGAAGCTGTTAAAGAAGATTTCCGAGCTGGTCCAAAACCTATATCTTTAGAAGAATATAGAAAACGACAAGCAAAGAGAGTACCAGCACCAAGCAATGTAGAGAACAAGTTTAAGCTACCAAAGCGAGGTGGGGAATCGGCAGCAAGAAGAGAGCAAATAAAAGATCTGCACCGTATTCTTCGATTAGGTTGTACCAAACACCAAGAAGTGTTATTTAGACGACAGTTAGTAGAATTCAAAAAAGCCCAAAGAAAGCAACAAAAAGAAAAATTAAATAAAAAACAATGAATAGTATTTAAATTAGTTGATTTTAAATTTAGCATATGGATAATTATCAGTTTTTTTTCTCTAAATGTTTTGTTTTTCAATATTAATAATTAGTTTATTTAGAAGTTTCTATTTTTTTTTTTGATACACTAAAATATTAAAATTGTATAATGCAATTAAATTAAGCTTTGTATGAAAATAAATAATTTAAAGCTTAGTTTGTTATAAGTTTTTGCCAATTTTTTTTACTAAAATATTTAATTTGTATAATGCGAGCTTTATTTGAAGATAAATAATGAAAGCTTAATTATTATTATATAGTATATTTTTTCTCAATGCTGAATTAAATTAAAATTTATTTTTGCATAATATTAGGCGTTCAAGTTAAATCCGTAAAATTTTTTTTTGTATTAAAATTAATTTGCATTTTCACTCATATACAAAAAATTTATTTTTGTGTCTCAAATAAAATTTTAAATTTTATTTGGTTAATTGATAATTATCTTATTTTTCATTTTTTTGTAGTAAATTATTTTGGATTTTAGTTATTATACAAATTTTTGGTTTTGATTTTGTTTTTTTCATTTGATTTTTTTTCATGATACAAATTCATAATTTAAATTTTATTTGGTTTCACATAAATTTTATGTTAATTTAAAATTATTTAGTTTTTTAAGACAGTATAGATTTTTATTATAGGGTTTATGGCACCAACCACTAGGTCACAAAACAAAAAACCTATATTAAAATCAATAATTCCAAACTGGTTAGGTATAGATAGTATAAAGGAAAAAACGGCAGACGAATCTTCAATACTTCCTTTTAATCTAACTTTTAGTGAATCATTAGTAAAATCAACTCCACGGCCAGTTCAGAGTAATAATCGGAGATCGGTGACGTTTGCACCAATTGAAGTTGAAAATTCCATGTCAGATTTAGAAGGTGCAGTAGGTGGAATAGATTTAGAAAATAATTCGGATTTAGGAGCAGTAGGTGGAAAATATTTAGATATTAATTCATATTTAGAAGACGAAATAAGTAAACTAAATGTAGAAAGTAATTCGGAAAGTAATTTAGATAACAACTCAGACATTAGTGATTCGGTATTGGAAGACGCAATCGGGTTACTTAAAACAAACAGTGATTTGGGCAACTATTGCTTTATTTCTGAACCAATAACGGACAAAATGGACTTACCTAATATCGGGAATTCTCAAGGAGCGATACGTCGCAACAATTTAACTAATAACTTAGAAAACAATACAAAGACAGGGACTCCCAATAACAGACGATCTAATATACTAGCTAGGGACAACACGTATGAACTAGGACAGTCGGGAAGTGCATATAATAATACAATACCACTGGAAAGGACATATAAAACATATTTTCAGGGGGTGCCAATTTTTACAGGAGAAGGGGACAGGATGATGTTGGATCTACAAAATTTTGTATCATTGGCACACGATGCTTATTTTAGAACGGATGAAATCGACAGGCCTGCAGTTTTAAACCAGATCATCAGAGGAAAGCTGAAAGGAAGAGCCGCGGACATTTTTCAGGACAGAGGAATATCGAATTTTAGAGAATTTAAAGCATTTTTGGAGAGTGCATTCATTCGCTATAAAGATTTAACACAACTGCGAAGAGAAATAGAGGAATGTGTGCAGATACCGGATGAATCTGTGGAACAGTTTGGAGACAGGGTTGAAAGCAAGCTGGGTTGTTTCCGTATGTCTGCCAGACATAAATACCCTACAGGATTTGAAGGAATTATCCGGGATGCTGAAGAGACAGCAAGGAAAACATTCATTCGAGGATTGCGAAATGAATCTCTAAAGCATTACATAATTGGACAAAATTGTACGGACCTAGAACAAACATTAGATAAAGCATATCGGTTTGCCATGGAGTCTTTAGAGCTTTTAGGATCAGAAATAATTGGCATGGCAACAACGGAACGAGCTATGACTGACACAACTAGGCAACTTATGGACATGATTAGAGAATTGAGATTAAATAATGAGACAGCTAGACGAGAACCTAGAATGGACAATCGGATTTTCAGACAACGAACAGGACCACCAATATCTAGACCACCTGTCAATTCATTTGAGACACGAACCAGCAACATTAATAATGGACAGGGCAGGACTTGTTATAATTGCGGACGAATTGGACATTACAGTAGAGACTGCCGAGCACCTCGTATACAAAGGACAACAAATGAAGCAAGAGTAGAATGTCATTTATGTCGTAATACGGGACATATTGCGATGAACTGCCCTTTTAAGAAACCGCGGAATACCGACACTCCAGCACAAGTTAATACAATACGTAGTAACACTAGGTTATTATGTGACTGGTGTGAAAGAGACGGACATTCTGAACTGGCATGTCCGATTAGACAAAGATATCAGGCTAGACAGGGAAACGGACGAGGGATGGGGCAATACCTCTAAACTCCTCCCTAAGTAAAACTGTAGAGGGCGTAACAACAAAAAATGCGCGTTTCGAGCCACTTGTGACAATCCCTCTAGATATAGCAAAAACTGAAACTGTCACATTATTGGTAGATACAGGCGCTCAAGTTAGCCTTATTAAAAAAGACAAAATCGGACAAGGGACGCCTATCGCAAATACACAAAATACTGTTATTCAGACTATTCATGACCGCAGTGAAACGTTAGGGAAATGTTCAGGGAAGTTCCTCACACCTGACAAATTGTCGTGCGAATTTCAAGTTGTAGAAGAACATGACTTGCTACCTGCTGACGGAATTTTGGGGAATGACTTTTTATCCGAGAACTGTAACATATTAGGACCAAAACAAACCTTGCATTTTCCGATTACGAATAAAAATAGGACAGAATTTAATATTCCAATAGGTAACGGTACGACTGAAACAGGAACTAGTGGAACCTATACTATAAATAAATTTAATAATAATAATGTCGAAAATTTTGAATTTGATAATAATAATAGGGATCATAATAATGTTAATAATAACGTTAATAGATACAATAAAAATTATGATTTTAGAGACTTGTTCGAAGAATATAAAAATAAAACCATTTTTAATACTGTCAACCAGCCAAATAATGCTAATAACCAAAAACAAAATTGTAAAATTGATTTGTATAAGGATCTAGGAAAGAATATTCATGAAAATAAAATTGACTTGGAAAGAAATAAAGAAATCGATGTAGATGTAAATTGTCAGCAAAGAAAAACTTATTTAAATAGTGTTAAGAATAATAGCAGTGATATTGAGGAGAATAATAATAATATATATTTTTATAGTAATGATGAGGAAGTAACAGAGAAACTAAGAGATTTTAGTTGTATTAGTGATGATTTAAGAATTAAAAGTGATAGTAGAACAAAAGAAACTAGCTATTTATTGAATAAAGAAGCTAACACTCCATCTACGATAGTAGATATCGTAAGGCTTAATAGTCTCACGGAGCCACAGTTAGTCGAGATTGAACCTCGAGTTGCTAAAGAATCAACGTATCGAGTCAATGTCAAACGCTGCGGGTAGGAATGCGATTTAATAGATTTTTCAGAGACAATTTGTAATAATGATGTTGATTTAATAGATTTTTCAGAGACAGTTTTTGATAATGATGATGATTTAATAGATTTTTCGGAAGATTTAAATTTTCAGAAAATAGGGGATATTCCTAGTAGATCGGAAAAAGCAATACAAAGCAAAGTTAAGGAAGCAGGAGAAGTTTTGTGTATTGGAAAAGATTTAGGGGATGGAATATATGTCGGTAATAGTATCGATACAGTAAAAAATGGTAAAGTATGGGTAGCCATTATGAACGCTAATGAGGTGACAAAGGTTATTCCAGAATTCGAGCTTGAGATTCATCCATTGCAAAATTATAAGATCCATCGGTTGAATAAGTCTGCCACAAACAATACAAGAAATAATATAGAGAAAATAAGTAAAACAGATGACCGAATTTTTCATATTAGACACCTTTTTGACCCAGGATAGTAATTCATTACGATTTATATTTTAATCATACAATTAGTATCGAATTTAGTTTAAATTCATAAATAGATTTTTATTTGGAAGGGAAGGTAAAGGGAGGAACAGATTTTATTTATGAATTTAATCAAAGGAATCAAATTGAAATTATAGATTAAGTAGAAATAATAATTCGTGAAATAATTAACTTGAACACCTAAAATGTAAAAAAAAAAATGAAATAAAAATGGATTAAGAAATGAATAAAATTCTTTAAATTTATTTAAAGAATAATTTATTTAAAAAAGGAATAGTAGAGTTCAGAAAATACTAAAATTTTATATTTATCATATTTTGTTTATAAATGTTAATAATATTAGTAAGAACAAATGGCAAAATTATGAAATAAATTAAAAAAATTATTTAGAAAAAATTGTTATATTTATATAAAAAAAAAATTAAGAAAAAGAATTGCAAAAATTATATTTTTTTAAAATTTTGGAAGTTGTTAATTTATGTTTACTTAATAAAGTTATTTAATAAATTCATAAAGAAATTTATTATATTGAAATTTTATTACATTTAATTAGAATTTTTAGTAAAATCATATTAAATTAAATAAATTAAACTTTATAAAAGAAAAAAAATATTTTTGCAGAAAACAAAATTGTGAAAAATATTATATACATTTTGCAAATAACTTTAAGAAATTTCATATTTAGAGCTTAAGAAACTTTTATTGTAAATTGTAATTTGAAAAAACATTAATCGTAAATAAAAAAAAATGGGGAAAGAAAAGAAAAATCCTGAAACGCCACACTTCCTAAAACTAAATTTATTTTTCAAAAATATGTCTATTTTCTAAAACTATATTTAGTTTTAACGCGGAAAAGGGAGGTGTTGTGTAATAATAAAAGCTTCAGGTGAGCTGTACACATTTTTATTGATTGTTTTGAATTGTTGTTGCTAAAATTTGTAGAAAATGCATAAATTTACAAATATGTAAATAAATAAACATAAAAAAGTAAATGAACTTTAATGACATTTAATAAAATGCATAATAAAAATCAGTTTAGCAACAAATAATAAAGTACGGGTTACAATAATGCGTATTAAGCATTATTGCCCAAAACAATAATAAATACACTCACCTGTTTGTTGTTGTTGCACAACACTTCTTTTAATAAATCAATCAATAATTTATAAAGCGCTGAAGTAGCAATTAAAAACATATAAATTGGATGGATTTTTGGTGTTTCAGGGAGTTCAATTCTAGCTCTACTTCTGTACAGGCATTGCCTCAGAAAATATAGAATGAATTTCAAGTGTTTTACTTAAAACAAACAAAGTCTACTTTACAGGCATTGCCTAAGTAGCAATTAACATTAGCAGAGAACATCAATATACTACACAGGCATTGCCTTAGTATAAAACAGAAAAGCGGATACAACTAGGATACATAGACGATCACAGGCAGATAAGATTGCACACATAAGAACATAATACAGAAACACAACAGAAATATATAATACGAAAGTAAACATTAAAGATCCAAACTAAGTCACCTAGGCCAAAGCCAAGTTGATCTTTAGGGCATTTATGTCATAATTAATTAGTAGACGATCTTGTAAACCGTTTAGGTAACTCGGAATTAGAGGACGAGCGGCACCACTAGAGAGAGGCAAACAACTTTACATGGCGATCCTGCCAGTTTATCCATAGTTACAACTAAATGTATCTGAAGGACGCACTAAAAAATCCAAAAGCTGGCCCAGGTCCAATCAGCATTGAAGAGTATAGAAATCGACAACAGAAACGTAAAGAAAAGCAGCAACAACATCCAAATACAGAGAATAAAGAGCAAAAACCAATTATGAAGAGAGGATGACAAGCTGTCCGAATTGGGAAAAAGATCGGCGAATTAAAGAGACTAATAAAATTATCAGTAACAGAATAAGAAAAACAACATTTTAGACGGGAGAAAAGACAACTACAGAAGCAAGAGCTAATAACCCTAGTGCTAATAACCGTAATTTAAAAAAAAAAAAACAATATAAAGACATTCTAAAAAAAAAAAGTAATAAAAAATAAAATTAGAAATGGGTCAATCAGCCTCTAAAGAATTGGAAATTTTTATTAATAATAACGCTGGCACAACTACCACCAGCACAGCATATACGGAAAGCCGTATATACACAGATATTGAATTAATATTAATTATTTTAACTTTGGTTGTAGCCATTTATTACGCATGGCACAAAGCAAAAAGATATTTGGAAGATAAAATAAAACGTCAAATAGCCGTTGCAAATATTTAAAAATTTAATAGAAATTAAGATATCCAAAAGAAATTTTTTGTTTTAATATTATATACATACATACAGTTAAGTACAGTTAAGAATATAAAATTTTTTGTTTAAAATAAATTTGGTTCTAAATAAATAAATATATCCATGCAAATATGAAAATTTTATATAAGGAAAATATGAATAAAATGTTTACTCAATAAAATGTTAATAAAATAAAAATATAAATAAAATGTATACTATTTAAAATTATATTTGTGTACTATTTAAAAACTTTTCTATTCAATATGAATAAATAATAAAAATAATTTTCTTTTTCAAAACACCTAAAATAGGCTTTGTTTTATATTTTATATGATGATAATACTTATTGATATTTTAAATAATTTTCTTTTTCAAAACACCTACAAATAGGCTTTATTTTATATTTTATATACAGATATACTTATTGAAATTTTGGAAGGACACCTAGAAGGAGATTATTATTATTTTAAAATTATGAATTAGATAACATTAGATAGATAAAAATATGATTAAGGACGAAAGATGATGTTAGGTAAAAAATTAGATGAAGAACTCAGAAAATAAGAAGATATTCTAAAGAATTTTAAGAAAACGCCAAATAGGACTTATACGTCGGGATATTTAGTAGGAAAGCTAGGGTGTGTAGACCAAATAAAAGAAGTTTTTACAACAAATTGGCAAATATTATAAAAACTAAATGTGGATGCAAGGACGCCATAGAAATTATCCAAACACGATTGAACAACAATGGACAAGGAAATCGATCGATGAGGGAATATATAAATGATATAGAAAATCTGATATCACGCATGACTGAATTAGAAGTCAGCGCACAAAGTGAATTTGATCGTACAGCACTTACAGGTGCTAACAATCGTATAGGATTGGCATTCCTTAAATAGGAGTGAATGACAGATTCAAAATTATCTTAGACAGTGCTCCTCATACATATTGTAAGGCAGCAAGTCAACACTTATTAGAATTAGATACAGAAACCGATAGAGGTACCGAGGTACTAAGATACGCTGACAACACCAACAGCAGATATACCGGAAATAACAGATACAATAATAATAATAACAATATTAATAATAATAATAATAATAATAATAATAGAAATTATAGACCGAATTATAATCAAAACAACCAAAATAGAAACAATAACTAAAGAAGACCAAGTAATTATAACAACAATACAAATTAGTAACATAAATACCTATCCAAATACATACACACATAATAACAATAGAAACAACAACAATAATAATAATAGAAAGTTTTATAGAAATTTTAATAATCAAAACAGAAATTTCAACAACACAAGAGAAAATAAAACAAGAACAATTTGTTGTAATTGTACACATACTCACAACAACAGTAACAACAGAACAACAAACACAGGGGTGCCGGATCGAAGAATTTTAGCGATAACGGAGAAGGGAAACGACCAACTCACCGAGGGGGAGGCCAACCTGTCGGTGAGGGAATAGACAAATTGGGCGACATCAATGACAAATTAAGTGACATTAAAGACATTATTTGTACAGTAGGCATTACGAACGGACTATACGTAAAAATAGAAACAAATAATATAAACACAACATTTTTGATAGACACAGGAGCATCAATATGCAAAATTAAAAAACAAATATTGGGATTAAACACACTAGACATAAATAACATAACTACAATTCTAGGAATTGCTGGACATTTAGAGACATTAGTAACTTGTATTAGCCAACTAAATTTAAACTCAGTTAACATTGACTATGATTTTCATGTAGTATGAAGTAATTTTCCAGTACCAGTAGATGGTATTTTAGGAGCAAACTTCCTTAAAGAATTTCAAGCTAAAATAAATTTAGAAAAATTTATTCTAGAATGAACAGTAAATGACAAAACAGTAACATTACCAATTTTAAATAACGACAACTTAGACATTATCTCACCACGATGTGAGTCAACTTATTGGATAGACACAAAATTTAAAAACGAATGCATATTCTATCAAAAAGTTTTCATGGCTGAATACCAATTAAAATTTTAAATACAAGAGAAAGTGAGGTTAAATTAAACTCGTGTGGACCAGAATCACATAGTCTAAACGACCATTATATTTTAAAATACGAATTGTCAAAACAAAAATCAACAAAGCGAGTTGAGAAATTATTAAAAGAACTAAATTATGACACATTAAATAATGAGAAAAATACTGGTGTGGAAAATATATGCACAAAGTTCAATGACATTTTTCATTTAGACGGAGACGAATTAACAGTAACAAATATAAGTACCGCAGAGATTAAAATAAAGGATGGAATAGCACCAACGTATGTAAAACCATATAGAATACCACATTCAAAGAAAAAAGAACATTCAAGATGAAGTACAAAAAATGCTAGATAGCAAAATAGCAGAACCATCAGTGTCAGCATGGAATTCTCCAGTACTAATTTTACCAAAAAACAAGGATCCTGTCACAGGATTGCAAAAATTTAGAATGGTTATAGATTATCGCAAAGTAAATGACAACATAGAGGATGATAAATTTCCACTACCAAATATTACAGATATTTACGATATGGTAGGAGGAGAGAAATATTTTCATGCATAGATCTTAGTCAAGGATATTACCAAATGGAATTAGATAAAGACAGTAGACCATGTACTGCATTCTCAACAGCAAACGTACATTTCCAATTAACAAGATTACCAATGGGACTGAAAATATCACCTAGCGCATTTTCGCGTATGATGTCTGTAGCAATGTCAGGATTGACATACTCAAGATGTTTTGTATATCTTGATGACTTAATAATTTTCGGAAACCGTTAAGAAACTCATAACAAAAAGATACAGCCTGGAAAATGTAGTTTTCATGAAAGAAGTTTTATATTTAGGACATATTATTTCGGAGAATGGCATTCTGCCTGATCCATCAAAATCAAACGCAATTAAAGATTTTCCGCAACCTACAAATGCTGATGAAGTCAGAAGATTTGTAGCTTTTGCCAATTATTATAGAAAATTCATATCAAATTTCGGTTGAAAAACAATACCACTAAATAAATTATTGAAGAAAAACGTGACATTTAATTTTACAAAAGACTGTATAGAAAGAAATTTTAATAAGTCCAAAAGTTTTACAATTTCCAAATTTTGAAGAAGACTTTATATTAAGAACGGACGCATCAGGTTTTGCTCTAGGAGCAGTACTTTCAAATAGCGATGACAGACCTATAGCATACGCTAGGAAAAGAACCATCATCAAGACTGACAAAATTTCGATTACTACCAGAAGAATATAATTTCTATGTAGAATATTCACCAGGAAAAGAGAATTGCACAGCAGATGCATTAATTAGAATAAAAATAACATCAAATGATCTCAAAATTTTAGTTATAGCGATAACTACAAGATCAAAAACCAAAAGTCAAAATGTGACAAATATAAAAGATAATACACAAAAACCAACTGACGAAATTATACAGGAATTATTAAAACCACCACCGGCAAGATTATGGCTCGTTGAGTTAAAAATAGTAGATAGCTTAGAATGTATTTATAACCATCTTTGGTTTCGTCTAATAGTCGAATATAACTAACAGGATGAACTTACTAAATTTTTAGAAAATATACCACTTAAAAACAAGGAAGCAAATACCGTAGCAAAAGGACTCGTTGAACACTATATATTAAAATATTGAGTACCGAAGAAGATCGCATCAGATCAAAGAACGGAATTTATGAGCAATGTTTTTTAAAACGCGTGTAAAATGCTAAAAATAGAACAAATATTTTCAACAGCATATCATCACGAGAGTATAGGAGCATTAAAAAATTCGCATAAAGTATTAGAAGCTTATCTTAGATCGTATGTAGCAGAAAATTCTGATTGGAATGAATGTTTACCATCATAATACACTTTTTGTTACAATGCATCAGTACATTCTGAGACAGAGTACACACCATAAAAACTAGTATCCGGAAAACAGTATAAATTACCTTATAATCTAACAAAAGACATACAACCAGTATATAATTATGAAGATTATAACACAGACTTGAAAAACAAATTGCAGATAGCACATAGAGATGCTAGAGAAATTTTAGGAAAAAAAAAACTAGAGAAAAAAATTAGATTTGATAGAGAAAATTAAGTAAAAGATAGTACTTACGAGATACGAAGTTTAGTTTTATTAAGAAATGTGAATAGAAAAAAGTTAGATCCAATATGTAGGTCCATTATGAAGTAGTAGGCAGTGAAGGAGTAAATTAAGAAATAAAAAAAAAATAAAAAGAAGATAGCAGTTCATAAGAATAGGCTTAAACCATATTACATGTATTTAATGATACTAAGAGAAACTTTAGATTAAAAACATTTAAGGGGGAAGGGGACGCCTGGAAACCTATAAGCTAAAGATAAGTATAAATAGATGCGTTATAATAACAGTTAAGCATAGCAAAAATGAAAGTATATCAGAATAGGATTATAATAAGATTAGTAATAGATAGTAATAGGAAAAAATTTAATACATATTGAAAAGGAAAGTATATATGAAATGGAAAATTTTGAATTAAAAAAAAAATATATATATAAAAACAAAATATTAAATAAACTATTTTAATTTTAAATAACTATAAGTAAAAAAACTATTCTAAGTAATAATTGTTAGTAACTGTTTTAAGTAAGAATAGAAATATTAAATAACTAGTTTAAGTAAAAATTTTAAATAAACTATATTAAATAGAAAATTAAATAACTAGTCTAAGTAAAAATTTTAAGGAATATGAAAAAAAAAATTGTAACTTTAATTTAAAATTTAATATTATTAGGAGAGCTGGCACAGAAGGAACCTTCTTACAATAAGATTCCTCCTGTTCCACGCGATGGGTGGTTGTGATGGAGCCAACGTCCATTAATTAATCTAACAAAATATTATAATATATAAAATCTTATTCATATTTTATATATTACAAAGATTATATATTACAAATATTATAACTTATAAAATCTGATTCATATATTTAGAATTTCATTTATTACAAAACATTGTATACAATATGTAAAAATATTTAACATGAATCATTCTATATATAGATATTTTATATAAAATTCCAGAGAAAGGATCATATAACTTTCTCTAATTGAACCTTAAATATTTTTACATATGTGCAATGAAAGCAAAATTATATATTAGTCATAAAAAAGTAGAATGTAAGAATTTGTATAAAAAGGTTGAAAATAAAATAAAAAAGTTAGTTATAATCTGGAAGCCAATCTATGTGTTTCATTTCTGGGTTTAAGCTACTCGCTTAACAATACGAAAGTAAACATTAAAGATCCAAACTAAGTCACCTAGGCCAAAGCCAAGTTGATCTTTAGGGCATTTATGTCATAATATATTAGTAGACGATCTTGTAAACCGTTTAGGTAATTCGGAATTAGAGGACGAGCGGGACCTCTAGAGAGAGGCGAACAAATTTACAAACTTTTTTTGAGATATTTTGATTTTACTAAAAAAAAAAAAAAATCCAACTTAGATACTAAATTTGCAATTAGTAATCGAGTATCTAATCCTCATCAATCTCAGAGCCAAGCTCCATCTTCTCGTAACCTAGAAAAAGGGGCTCGACAAAGTGACCGATAATTTGTTTGGATCAGCGAAAACAAGCATAAAGAGAGATAATCTTAGTATGTTATATTAAAGAGAAAAATATATATAGAAAGAAATTGTCTTTATTTTCTATGATAAGTGAACTAACCCACTCCCCTAAAATTTCTTGGTTTTGGTTTCTATGATCACCCGTCTGGGTCATCCTGCCAGCAACCTCCGTATTTCCAGGGAAATGAGTGTCCAGCAGTAAATTCAATGTTTCTGAGGATGATTCCGTCTAAGCTCCCTCCGTAGTCTTTAGGAAGCACGGGTTGGAGTGCTCTTTAGATAAGACCCTGCTTAGTCTGGCAGTCTTTTGTGCTTTCAATGGATTCACAGTACTCTTGCCATCCCTGGTTTTTGGCTGACCTGGTGTGTTTTTTGTACTCTCTGAGATGGTCCTTGTAGGGTTGCCACAAGTTCTGTCCATAACAGACATTATAAGCTTCCCTAGTCGCCTTCCTCAGGTTCGTAAGGTTTTCATTCCACAACACAGGGAATGTTTTTTTGCTGAGCTTAATGGGACATGACACTTCAAAAGAGACCCTCATGGCTTTAGTATACTTCTCTGTCCCCTCTTCTAGTTCGGTGATCGATATTATATCGGTTTCAGGGCTGTGATGTTGGCTGGTAAATTACTAGATGGTTCCATCCAACGATGTCCAGGTGCAACCTAATGATGGTATATACATATGCTCGTATAGCAATATATATTTATTTTTATCCTCAACCAAAACCTTAGCAATTAAGCCGCTGGTTTATAATGAATTGGCTAAAGAGCTTAGTTCATTTGGTTTCAGGAAAATAGTTTAATTTATATGAACCGAGTAGCATATAATTAAAACAAACTATGACTTTAGACTGAAAATTAAAAGTAACTTTATTAATTTCATTTCGTATCTTTTATACCCTAAAATTTAACTAATACATAAATAATTATTAGAATAATTATTTGCTAACGCTAGTGTATTGATCCCTTATTGGAATTCTTAGAAATTTTATAATAATTTTATATTGTAAAATGACCCATCTATTTTCGGTCATTGCATTTATCATATCTGCATATAGTAATATATGCATACATAACAATATGCATAATATGAAATAAGAATTTACATGCAGTCAGTGCATGTGTGAAATATTTTCGTATGCTTAGATTAATCATCCATAATCATATTTTGGAAATAAAATATAACCCTGACCTACACAAAACATATGATGATTAATTCATTATATGTTTTGTGTGGCATACGTCACACCACCCTTCCTGCGGGAAAAGGAGGAATGTACCCTAAGTAAATTCCTTCTTTTTAGCGTTAACATTTTTTTTCTATAACAAAATCTTATTAACATTTTTTTTCCTTACAAAATCTTTTAAAAAATGTATTTTTTTTTACAATATATTTTCTTTTCAAATTTGTAATTAAAATATTCATTTAATTAAAAAAAAATGTCCTTAACGTATATATATTTTTCCCAAATTGTAATTAAAATATTTTTTTTTTCTCTAAATGTTCTTAAAGAATATACATATTTTTTTTTCAATTTTTTCATATAAAAATATTTTTCATATAAAAATTTTCTTATTCTTACTATTATTATTTTTTTTCATTATTAACAAAATAACTCAATAATTCTTATCATATATATGTGTTTTCTTTTGTACACATATTATATAATTACATACATTATATAGTTTTTAAACTTCATATTTTATATTGTTATTTCATATTTTTATATTTTATATTTCTTTCTTTCATATTTTTTTTTCACATTTCATACATTGATATACCTATCATATTTTATATTTTTTTCTTTTTTTTTCATATTCCTATACTAAATATTTGTAATTGTCCTATTTCTAATTTGTATATTACTTATTCTATATATTTTATTTATTCTATCTATTCTATTTATTTTTCATTACCTATTCCATATTACCTATTAAAATATTATCTATTAAAAATTTATTTATTCCTATATTACTTATTCCTATATTACTATTACTTATTCCTATATGGTTTCTAGGCGTCCATCTCCCCCCCAAACATTTTTTTTAAATATCCTAATCTTCAGAATTATCATTAAATAGACATAATAATGTTTCAACCTATTCTTATGTACTATGATCTTTTTCCTGCTGTTTTTAATTTCGCAATTTACTCCTTCTGTATTTACTACCTCATATGGACCAATATATATTGGATCCAACTTTTTCATATTTTCATTTTTGAGTAGTAGTAAACTACCTATTTCATATGTATTGTATTTAACTTTGTAATCTTTATCGAATCTATCTTTTCTTTCTAATTTCTTTTTCCCTAAAAATTCCCTAGCGTCCCTACGCGCTACTTGTACTTTATTTTTTAAGTCCTTACTATAATCTTCATAGTTGTATAGTGGTTCTACTTTATTAGTGAAATTTGATGGTAATTTACATTGCTTTCCATAAACTTCCATAAATGGTAATATGGCAACCATTTATGCCAATCAGTGTAATTCTCTGCAACATACGTTCTTAAATATGCTCCTAGGACTTTATGAGAATTTTAGTGCTCCTATGCTTTCATGGTGGTATGCGGTTGAAAGTAGTTGATCTATTTTTAGCATTTTACACATATCCTTGAACACATGACTCATAAATTTTGTTCCCTGATCTGAAGCTATTTTCTTCGGTACTTTGTTCTACCAATCCTTCCGCTACCGAATTTGCTTCTTTGTTTTTCAATGGAACATTTTCTATGAATTTCGTCAACTCATCTTGTATGGTAAGTATATATTTAAAACCTTCTTTTGTTTCATATAATAGTCCCCCGAGCCCGAGATCTATATAGATCTTCTCGAAACTTGTTTCGCTGGTTGATGTTATGACCATTGGTTGTCTCTTCATATTGATGTGTTTGTTTCATTGGCATGTTTCGCAATGTTTAACGAAAGTTGTTATATCTTCCTGCATCCCTGTCCAAAAGTATTTGCATTTCATATTCTTAATCATTCGATTAATTCCTGCATGTCCACTTGTTGGTATTAAATTTAACGTGCTTTTTAAGAAATTTGTTTAGTGGTATACAGATTGATGCAAAATTCGGAATGAATTTTTTGTAATAGTTTGCAAATGCTACAAATCGTCTAACTTCATCCGCCTTCGTAGGTTGTGGTAAATTTTTAATTGCTTCTGATTTCGAAGGATCAGACAAAATTCTGTTTTCTGAAATATTGTGCCTTAAGTATAGCACTTCTTTTCTTAGAAAATGACATTTTCCAGGATGGATTTTTAAATTTACCTCCCTTAACCTGTTGAAAACTGCTATCAAATTTTTATTGTGCGATTCTAAACTATTCCCAAAAATTATTAGATCATCCAAATATACGAAGCATCTGGAATAAGTTAAACCTGACATAGCTATGGACATCATTCGTGAAAAGATGCTTGGAGAAATTTTTAGTCCCATTGGTAGTCTTGTCAATTGGTAATGTCCATTCTCAGTTGAAAACGCAGTACATGGTCTACTTTTTTCATCAAGTTCCATCTGATTATAACCTTGGCTTAAATCTATGCAAGAGAAATATTTTGCACCTCCTACTATATCATAGATATCGGTGATATTTAGTAGTGGGAATTTATCATCCTCTATTACGTCATTAACCTTACGGTAGGCTATAACCATTCTGAACTTTTGGAGTCCAGTAGCAGGATCCTGCTTTTTCGGTACTATCAAAACATGTGAATTCCATGCTGATACCGATGGTTCCGCAATCTTTTGATCAATCATTATCTGTATTTCATCCTGTAGTGTTTGTTTCTGCAAGTGTGGAATCCTACAAAGTTTTGTGTATGTAGGTGCTACTCCCTTTTTCAATTCGATTTTTGCTGATGCTGTGTTTGTTACTGTTAATGCATCTCCATCCAGATTAAAAATATCGTTGAATTTTGTGCAGATTTGTTGTACGCATTTCTTTTCTTCGCAATTCAATGTGTCATAGTTAATTTCTTTTAGTAATTTGTCAACCCGTTTTGTCGGGGTCTTCTTTATAATTTAATATGTAATGGTCGTTTAGACCGTATGATTCTGGTTCAACCTAGTTTAATTTTACATTACTATCCCTGGTATTTAAAAATTTTATTGGTATTTTACCATTTATAGACTTGGATATTGATCCGACCATGAAAACTCCTTCACACAATTCCGTTTGATGGAATATACGTGGGTCCTTTAGTGTTGTATCAATCCAATAAGTAGCTTCACATCGTGATGCTATTGTAATTGTATTCAAATTTTCTTTACTTATTATAGGCAAAAGTATTTGTTCCTGATTTATATTAATATCAAGAATAAATTTTTCCAAATTTATTTTGGCTTGATAATCTGTTAAGAAATTGGCTCCCAAAATACCATCTACCGGTACGGGAAAGTCATTTTGAACAACATGGAAAATATAATCAATATTGATTGATTGAAAATTTCATTTATTACTACAAGTAATAAAACTTGTAGTAATAAATTAGTAACGTTATTTTTATTTATGTCATTGTCTTGTAAAATATGTTGTTTAACGGTGCAAATAGATGCGCCCGTATTTATTAAAAATCTTGCAATTTTGTGGTTTATTTCAATGTCTGCGAATAGTACATTTGAAATATTTGCTGTAAGAATTACTTCATCGCCTAATTGGTGTAATCCCCTACCGATGGGTTGGCTTCCCCCTCGGGGGCTGTTCGTTTCCCTCGGTGATTGCTAGAATCTTTGAGTCCAATGTGTTTGTACTATTATTAATGTTATTATTGTTATTATTTGTTCCTCGATTGTTATAATTTCTGTTATAATTTTAGTTATTCCTGTTGTCGTTATTGTTATTATTATTATAATTATTATTCCGGTTGTTATTTTGAAAATTTCTATTGTTATTATTATTATAATTATTATTGTTATTATAATTATTATTTCTATTATTATTATTTTGATTATTAATTCTACCTGGTGTGTAGGCTCTATTTCTGGCTGGATAATTTGAATTATTATTTGTATTATTATTATTATTTAAATTATTATTTGAATTATTATTATTATAGTTATTTGAGTTATAGTTCCGGTTTCCAAAATTATTATTACGATTGATATTATTGTAGCTATTATTTCTGTTATAGTTATTTCTATTATTATTATATCTATTATTTTGGTCTTGGTTGTTGTGTACGTATCTTACAACTTCATTCTGTCTATCTTTTCCTGGGTCAAGTTGTAAGGAGTGATTAATTGCGGTTTTAAACTCTGTATGTCGTGCACTGTCCAATATTATTTTGTATCTATCGTTTACTCCTTTTTTATAAACGCTAAACCTCTACGGTTGTTAGCTGTTGTCAATGCTGGTCTGGCTGTTTCACTTTGCGCTTGAACTTCCAATTCAATCATTCGTGAAATCAGGCTTTCTATATCGGTTACAAACTCTCTCATCGGTTTGTTACCCTGTCTGCTATTATTCAATTTTGTTTGAATAATTTCGATAGTATCTTTACAACCACATTTGGTTTTTAATAAAGTTTTCAATTCGTTGAATTTTGTCGCTACTACATTATCAAGTTTCGTCACAGTTTTGTAACAGCGTGAGGGGACTTGCACATAGATTTCAAGCATTTTGCCCGGTAACCCGCAGGGGTGGTTCTTGTCACCTCACCATTACATAAAAACACTATGTGCTTTACAGGTAACAAAATTTGGACCTCAATTTAAAATTCGACACAAAATAATTTTTCATATAAATCAAATACAATTCTTTTCATGAAAACAATTTACGCGGATTACATTTTCTAAATTCTCTACTAAATATTATATATTTCTTTAACTTTTTCAGCCGAACGTTCTATTGAAGAAATAAGATGGTGTTCTTCATAGGCCAATACCTTCCCCTATGTGCTTACAAATTGTAAAGTAACAACCATGATCATCCCTCTCTATATGGAGGGCCTTAAATATTTAGGATGATCCCTTCCTCACCTTATAAAAATCTTAACCATCCATGCTCATTTTTAATTTCAAATAAAAAACTTAATTTTGATTTTGTATTCATAATGAATTTTAATATATTTTATTTCATTTTTGTATTTTACTTTATTTATTCTTTAATTTCAATATTCAATCAAATTTCATAAATACAATTCTTATAAAAAAAAAAAAACAATTTCAAATCTATAATAATTTCTACAATTCAAAATATTTATGTATGAATTATTCTAAAGATATTATATTTTATTAAATAACCAAATTTCTTAATTTATATTTATATCGAACAATTTTGTACTAAGGGTCGTCTATTATTTTACATTTCATTTACTAAATTTAAAACAAAAGATCAGCTGGAAGCTTTATATACTAGTAGTATTTAACTAAATATTTTTTTTTTATTTAGTGAAATTTGATTTTTTGATTACTTATTGTTCTAACAGCTGATTTTATAAATGAATAAGAATGTCAAATTGATAGAAAATTATAATTAACTAATACAATCACTATGATAAAAACTTTAATTTGTATAAAGAAATATTAAATCAGCTTTATCATACAATTTAGAAATATAATATTAAGCTTTATTTAATAATGTAACTCACAGATCTACGTTTACCGAAAATTATGTTAAATATAATTATTTTTGTACGAGATTTAACTTTTAGATGTTTTTTTTATGATAAATAAAATTTAAATATATATGTTTTGTGTCATATTTGATACGAAATTATTTAATATGTTTTGTTATTTTTTATTTAATTTATAATTTGTTGTTTTATTTATTTAATAGAGAACTTTTATTATTAATTATATATATATTAAATATGGTTTTTCACTCACCAGTTTTATTATTTTATTTATTTTATCTGCCTGTAGACCTTGTGCACAATGCCTCCAGTGTATATAATTGTTGTTAATTTTTATGATATTTTAGCTAAAAGAATATAATTAAATTTAAAAGTTCTCAAATATAACTTGTGTTATATTTTTAAAATTATTAAGTAGATTTAATTTATCGTGTCTGTTTAACTATTTCTTGATTTTAAATTGTCGCTCTTTACTCCTGGATTGGTTACAAACATCAATATATAATTTGATGTAATGAAATGATTGTTTTCTTTTTTTTTGTTATTGAAACATGATGTCACACCACTTCGATTAATTAATTTTTGTTGAGATAAATAATTGATAAGATGATGAAATTCTTTTGTAAAAACCAATACTTTCTTAATTTTTATGAAGTATTGAGGTTGGAAATTGAATTATCCAATTTCTAATATTAAAATTAGATCTTTAAATTTAAATGTCCTCGATCATGTGCGGCTTTATTTATTTTATTTTATATAAATGATGATTTCTATGACTTTAGTGGATATAAAATCCACTAATTGACTAAATAATCAATTAAAACATGTGCAATACGCTGTATGAAAGGTTTAGGTTAATTATAATTTTTAATCATTTATCTTTCATAATATTTTACCTATTTATTCCTAGCCGTAAGTATTTATTAACAATGTCAGTTCACGCTATTTTAATTATTTATTCACTTATTTCTATATTTATTTAATTTTATAAATGTATTATGAATAATAATTTATATAATGCTGAATAATTAAAATGCTGCAATTTTGATCGAGGACTTTATACAAAATGAGAGATAAAATCTCAATATCCGTTTAACCCTAAATTTGTGTTGCCCTTTTTCGGGTAGTTAGTATTGCCGTTGGGTTTTACAGGGTTGTTTTTAAACTTTATATTTTTTTTTTTAGATATTGGAGTAATTGTGCTCCACGTAACTTTGTATGTAGTAATAATTTTAATTTTCTGTAAATAAGTTTTATAAATAAATAAATATTTTCTAATGAAAATATGATTTTGTTATAGGGTAAATGTAGATTATGGTGTAAATCTGTAACCCCCAATTTAAATGTTTTCCATTTAAATTTTGGTGGTACAATATTTGTATGGGAGGACTTTTTAAAAGTTTGGTGATTTATTTTTTTCTTAAAAATTGGGCGCCAAGTTCGATCACCAACCGCGACGGAACTTCACCAAACCTTTGATAACATTGTATTACTCTGTTCCTCCTTCTCAGCTGGGCTTTAAGCTCTAGGTTGGGCGTGGGCTTGAGTAATACCAACAAAAAAAAATTTACTACAAACATTATAAATATAACAACAACAAAAAAACTTTAACTAATAACGACGAAGGGTGTGTGTGTGTGTGTATGTGAGATTGGCATCCTTCTTAAATAATTTGTCCAATCATTATATATATCCTTTTAGGTGGTAAATGTTTTTAAAAATTTTGGACATGAAGGGACATTATAAATAAATAATTATAAAAATTATAATAAATTTTTAATTTATTTAATATATAACAATTTTATTTATAAGAACAAAAATATTTTTTTTAAAGGTCATTAAATAACAAAAATATTTAAAAAAAATTACTTTACAAAAAAAAATTTACTCTACTGTACAAAGAAAAAATATGCTACGTTACGTTAAATGAAAAAAAAATCTAATTTAAATTAAATTATGTACCATAATCAATCAATTACGTGGTTTGAGCTGGTCCAGTTGCAACAGGATTGCCAATAGAATTTATATTCATTATGTTTTACACAAAAAAAAAATTACTTTACAAAAAAAATTAATACAAAAACAAAAAAACTCGATCTTCTCCTTCACTTGTCCTTGTTGAATCTTTTCTGGTGTTGCGTCATCTCATCGTGATCAGATTATAATTTTTCTTAGCTTGGCATTATTTTTTTTTCCATGCTAAGCTCTATGTAATTTTTGTTTATAATTGGATTTTATTCCAATTTTTAATTATTTTATAGATTTATAATCTGGTTTTCATATATTATACAATCACTAATCATGATGTTTCTTTTATAAATTATATTGAATTTTTCGGTGCGAATTTTACGTTAATATTTCGCGTCACTAAGTAGATGAGTTTTACAGTATATTTCTTGTCCAGGTAAATAATTTATGTCTCTCGCTCGTTTATTATACTGTTTGGAATATTTTTCATACGCTTTATTTATATTTTTAATAACTTGTTCTCGAATTAATTGTAATTTATCAGATTTAGAAAGTAAAGATACATCTTCATTCACACAATTCAATTTTCGCAAAATTTAGTAGGTCGAGGCGTGAGGTACATATGAACAACCGAATACTATAGCATAACGACTAAATTTTGTACTTTCAGATACAGAACTATTTATTGCCGACGCAATTGTACTTAGATTTAAATTCCATTCTTTTTGATCGGATTTTAAATATGTTTGTATACCAGATAATATTGAACGATTTTGTCGTTCAGCAGCATTACTTTGCGGAGCATAAATAGCAGTTTTTATATGAATTATTTTGTACGCGGTTAACAACGAATTAAAAATTTTACCGGTGAATTGCTTACCATTATCGGATGTAATTATTTCTGGGACACCGAATACTTCTAGAATTTCTTCCTTCAGAAATTTTGTACAAGTCTCTGCCGTTGCATTTCGCATTGCTTTCAACCGTACAAATTTAGATAGCTGATCTAAAACAATAAATATAAAACACATTCCATCTTTACTTCTAGGATAAGGGCCTAAAAGTCTATATAAATTCGTTGAAAAATTTTATCAACTTGAATCAATTTACCCATAGTTGGTCTAGTAATTACATTCGACGGTTTAACCATTTTACAAGTTTCACATGACGATATCATATTTTTAACTTGTACTGCCATTTTGGCCAATAGCATTTTTCACGCAGTCGATTTAAAGTTTTTGATATTCCACCATGACTAGATTGAGGTGGTACCTGAGCATTATGGATTAAATCTTTTGTCATCCCACTAGGTATCCATAATTTCCATATTAAATCATCATGAGGCATACTTCCATTCACGTATTGGCATTTCTTATAAATGTATCCATCAGCTACTTTTATGTCGAGAAACTTATCTGGGTCTTTTTGCACCGTATTTTTAAGCTCTAAATAATTTCCTTCATTAAACAATGGTGAATTTAAATTAATATAAGGGTTTACTGGGGCATATGCGCTTAAAGCGTCCATATAAGCTCTAGAACTTGCATCCGGACTACCATTTTCGAACCTTTTCTATGCTCAATTGTGAAAGTATGACCTTGAAGCTTAAGGCTCCAGCGCGCCAATCTACCTGTCAAATCTTTCGTGTTCATTAGCCATTGTAATGCCGAATGATCTGTTATTACTTTAAAATCGGTACCCTATATATAACATCTAAAATGTTTTATACTTTGTATTACAGCTAATATTTCAATCTCAGATATCGAATAATTTCGTTGCGCCTGAGTTAATTTGGCGGAATGATAAGCTATTACTCTTTCGCAACCGTGATCATCTATTTGATATAACACGCTACCTAAACCCATTGTACTGGCATCACTTTGAATAATGAATTGCCTTGAAAAAACGGAATTAGCCAATATAGGTGCAGATGTTAGCGCCACTTTTAAATTTTCAAATGAGCTTTGCACTTCATTTGTCCATTTAGGTTTTGATTTTCCCGTAATGTTTTTCAAACATTCAGTTATTGGAGCCGATATAGTAGAAAAGTCTTTAACGAATCTTCGATACCAACTTGCCATTCCAATGAATCGTCGAATTGGTTTCGCTGTTACCGGAGTTGGAAAATTATTTATAGCCTCAACTTTAGACATATCAGTTTTTAAAAAATCATCACCAATTATGTAACCTAAATATTTTAATTCAGTTCTACAAAACTTTGATTTTTCTAAATTTATTGTTAATTTCGCCAAACTTAATCTATTAGCAACTTCATTTAACAGTTCTAAATGTAATTCAAAATCCAGCGAAACCACCAACAAATCGTCTAAATAAACAAATATCCTATGCCTTAAACTCGAAGGTATCACCTTCATCATTAAACGTTCTAATCTTTGCGCGGCATTTTTCAAACCGAAACACATTCTTTTATAACGAAATATACTTCTACCTGGTGTAACACCGCACAGTTCGGTTAGCAATGTGCAGCAGAACCGGAGGACACCACTTGGCTTTGGCCTGTTAATTTTTTTCTTTAAATTCTATTTTGTGGGGTGGCAATGGTACCCGGCACCATTAAACCCTTCGACCAAAATAATATAATTTTGACCCACTCAACAAAAATTTTGGAGCGCCTCTGGTTTTTCAACAACAAAAAACTATATAAAAAAAAATAATAATTTTTACAAAAAAAATATAACAATACCAAGTGGGTTTGGTTACTACACATTATTGCGGAGGAGACGCGATTTAGAAACTTCCAAGGTTTTCCATTATGTGGGCGCCAGGTCTTGAGTGATCCACAACCGCGGACCACCAACAGAACAAGACCGAATTTCTAAAATAAAACCTTAAAAGTTTCAAGGACCGATTGGGATTTCCTCCTTTTTGCCGGCTTAGCACAATCTGTGGGGCGTGAGTCAACCAATCGATCCTACCTGCAAATCAAATCATCATCAACAAGGAAGGGAATCAGGGAAATGCGGCGACGTCACCAATCCTGGGTGGGTATGGTGGCCTTAGCCAAACCTACTAAAACAACCAAATCAAAAAAACAAAAAATAATCTAAAAATAAATAAAAACCTCTTTTGATTTAAAAAAAATTGTCATAGCCATCCAACTACATTTTTTTTTTATTTCTATGATTTTATATATTTTTCTTCTTTTTTAATTATATAAACTACAAGTTACTACAGTTTTTCTTCGGCAGAAATTTTCAATTTTTTTTTTTTTGGTCTTTTTTCAACTTACTAACAAATTATTTATTTTAAACAACATACCTTTAACCCTTTCGAGACTGATGGGACATATATGTCCCGCTGATCACGTGATCTATTGTTTCAGCTAAAGCTGAATCACGTGAAAAAATATCCGGCTTGAAAGGGTTAATATTTTTCTGCACGGTCCCTGTCCTGACATGTCGGGATAGTCCGGCTAAAAACTAATATTTATTTGGTTTGCATTAAAATATTTAAAAAAAACTACCGCAAAAACTACCAAAAAAAATTAACATGCAAAGCCAAGTGGTGTCCTCCGGTTCTGTTGCAGTTTGTCAACCGAACTGTGCGGTGTTACACTGGAACAAAAAAAGGAGTTTTATCTCTAGACGATACCTCTAAAGATATATGCCAAAATGCATCTTTTAAGTCTATTGACGAGATATATTTAGTATCTTGCAATCTACTTAAAAGTGAAGATACATGTGGCATACCAGTGCAATCGAACTTTGTAATTGCATTGAGTTTTCTGGCATCTAAACATAAACGATCTTAACCCGGTTTTTCAACTCAGACAATAGGTGAACTCCATTCCGAATTAGATGGTTCTATTACATCTAGAGATATCATTCTATTTCTTTATAAATTTTTATTTCTTTTGCAGGTGAAACGGGGTACGGTTTAACTTGGACTGGTGGTGAATTTCCTGTTTCAATAATGTGCGTTTCTAAATCCGTTTTACCTAATTTACCACCATTTGACATAACCGTGGAAAATCGCGCTTTTACAGTTTCTAAACGCATTAATTGTTCAGATGATAAATTATGATTACCATTTTGTTCCGATTTATCTACGCAATCTTTAATTTCATTTATTTGACCCGGTGCTAAATTAAATTGTTTCCAAAAATCTATACCAAAATAGCATTTTTGACTCAATTTAGGAATAATATAAAGATATTTCTTTAATTTTGTCATTGTATTTAACATGTAAATTTACAACACCAATAATTTCTTTATCACAATCATCTGCAGTTTTTATCGTGCCAGAATTTTTTGGAATATCTGTTTCAATTGATTTTAAAAATTTAATAGAATCACAACCAAGACAACTAATGCTCGCACCACTATCTAGTAAACCTAATACAGATTCGCCCAATATCTCAACTGAGCAATAAATTCTAGGGTCCTTTTGTTTCTCAAGTACCGAAGTTTCTATACTTTTTTTAATATTTTTTCTTTTTAAAAATCTTTCGCGTGCTCTTACGAGGGCTGATTGATAATTACGTGGACTGACACAGAAGACACAGTTTTTTTCAGTGTTTTTTTTTTTATTTTTCAACGTAGTCACCTTTTAGGACGATACACTTAGTTAGACGATGTTCCAGTTTTTTGATGCCTTCCAAAAAATATGATTTCTCCAACCCTTCAAAATAGCCATTTGTTTCGTCGATGACCTCAGTATTTGACCCAAATCTCTTTCCTGCAAGCCATTTTGTCATATTTGGAAACAGGGAAAAGTCAGAAGGGGCCAAATCTGGAGAATATGGTGGATGAGGAACCAATTCATATCTCAATTCTAATAATTTTGCTGTTGCAATTCCTGATTTGTGAACTGGTGCATTGTCTTGATGAAAAAGAACTTTTTTCTTTGCTAAATGTGGTCGTTTTATTATAATCTCTTCATTCAAACGATCCAATAATGTTGCATAATATTGTCCTGTGATTGTTTTTCCTTTTTGTAAATAATCGACATGGATTATACCATGAGCATCCCAAAAAACAGTGGCCATAATCTTGCCAGCTGATGGAACTGTTTTTGCCTTCTTTGGAGCCTTTTCACCTGTAGAAATCCACTGTTTTGATTGTTCTTTTGTCTCTGGTGTGTAGTAGTGTATCCATGTTTCATCAACGGTTATGAATCGACGCCAAAAATCGACTGGATTACGTTGTAATAACTCCAAAACTTGCTTTGATGTTGTCACACGATTGCGTTTTTGATCAATTGTAAGCAAACGCGGCACCCATCTTGCAGATACCTTTTTCATATCCAAATATTGATGTAAAATATTAAAAACACGTTCCGATGAGATGTTCACGATGTCAACAATTTCCCGCAATTTCACTCTTCGGTCATCTAGTACGATATCATGGATTTTATCGACCATTTCTGGAGTAGTCACTTCATTTGGACGCCCAGAACGTTGTTCATCAATTGTGCTGGTACGGCCACTTTTAAACTCAGCAAACCACTTGCAAACCATTGATTTCGAAGGTGCAGATTCACCATAATATTTATCCAACTTTTCTTTAGTTTCCTTTGCTGTTTTCTGCCTCAAAAAATAATGTTTTATCAACACACGAAATTCGTTTTTATCCATTTTTAAAAATTCACTGAGATTGACTTACTTAAACGACTGTTACATGGAAAGTATACAAGATATCGACTTTAAATTTTATATATAGCCTAGTAAATGATTTTAGAGGTAAAAAATACTTACTTTATACCTGTGCATTACCTGAATCACAGGTAGTCCACGTAATTATCAATCAGCCCTCGTATATTCTTGATTCGTGGTAATATATTTATATTTATATCTTCATTAAAATCAATATCATTCTTTTCAAAAATTCTATTGCGTGCTGTTATATAATTTTGCCATCGCTGGTCAAGATTTAGAAAATTTTGACTTGCTGGCTTATTTTTTTCATCATTAACCGAAATTTGAGGTTTTAATAAATCTAAAGATACATTTGTATCTGAAAAATATTCAGGTAAGTTTTCATTAGAAGTATGTTTTTTTAAAGTTATAATTGTATCTGGACTAGGGATTTTCTTTTTTTGAGAATGTAAATTATGAGAATTTACAGGTAATATTTGTAAATCTGATGGTTTAGTTGGATTCTGCATATAATTTGCTTCACCATCAGAATTAAAAGTTAATTTTATTGTGTTTTGTTCTGATTGTATCCCGGGGTCTTTTCCGTTGAACGAGTTTCCCGGAAATTCTCGTTCAGAGATCGAAATATAATATATTTTTAAAAATATTTAGAAAATTTTATTCAGTTTGATCGCATTACAATCAGGACATTCATCTGCATAAATGCCTTGCTTACCGCAATACATACAAAAACGCTTTATAGGACGAACTTTACAATATAAAAACGCGTGACCATAATTCAATTATAACATTTAATTTTACTATAATCGCGTTTCTTAAATTGGTATTTATTAACTTCTTCGATTATTGGTTCTGTCTCACTCCCTGAAACATAATCAATTTCATTTAATTTATTTGAAAAATGTATCTTTTTCCTATCCTTATCTCTTTTCAATTTTTTATGCTCTTTGTCTGTGCAAAAATTATAAAACTCGTTTAAATCTCTGAAATTTTTTGTACATGCTACATTTTTTGTACATTCTTTCATTAAGGTTCTCTATTATTACTTCTAAAAATTCTCTATCTGTTGGATATTCATCAAGTTGATGTCTTAGATAAGTAACCGCTATATAAAAAATTTCAAAAGTTTCCTTTTCACGTTGTTCCCTATCATTAATCTCCCTCCACACTTCTCTATAAGATTTGTACGATCTAAACCTATTATTCAGAGCTTTTCTAAATTGCCGCCAGTTTGAATTAGGATATTCTTTTTCATATTGCCAGTACCACTCTTTGGCATTTCCGGACAGTAATTTGAAAATATTCGCGTTTATATGATCAGCACTTATAGATTGTTTGCTCATCATTGTTTCTATTCGTAACAAAAAATCTTTAACCGTGATTTTCTTTTTATCCCCGTCAAAATTTATACCCCAGCTTTCGATTGGGCTTTTAAAATTGTCATACCTTTGATATGAATGATTTTGACGACGATAATTATTATTTGTATTATTCCGACATGAATTGTGAGCATCAGATATTAGAACAGAATCATCTTCCGAGCTGATTTCTGATAAGGTATCTTTAATATTTTCATTTGCTGTTGTTTTATTGGATGTATTACCAACTATATTTTCAATTTCCCTCCTTAAATCAAGTAACGAAATTGATTTGGAAATATTTTACGATTTTTAATTTTCATTAGGAAGTTCTATGTCTTTCTCTAATATACTAATATTTACAGGATTTTGGATTTTTTTGTTCGGTTGTTTACGAATTGCACCTTGATTTTTTTGTAAATTAAAATTTGAATTTTCGGAAATATTACCGACGGATATGGATGATTTATTTTTATGTAATGAATTTCTTACTGGTAGAACTTCATTTGTAAATTTATTTAATGCTTCGCCTTGAATCGCAACAACATTAGCTAACTGATTAAATTGATTTTGCACGTCCTGAATATTACTAGCTTGTCCAGATACATGCTGCATTATTTCAGCGAATGATGCACCTATTGTAGACTCTAATATATTTCTATATTCTAATTTTTCTAACCTAAGCATATCAGAGATCTATGAAATCATTTGCTTAGGTTCTAATTCAATATTATTATTTTTAGGAAATGAAAATTCTTTATTTCCCGCGCCATTATTTTGTGTATTACCAACTACACCACGTAAATCAGTTATATCTTGTACTAATTCTTGTGTAGCATTTGATTTTTCCACTATAGGGTTTAATTGATCATTTGAATTACTTAAGTTTGACATGTTCTCTAAATTTTTTGGATTTTTGGATGTATCTAATGTTGACTTGATTATTTCTAGCAGGTTTATTATTTGAATGTCTAACCTTTGGATTCGAAAAGTTTTTATTCATGGGCGTATAATTTAAAGATCGATTAAAAGCAGGTGCATTTTCATTTGATTTATCAGTTTGTTGAAATTGTTTTCTTGTCCTCATTCGGGCATTATCATTTTGTCTTTCTGTCGTATCTATGTTCTTTGAATTTGTATTTGGGTTTTTATCTACAGTACCTACTTGTTGATTATCAAACTTTTCCTGATTATTTTCCATTTTTAATTTTTAAACTACCTTTTTATATATATATATATATATATCTAAGCTATTTCTATTCTATTCTGATAACAATTATTATTACTTTAATTATTTGACTATTTTCGATTTATTCTCAGATACTAATATTATTATAATATATTTATATTTCAGTGATAAACTATAATTCATAAACTAATTAAGGTGATTAACATCGACGTTTCGGAGAATATATGTACTATATTTTTAACTCAATTAAAAGTAATAATGTAAAGAAAACTTAAAATTTTAAAATTTTTGTTCGGCTGAATTGTAAATTAATCTATGTTTTATTAAAACAATTTCACTTAAGAATTGTGATGACAATCAAAATGAGGCTTTGCCTTTGTCCTTTGTGTCTACCGAAAACTCGAAATTGAAATTTACTTTAATTTCTACAAAATATTTGACGTGACCATTAAAAATTATTTATATTTATAATTTATTTTTAAGACAACAACTATCATTACATTTTATTAACAAAACATGTTTTTAATTTTTCCTGTGAATATCAAATAACATAGTCGCGATTAAATAAAAATTACTAGATTTATAATTTAAGACTTACTTTATGCTATTTGATTTCATTTAGCAAAAATGATTTTTTTATATATAAAATTTAGGAGTAGTTTACGCGTATTGTTTTATAGTGTAAAATTATTTTTAATTATTTTTAAAGTTATTTATTATTTAGATTATTTTTCGATTTTATCATAATATTTAATTATAGTTCTTCTGTCACTAATGTTTATGATATGAATTACGGCGCTATTACGCGTCGTTTTGCTTACGTTGGGTGCCATTTTATGTAACAGCGTGAGGGGACTTGCACATAGATTTCAAGCATTTTGCCCGGTAACCCGCAGGGGTGGTTCTTGTCACCTCACCATTACATAAAAACACTATGTGCTTTACAGGTAACAAAATTTGGACCTCAATTTAAAATTCGACACAAAATTATTTTTCATATAGATCAAATACAATTCTTTTCATGAAAACAATTTACGCGGATTACATTTTCTAAATTCTCTACTAAATATTATATTTTTCTTTAACTTTTTCAGCCGAACGTTCTATTGAAGAAATAAGATGGTGTTCTTCATAGGCCAATACCTTCCCCTATGTGCTTACAAATTGTAAAGTAACAACCATGATCATCCCTCTCTATATGGAGGGCCTTAAATATTTAGGATGATCCCTTGATAAAATGAAAATCTAAATTTGCTTTACATTATACTTTGTACGACATATTTTTATTCACAGATGTCGCCGTTCCTCACCTTATAAAAATCTTAACCATCCATGCTCATTTTTAATTTCAAATAAAAAAATTTAATTTCGATTTTGTATTCATAATGAATTTTAATATATTTTAATATATTTTTGTATTTTACTTTATTTATTCTTTAATTTCAATATTCAATCAAATTTCATAAATACAATTCTTATAAAACAAAACAATTTCAAATCTATAATAATTTCTATAATTCAAAATATTTATGTATGAATTATTCTAAAGATATTATATTTTATTAAATAACCAAATTTCTTAATTTATATTTATATCGAACAATTTTGTACTAAGGGTCGTCTATTATTTTACATTTCATTTACTAAATTTAAAACAAAAGATCAGCTGGAAGCTTTATATACTAGTAGTATATAACTAAATATTTTTTTTTTTTTTATTTAGTGAAATTTGATTTTTTGATTACTTATTGTTCTAACAGCTGATTTTATAAATGAATAAGAATGTCAAATTGATAGAAAATTATAATTAACTAATACAATCACTATGATAAGAACTTTAATTTGTATAAAGAAATATTAAATCAGCTTTATCATACAATTTGGAAATATAATATTAAGCTTTATTTAATAATGTAACTCACAGATCTACGTTTACCGAAAATTATGTTAAATATAATTATTTTTGTACGAGATTTAACTTTTAGATGTTTTTTTTATGATAAATAAAATTTAAATATATATGTTTTGTGTCATATTTGATACGAAATTATTTAATATGTTTTGTTATTTTTTATTTAATTTATAATTTGTTGTTTTATTTATTTAATAGAGAACTTTTATTTTTAATTATTTATATATTAAATATGGTTTTTCACTCACCAATTTTATTATTTTATTTATTTTATCTGCCTGTAGACCTTGTGCACAATGCCTCCAGTGTATATAATTGTTGTTAATTTTTATGATATTTTAGCTAAAAGAATATAATTAAATTTAAAAGTTCTCAGATATAACTTATATTATATTTTCAAAATTATTAAGTAGATTTAATTTATCGTGTCTGTTTAACTTTTTCTTGATTTTAAATTGTCGCTCTTTACTCCTGGATTGGTTACAAACATCAATATATAATTTGATGTAATGAAATGATTGTTTTCTTTTTTTTTGTTGTTGAAACATGATGTCACACCACTTCGATTAATTTATTTATGTTGAGATAAATAATTGATAAGATGATGAAATTCTTTTGTAAAAACCAATACTTTCTTAATTTTTATGAAGTATTGAGGTTGGAAATTGAATTATCCAATTTCTAATATTAAAATTAGATCTTTAAATTTAAATGTCCTCGATCATGTGCGGCTTTATTTATTTTATTTTATATAAATGATGATTTCTATGATTTTAGTGGATATAAAATCCACTAATTGATTAAATAATCAATTAAAACATGTGCAATATGCTGTATGAAAGGTTTAGGTTAATTATAATTTTTAATCATTTATCTTTCATAATATTTTACCTATTTATTCCTAGCCGTAAGTATTTATTAACAACGTCAGTTCACGCTATTTTAATTATTTATTCACTTATTTCTATATTTATTTAATTTTATAAATGTATTATGAATAATAATTTATATATGCTGAATAATTAAAATGCTGCAATTTTGATCGAGGACTTTATACAAAATGAGAGATAAAATCTCAATATCCGTTTAACCCTAAATTTGTGTTGCCCTTTTTCGGGTAGTTAGTATTGCCGTTGGGTTTTACAGGGTTGTTTTTAAACTTTATATTTTTTTTTGGGTTATGGAGTAATTGTGCTCCACGTAAATTTGTATGTAGTAATAATTTTAATTTTCTGTAAATAAGTTTTATAAATAAATAAATATTTTCTAATGAAAATAAGATTTGGTTACAGCTTTTCCTTGGATTTTACATTTGATTAGAAATTTTACTAGTGTAGATTTTTTTTCTTGTTGCAAAGTATTGTGGAGCAACAAATCAGTAAATCTGTTCTACAATAACGAACAAGGTAGGCCCAGGGCCTGTATTGTAGCCAAGAAAAATATTAATCTATTTTCTCACCCGCTGGTCTCAAGTAAAGATAGCATAGCGGTTTCATGGGAGGGCGAATTAAACGGGAGACCAAAGCAGATCATCTTTGCTTCTGTTTATCTACCGTTTGACTCACCCACCCCTCCGCCATCTACCGAGTTGGATGAGGTAGCGAAGCTAGCGCAGAGCAACCACAAACAACTGATTATAGGCTGTGATGCAAACTCGCATCATACAGTATGGGGCAGCTCAAATTGTAATGAAAGGGGTAAGTCACTGCTTGATTATATTTATACAACTAACCTATTATTAATGAACCTTGGGGTAGAACCTACCTTTATCACGCGTTCTCGTAGGGAAGTAATAGATATAACACTAACTACAATTGATATATCTGCATACATCCATAATTGGAGAGTTTCGAACGAAGCATCCTTATCGGATCACAGATATATACGTTTTGAAATTGATGCGACGGTCCCACCAGCCATTCCTTATAGAAACCCGGCAAAAACTGACTGGGCTTCTTTCAGGAGCAAGGTGGAATCAAAATTAAATCTCTCAGTTAACTTCCCCCGTACATTGTACTCGTGTGAAGATATTGACAGAGAAGTAAATGTGATCACGAACCTGCTTATGGATTCTTATGAAGAGTCTTGTCCCTTGAAACGGGCCAGATCCGACTCTGACCCTCCTTGGTTGACACAAGACCTCAAAGGAAAACGTAAACGGGTACGCAGGCTTTGCAACAAAGCGAAGAACTGTAATCGTGATGAAGATTGGAACGCATATCAAAATGCGCTCAAAGATTATAAGTACGCCATCCGCTCAGCCAAGAGACAATCTTGGAGATCGTTCTGTGATGGTGTAGATAGCGTAAACGAGGCGTCACGAATTAAGAAATTTCTAGCGAAAACCCGCATTCAACCTGAACTCCTAATCAATAGTGAAGGTATCAGGGCTGAATCAGCAGGGGAGTCACTAGAATTACTAATGGAAGAGCATTTCCCAAAATGCTTTGACACCTCTGTTGTAATAGATTCATACCGGCCTAGCAATAGGTTGGAGAATACGGAATTAGAGTTTATTAACCTTAATGCAGCTAAATGGGCTGTTTTTTCTTTCAAACCATTTAAATCTCCAGGTAAAGATGGGATCTTCCCTGCTCTCCTCCAAAACTCATGGGATTTCATAGCTGATAGATTAATAAACCTTTTCAGGGCGTGTATTTTCTTTGGATATACCCCGAAAAAATGGCAGGAGGTTAGAGTGGTCTTCATACCAAAACCGGGTCGAGATGACTATTCATCCACCAAGGCATTCAGACCAATCAGCCTCACTTCCTTTCTTTTAAAGACTCTGGAAAGAATCTGCGAAAGAGAAATTCGAGATAAGCTCCCATCGGCAGCCTTATCTGGCAAACAGCACGCCTATTTAAAGGGTAAATCGGTGGAAACCGCTCTTCATGAAGTGGTTCACACCATTGAAAAAGCCTTTCTTTTCAAAGAATCTGTGCTTGGAACCTTTATAGACGTGGAAGGAGCTTTCAACAATGTACTCCTGCAAAAAATTAATGAAGTGCTACATAAACATAACATCAACCCACAAATCTCCAAGTGGATTGAACACATGTTAGCACATAGGAGAATTTATGCGAACCTTGGGGATCAAGAACGGGCAGGTAAAGTTCACAAAGGTACACCACAGGGCGGCATTCTGTCACCCTTGCTTTGGATACTAGTCGTGAATGACCTCCTATTCGAACTCACAAGGCAGGGATACCTCGTCGTATGCTACGCAGACGACCTGGTCATTCTCGTCACAAGCAAATTTGAATCGGAACTCTCTGGGTTAATGCAACCTGCACTGAATATTGTTAGCCAATGGGCAGACAACTGTGGGCTGAACATCAACCCGCTAAAAACCGATATCTGTTTATTCTCATTGAGAAGGAAAACCCAACTATTGAGTCTTCCCGTTATAAAAGGCACCCGGATAGCACTAAAAGCTAACGTTAAATATCTGGGCGTTATTTTAGACAAAAAATTGAACTGGAGATCGCACCTAGAAGAACGAGCTAAAAAAGCCTATAGGATTTTTGGCATGTGTCGGGGCGCGATGGGAAAGAAATGGGGACTACAACCGGATATGATTCGCTGGCTCTACACCAGTGTCGTCCGCCCTACTCTTTCCTTTGGTTCTCTCGTCTGGTGGAAGGCGATTGAGAAACTCTCCAATCTTAAGTTGTTGGAAAAAGTTCAACGTTCTTGTTGCCTCAGTATTACTGGCGCAATGAGAACAGCATCAACAGTAGCACTGGAAACCATTACGGCTATCCACCCAATTGGGATCCACATCAAAAAAGTTGCTGCGGGGGCTGCATTGAGACTTCACTTAAACCAGGCATGGACTCATACAGGTTCTTCTGTACCTCATGAGTCTATCCTGGGATTTGTGAAGTCCATCATACCCAATGTTGAGAAACCTAGCGATTCCCAGAAAGAAACCTTCCTGGAATCAAACGTAAAACTCAGTATCCCTTCTAGAGCTGATTGGAACACTGACATAGTGTCTCAAACAGCTGGCCTGTTAACAGCATATACCGACGGCTCCAAAATGGGAAACCTGACTGGCGCGGGAATGTACTGTGAGGAATTAAATCTAGAAAGGTCTATTCGCTTGGAAGACCACGCCACAGTCTTCCAAGCAGAGGTGGTGGCAATTAAAGAAATCTGTAACCACCTTCTATTAGAAGGAACCACAGATAGGGACCTGACAATCTTCTCAGATAGTCAGGCTGCGTTAAAAGCGGTGACATCCTATACAACCAAATCCAAGCTGGTCCAAGAATGTAAACACAGTCTTAACAACCTGGCGCGGTCGAATAGGGTCACACTGAAATGGGTTCCTGGACATAGCAATATACCGGGAAACGAAAAAGCAGACGAGCTAGCAAGAAAGGGATCGCAACTGGAGGTCATCACGACCACAGTTGGGGTAGCACTGCAGACTCTTAAAGCGAACCTAAAACGATGGGCCGACGAATCTCATCAACAAATCTGGCTAGCTAGTGATATCGGCCACACCACGCGGTGTCTCTGGGGCATCCCGAAGGAGAAAGTAACCAAGAAATACCTGCGGCTCAACAAGAGCTCGGTATACCTGGGCACTGCGATCTTAACAGGTCACTCTATGTTACGGGATCATGCCTACAAAATCCGGCGCTCTGAAGTGCACGTCTGTAGGGGGTGCGGTGAGGATAGAGAGACTATTGAACACTTCCTTTGTCATTGTCCCAGCCTCATGCACCTACGTTATAAATGCTTTGGTGCCTATCTCCTGAACGAACTGAGCGAAGCAGGGGTTCATGGATGGCAACAAATCTGTAAATTCGGAAAAGATAGCGGATGGCTCACAACCGCCACAGCGGGAGTGACATGAAGGTTCTTCGCACCGAGGGGTACAATGGGCCTAGTTCTGGCCTGAGTGCTTGAGTCCTTCACGGACTCCCCTCTTTCTATCCATCCATCCATTGTGGTAAAACTCTACACTATTCAGAAAACCCATTATTTTTCTTCACGAGTTTCTTCTTTTTCTATTAGTAACGTAGGTAGCTTTTGAGCTACTCCATACTCGAAAAGTGACATCTTGACTGTGGTTGTGACTTCGTTTAGGTTGTTTTCTATTTCCTTGATATCCTCTTCATTGTCGCTTCCTGTTTCTAATTCAGCTTATTCCTCCTCTTCTAGCGCTGCTAAAGCTTCTGTTGAGCTTCTATCTAAAACTGCTTTGACTTCTTTATATAATTCCTCGTATCGCTCTTTATAGTGTAAAGCTATATTTTAGTTCCACAAAATTTAAAATTTACTAAATTTATTTTACCTCGGGATCTCGACTAAAAAAAACTTTTAGTTCTAAATTTCCTTATCCTATACTTTAACTAAGTGTCCTAACTAAAAGCGCTACTGCTAAATATCTTAACGAAAGAATCTTAGCTAATTTTGGTAAGGTGTACTTACTAATTTCCTCACTATTTAATTTTTAAACCTTTTTACTTTCTGACATTCTATTTTTCCTACTTAATTAGACTAAATGGAAAATTTCGGTAATTTGGTGCATAGAAGAAGTTTTTATTCGAACTTAACTAGCAACCATCAATTTCCTTGAGTCATGATATGAGAGAAAAAAATTTGTATATAAATTACAATAAGAATATACATAAAATAAAAAAAATGTATGAATAATACGAATAAAATATGTAATTATTATAACTATTTTTTTTTTATTCAAAAATGTATTATGTTTTATTTTACTGTAAAAATTTGTATATTAATATTTATAATTTATCTATTTTCTTGAACAATTCAAGAACTTCGACAGTCAAAACATTTCTCGGTATCGCTAAATAATTATTACTAAATGTTTCCCTTTTTGGTTTCAACACTTTTTCTTTAATTTCTTTAATATCGAAAACCGCCATTAAAGTGTATTTATTTATTTTTTTATATTATATACTGAAAAATAATGATATAATTATGAAAAAAATTTATATTACGGAATTTATTTTCCGAATAAATTCTACACCGCGGCAATTGTGATTTGCCGTTTAATTTTATCATTCAAATATTGCTTTGCTTTATATATAATGAAGTAATTTACTATTACAAGTACGTCACTATATGACCTTCTTGTAATGTCAGTATTGGTGGATACTCCTGTATTATTATTAATAAGGATTTCCTCTTCTTTTGAGGCTGTGCCACCCATTTAGAAAAATTAAAAGTCAAAACAATATTTGTATGAACCGAAAAATAAAAAAAAAAAAATTTAAAACAATGATTTTAAAATATTTATGTTTAATTTAATATGAACCGAAGAAATTTCATATATATATATTATATATATATATATATATATATATATCTTACAATTATCTATATATATATGTGTTCTTACAATTATCTATTTATGGATTTCTAATTTTTAAACCTAAATAATTCATAACAGAAATTATTAAACCCTAAACAAATTTTTATATTCTTTTTTTTCTTTTGTGTGTTAGTTAAAAATAGCGATATCCCTTTTTTCGACCCTTTTCAGTTACATATGGTTAACCTTACTCATATGCCTGTATACAAATGTATAGGATCCGACAAGTGTGGTCCAACAAGATTATGTGAAAAGAAAGTAAAACAAATTCTTTTCTTTTAATTTATTGCATCTTCTAAGAATGCGTATATGAAATTATTAAAGTGGATTATATTTTTTTTTGTATTTATTTTTATTTGTTTATTTTATGACATTTTTTTTTTTTCTTGCATAACAAAAAGAAAATTTCTTTTACATAAACTTATTTATATATTTTTGTGTATCTATTGTACTACTCGTATATATACATATATATTATATATTTTATTTATTATTTCATATATATTAATTTTCATATATATGTATATATTATTTGACATTTTTTTTTTTAATTATATATATATATTTATATAAAATATATTTTGTAAATATATATATTTTTATATATGATATATATTTTTATATATAAATATATTTATTTTACTTCTGGCAATGTGGTACACTGTCGAAACATTTTTGAAACAATTCGTACAATGTGTTTATGGTATTCTTCTTGGCGTTCCTCTTCCGGAGTTTCTCTGCCCGTTGCTTTTCTTCCTTCTGTTTTCTGAAATACTCTCGCTCCTCTGGTTTTACTGCCAACCGCTGTAATCTTTTCAGCTCGCCGATTTCTCATCTTGCCATGGCCTGCACTGCTCCTGGCAGGATCGCCATGTAATGTTTGCTGGTAAACTACTAGATGGTTCCATCCAATGATGTCCAGGTGCAACCTAATATGACGGTATATACATATGCTCCTATAGCAACATATATTTATTTTTATCCTCAACCAAAACCTTAGCAATGAAGCCGCTGGTTTATAATGAATTGGCTAAAGAGCTTAGTTCATTTTGTTGCAGGAAAATAGTTTAAGTTAATTTAAGCGAGTAGCGTATAATTAAAACAAACTATGACTTTAGACTGAAAAGTAAAAGTAACTTTATTAATTTCATTTCGTATCTTTTATACCCTAAAATTTAACTAATACATAAATAATTATTAGAATAATTATTTGCTAACGCTAGTGTATTGATCCCTTATTGGAATTCTTAGAAATTTCATAATAATTTTATATTGTAAAATGACCCATCTATTTTCGGTCATTGCATTTATCATATAAATGCATATAGTAATATATGCATACTTAACAATATGCATAATATGAAATAAGAATTTCCATGCAGTCAGTGCATGTATGAAATATTTTCGTATGCTTAGGTTAATCATCCAAAATTATATTTTGGAAATAAAATATAACCATGACCTACATAAAACATATGATGATTAATTCATTATATGTTTTGTGTGGCATACGTCACAGGGCTACCTATGACTGGCAGCTTTTGCTTCAGTACTGATCTGAATTTTCTCCAGTCAGTGTTTTTTGGGTTTCTATAAGGTTTTGGCTTACCGAATAGAAGATTAACTTTGAAGAGTATCCAGCTATGATCCGAGAAGGATCTTCTCTCGGACACTCTCCAATTTTTTGTTAGGCTTTCATCATTACCAATGCATGTAATGTCAATAACATCCTCCCAGCCAGGAAATCTTTCTGTACTGGAAAAAGTGAATGTAGAGGTATTACCCCTATTGCATATTAGTAGGTTAGTATTTAAAATTAAATCAAATAGTGACTCACCTCTTTCATTAGTTTCCGAGCTGCTCCATAGGTTGTGGCGAGCATTAGCGTCGCATCCGACAAGCAATCTTCGTCCTCTGGTGTGGACCAACTGCTGAAATTTTGGTACTGCGGCTGGTTCGTCATAAGCCATATACATTAAGCTAATGTATAAATCTTTCCCGTCAGAACCCTCTACCTTTATCACTGTTAGATCTTCATAGCTATAATTGGGACAAAGATGCGCATTAATGTGTCCTTTTACTAAAATACACGTTCTTGGCTTATCTTGATCTGTGTCTACGGTCTTGTAGAACAGGTTATAGTGTTTGGATTTAATACCTCTGATCCTGGAGGTGTTAATCCAGGGTTCTTGGATGAGGGCGATGTCAAGGTCTTCCTCACTTAGGAAGACCATCAGGTTATGCGTGGCACACTTGGAGTGCGTTAGGTTAACCTGTACTACCTTCATCACCTTGTCTTTTCTCATCTGCTCCGGTCTCCTTAGCTTAAGACATTTTCTCGAGCAGATCGCTAGATTCATCTAGGTCATCCACCTCCGGAGTTCCTGACTGGAACATCTTCAGCTTGGCTAGGTGAATACCAAATCGCAGCTTATAATCAAGCTTTTCTAGATGCTGAAGGCTTTTCTCATTTATGAAGAAAAGGAACGATATACTGCTCTTTGGCTGGTCAGACATATCCGTTCCTTTTTTTAATTACAGCCCAGTTATCCATTGGAACTCCTGGATTGTGAATCCTCAAGCACGCAAGGAGCTTCTCCCCCTCGATTTCCATCCTCGGTAACCAGATGCGGGCTCTAGGTTTCCTAGGGATTTCCTTAGCCGGGATGAAGTCAATCTTGGCTTCCTCCCAAGCGTCGCTAATCTTATATCTCAGAGTATCTCTCTTTATCCGCCTTGTCTCTCTCGTTGACCTTACCTTCTGAGCTATCTTGCCCAATATGAACTTGGCTTTCAGTAGTCATCTCTTGAGGAGGGAGCCGGAGCTTCTCGTAGAAGTTTTCATTTTTCTTTTTACGGTACTTTGTCTGGTACTGGATTTGCTTGGATGCTTTGGCGTACTGTGACTGGTACTATCGTTATATCAAGGTATGGCCTTGTTGGTATTCTTACTTGTACTTGCCTTTATTGCAGCACTTGTAGTACTATGGCTTGTACAAGTGAAGTCTATAATCGTCTCCTGACTGGAGAGGAGCAGATCGTCTTCGGAAGATGATCCAATATTATGTTGCTGTTGTTGTTGATTGTTGATTTTTGTTGTTGTTTGTAGATTTTTATTCATTGTTGTTCCCACGAGTATGTCCGGATAAACGGTCCATCCTGGCAGAGCCTACATACCAGGTTAAGGCACTTATACAACCGACCTCGCCTAGGCATCGGCGGGAGCTCGCAAGCAACTGGTTTAAGCCCCGCCTTTCAGTCCTCGGCACGTTGTTCACACCACCTCGATATTAGGTTTGGATGGGTAGGTGGATGTTGGTGAGGAAATACGAGGAGGGATGGGCATGGGATGGGGTTTGGGAAAGGTGTTACGACTGTTAGCTACATATAAACGCATTGCCCAGGACGAACCATCATGATGGACTTGTCACGTATACTTGGAGGTCGCCGCAACTCGATACCCAAAAAGACGTGCAAGCGGAACATCTTAGTTCAGCCATAAAAAAAATGTGGAAAATTCAACATCTCATCAACGGATCATCGAAGGACCATTCCAGATAATTTATGTATTTATATTTTTTATATTTAACTCTTATGATTTCATTTGTTATATTTAAAACTTATTAAATTTATTTATTGTGTAAGAAAATTGGTTAAGTTTCCAAAATTAATCGATCTTGTTTTTTGTATCGATAGTAGTCAATTATTAAAAAAAAAATTAAGTCTCTCGCACTATGCAGAGTTTTGCGTTCATCGAACTCCAATTACAATTACCAGAAATTAAAAGTAATTCGGTCGAAAACATATGTTAAATTTATACTTATATTGTTATTTATTAATATCTAATTTTTTTTGTTAGTGAGATTTTTTTTTGTTAGTTAGGGAAAAATTTTTAGAATAGTGTTTTTTAAAATGAAAATGTGGTAAAAGCTTTTAATTAATGATCCGATTCGTATTACTACATCAAGTTCTACGTGTATCGACCATATATTTTATAGGACCCAATATAATTCTGAAAATTCTTTTAAAGCTTTTATTTATGATATTGGAGTCACTGATCATGCTATGACAGGTTTTGTGTTTAATAATATTGTTACAAAGGTGAAAAATAAATGCGTTAATTTTACTTCAGAACATATTGATTTTGAAAAATTGAATTTGATTTTAAATTTTGAATTATGGAATGAAGTTTATAGTGAGAATGATCATTCTATAGCATTTGATAAATTTATCACTATTTTATTAAACCATATTAATGATAGTTCGTCCAATTCTATACATGTATGTAATAAACTTAAAAGAATTAAACCTTGGATTTCTAATACACTCCTAAATAAAATCAGTAAGAGAAATAAATTGAAAAATACAGCTCAAAAATATCCTGGTAATATTCGTTTTAAAAAATCTTATGAGAAAATCTGTCGTGAAATTAAGAATGAAACTCAAAAATGTAAAGAAAATTATTTTGTTAGTAAATTTGAATGCTGTAAAGGAAATTCGAAAAAAGAATAGAATTTAGTAAATTGTCTCTTAAATAAAAAATGTTCAAATAATTACATAGTCTTAAAGATTGAGAATAATTTGAATTCTGATCCGAAAACTATTGCCAATCATTTCAATGAATTTTTTGTTAAAATTCATCAACAATTTACATTTGATGACTTTGTATCAAATATTCAAGACGAGTCTATTATTGATGAGCCCAGCCAAGTTGAAAGTTTTTTCTTTGAGCCTATATCTGCACTCGAGCTACATAGAATTATTAATAGTTTACAGAATTCTAAGTCTAAGACATCTAATTGTATCTCTAGTAATATCCTGAAGAAAATTTCTTTTCAGGTTGTTGATGTTGTAGCACATATATTTAATAAAAGCGTACTCTGTGGTAAATTTCCTGATAAATTAAAAATAGCAAAAGTTATTCCTTTATTCAAAAATGGCAACTCATTCGAAGCAAATAATTATAGACCAATTTCTTTGAAAAGGCAATAAAAAATAGAATTATCGAATTTTTAAATAAAATAATTTTTTTTAATAATACGAGCTCCAACGCAGAATAGTTGGTCTACCTTAAGTTTTTTTGATAATTTCAACTTAGAGCTTCCAAAAATCAATTAAAACAACTATACAATTATTTTTTTTTGTAATATTTAATAAAACAGGTTTTTATCTAACAGAAACAATAAAAACAAAATTAAAATTAATTCATAAGACTGAAATTAAAATAATTTTAATAAAAGTCTAACCAAGCAAAATAGTTGATCTACTTAAATTGCAAAGCAAAATAGTTGGTCTACCACTGGCTTACATCCCCTTATTTTTTAGAACTGCCTCAATTCTTCGGGGCATATTTGACACAAGGTCCTCACACTCTTGCACCGTTGTCGAGTTCCAAATTTCTTGTAATTTGTCAGTAGTTCCGAAATAGTCCTGGCAGGTTGATGACGTAATTTTTTTTTCATATTGTACCATAGCGTCTCAATTGGGCAGAGATCCGGGCTGATAGAAGGCTATTCCATTAAGGGAATGCTCTGAGCCGTTAACCATGTTTTGTTGATATAGCAGTGTGGCACGAAGCATCGTCCTGTTAGTATATATATTCTCCTTCAGGAGATTGTAAAACCGGAATGGATGGTAGCAGCTTTTCTTCGAGGATTTCTTGATATTTTGGAGCATTAACCAAGCCATCAACGAAGTGTAGCTGAACGACTCCTCGACTTGACATACAACCCTATACCATTAACGATGCTGGTAACTTGACAGACCGTTTCAGGCAGTCCTTATGAAATGCTTCACTGGCAGTGCGAATAACGCGTTTTTGGTCATCACCAATACATACTTGGAACCTAGACTCATCGCTCCAAATTAATGATTTCCATTGTCTTAATGTTCAGTCCTTATGATTTTGACCCATCCCAACTTGCTTTTCTTTAGCCTATCGTTAACTTTTTTTTTTTAAAATATTGATTTTAAAATAAAACAATATATGTAATATTATCATTAACGTACCTTAAAAAATTTGTAGTCCATTTTTTTAAATGTCCTTTTGCTGGTATCTACCGAAACATACTTTTTAGTGCAGTTTCTCCATTCAACAGTTATCGCAGCTGCATTTTCTGGTCGATTTTTAAGAATAATTTTCTTTAGAGCACGACAATCACTACGATTTGCAATAGGTGGGCGCCCCCTTTTTTTATTTACTTTTATATCTCCGGTTTTTTATTCAACGTTATAATATTTTGCACCGATAACAGACCAATATTTAAATTTTTAGAAATTTCATAACTCGATTTACCATCATTAAACGATTTAATAATTGAATTTCTTAAATCTAACGATAATGGTACACCACGTGCCATGGTTAACAATTCACTAAAAAATTTCTTACGAAATAATTTCTAATAATGACTTTCAAACTGCATTGTACTAATTCCGTTAGTTTATTGTGCAGTTTTTTTAGTATAGGGTAAATAAATAAGTAGTAGACCAACTATTTTGCTTTGCAATTTAAGTAGACCAACTATTTTGCTTGGTTAGACTATTATTAAAAAATTTTTAATTTCAGTCTTATGAATTAATTTTAATTTTGTTTTTATTGTTTCTGTTAGATAAAAACCTGTTTTATTAAATATTACAAAAAAAAATTAATTGTATAGTTGTTTTAATTGATTTTCGGAAGCTCTAAGTTGAAATTATCAAAAAAACTTAAGGTAGACCAACTATTCTGCGTTGGGGCTCGTAGTCAATTTGGCTTTTTGAAAGGTAAATCTACGGAAGGTGCTCTGCTCAAATTTTGTGAGGAAATTTACGAATCACTAAACAATGGAAAAATAACTTCAGCATTATTTATTGATATCACAAAAGCTTTTGATCTAGTTGATTATGATTTACTTTTAAACAAACGAGATAGAGCCGGGTTCAGAGGTTTTATTCACAATTGGTTTCATTCTTACCTTACTAATCGGAAACAAAAAGTAAGAATTAATAGTGACTTCAGTAATTTATTAGATGTGTGTCGAGGTGTACCTCAAGGTTCTATTCTCGGACCTATTTTGTTTCTTATTTTTATAAATTCTTTATTTTTACAACCATTTAAGGGTAATTCCACAGCATTTGCAGATGATACTGCTTTCACTTATACTTGTAATAATCATTTCGACATTGTTGTTAATATGAATTATGATATTGACTTATTACGACGTTGGTTTAGAAAACATAGCTTAATCATTAGTTGTAAAACTAAATATATGAATTTCAGTATTTCTAATACTGAATACGTCATTCTAATCCTATTTATGACTATAACCTGTATTATCATGATCCAAAATGTCAGAAATATCCTTTATTTTCTAATAATAGTACCAATTTACTTAATAATAATTTTTCTGGTAATTACTGTTGTTGTAATTCTAACTGTTTTAAAATTGAGAGTGGTAGATCATTTAAATATCTTGGGCTTTTTATTGATACTAAGTTTGATTGGACTGAGCATACGTCATATTTAAAACAATACTTCAATAAAGCTATTAGACAATTGTGTCATGTAAGTTTATACAGTTCTATTTAAGTATCAACTATGGTGCATTATGGCCTCTTTCATTCAAAACTTCAATATGGTATAGCTTGCTGGGGTGGTGCGTATTTCATTAAATTGGCACAATTATTGACATCCCAAAAACATGCTGTCAGATTGATTTGTAAAAAAAGACGCCTATCACCTAGTTTAATATTATTTAAATCATTGAAAATTCTGCCATTGAGAAATTTGTATTTGTTTAAAACTTTGAAGGTGTTCTTTTTTAAATCTGGTTGTCTAAATATGAGACATACTGTTGTGTATAATTTGAGAATTAATGATAGAAATCTTGTTACTATTCCACGTTTTAATAGATATCATTTCTGTCATTTCTACAAAATAATTGCACCTAGAGTTTTTAATAATCTACCTGAACATATCAGATCCATCAGATTGTTGTCCGCGTTTTTAAAAGAAATAAAAGTTTGGCTTTTTAATTATAATTATGAGGAAGCTGAAGATTTGTTAAGAGTTTGTCTATAAAAGCTAATATATTTATACTTAAATTTTTGTGAGTTAAATATACATTTTATATTTTTTTTTGTTTAATGAATATTTGTTAGTAAATTTTTATTTATGTCAAACCCCTCACATCTTGTGCTTTTATTTGGGAATTTTGATTGATAGTTCATTCGATACTAATGACTTTGAAATATTGTAATCCGATTATTTTTAAACTAAATAGATATAAGAAATTTATGTAAAAAATCAAAATTAAAAATAAGAAAATAAAAATAAATAGTGTAAACTTAATTTAAGATATTTATGTGAAAAAATACAAAAAAAGTATAATTAAACATTTCTGTATTGTTAAAATATGTTTTTGATTTATCCGTGAATTATAGTTATCCGAACCATTTCACAAGAACATAATTTTTCTTATGTTTAAGAATTTTTTCTATTAAATGTGCATCGCTATGTTTGACGTTCTGCAATTCTGATTCATAAAATCTCCCAGATATAATTTCATCTTTTAATAAATATTGCAACTGGATAAGTATTTCTTATTTTATAAATTTTAAAAATTTTGGTTGACCAGTTCGGCTCATGGTCTTTAGTAAATATTCCTTTGTTCTAACTAAATCGTTAATATCAAATTTTCCATTAGAAAATACTTTAGGATAATAATAAATTGGTTTTTATAAATGTTTTTTGTTTTTAAAAGGCAGAATTACAGATTTCGCGAGCTTAGAATTTGCAGGTTCTAACTGACATTTTTACATAAATTGTTTTTGATATCAATTTATACTAATTTCCTGACGATTTTTCTATTAAAAACAATATTAAATTTTTTATTAGAAAATACTTAATGATAATAATAAATTGTTTTTAATAAATGTTTTTGTTTTTACAAGTCACATTTACAGATTTCGCGAGCTTAGAATTCCCAGGTTCTAACTGACATTTTTACATAAATTGTTTTTGGTATCAATTTATACTAATTTTCTGACGATTTTTCTATTAAACATATCGCCAATGTTCTATCTTGCTATATTTTGTAAGAAACCAAGAATTTTAAGGTGCTAACTGACTAATTTTTATAGTCCAGTTCAGTTTGTTTCCAAATGTTTATCTACAGTAGATAGAACTATTCAAAAATGTTTGAATAGATAGAACTTTGCAATTTTGTTAAAATCACTTAGAACCTTGGAATTTTGGGTTACTATATTGTAGATAGAACAGAGTTCTGGATTTTTTGAAATTTAATTTTTTCGCGTTTTTATAAGTCAAATTAATATTAATAGTATTCGGTTGTTAAAATTTCATTTGACCAGTTGTGTGTTAATGTTATAAATCATTTAAAGTGTTTAAAGTATTCAATTAAAGGTAAATTTGATGTGTGTTTTGTGGTAAATTTATTACAAAAATGCCTTCATTTATTTTAGCATATAAAATGTCTGAATCTAAATGCTTAAAAGATATACAGAAAGCAACATTTCTTGTGGTTTCTGATACTACAAAAATTATGCAAGAAAATAATTGCAATATTGTACTTTCGTGTACAATATTTTCTACAAATAACGAAGAAGAAATAATTATCGAGATTAATGTGCATGACAGTAATACTAATGAAATCATTACTCCCGCTGGAAAATCAGTCCGAAAAATGTTACCCAAATTAAAAGTTGGATATATCACATTCGGAAGATAATATATCAAGCTGGGCACGAACACATAAATACACGTGGAAAACTTACACCACAAAAACAATTAAAAAATACTGAAAAAACATCTAAATTCAAATGTGGTTTAAATTTATCTAAATGCGAACGTGAATTAATTTTCCTAGATTACTATGAGGTAAATCAAGATGGTAAACATAATTTCATTGCCAAAAGTATTGCCAGGACTTTAAAGGAAAGAATCATGGTTCATAATAAATCAAGGAGACAGTTTTCCTCTTCATATTATTTTGATGTTCACTCTGAAAGAGTACAACTTTGTAAAGGTAATTTGTTTTACCTTAAACTATCTATAATTTTTATAAATTTTAATGTTTCCTACGATTTATATGTTTTTGTGATTTTATGGTTATATCAATTTAGTAAAATTTGTTTGCTAAATTTTTTTTATAATATATTTTTTTTCGTATTTCTTTTAATTATTTGTTAATTTATTATAATCCTATTTTATATTTATTTTATTATTTACCAATTATTATTTATTTAATTATTATTTATTTATTTTATTATTATTGTTATTTAGATTTTTATTTGGGTACAATAAACATTTCACAAAAGCATGCAAAAAAGAATCCTTTAACTGGAAATCCACCTATCCCAGGTACAAACAAAAAATCATTAAGAAATATGTCGGAAGAAGATACTGATGCTATTAAGGCGCATATCCAATCTTTTCCATGTGTAGAGTTAGTGTCACACTATGCTGGTACTCGAACGCAGAAAAAGTATTTACAAAGAAAAATGTGAAGCTGCCAACAAATACTTTATGAAGGAAACTTTTTATAGACACATTTTCATGACAAAATTTAATTTGGATTTACACATCCCTAAAACTGATCGCTGCGGTAAATGCGTATTGTTAAAAGATACACCAAATGTTGCTTATAGTGAGGAATGAGCAAAAATCACATTTGGAATTAAAAAACTGTATGAGATGTGCAAAAGTTGTCCACAACGATGATAATATTCCAATAATTTGTTTTGATTTAGAAAATGTTATTACTTGTCCACGTACTGAAATCGGAGAGAATTTTTATTTATCTAAGCTAAACGTTTATAATCTGACTGCACATTTATCCACAACGAAAACTGTTTATTGTGCCATATGGACGGAGCACACTTCTGGAAGATCTGGAAACGACATTGCTTCAGCATTTTACAAAATTTTAGCGCATATTTTTGAAGAATATAATTACAAAAAGGTTATTACTTGCAGTGATTCCTGTGTGCCACATAATAAGAATTCTCATATTGCTTACGCAATTAAATTATTTTTAAAAAATCATCCCGATGTTGACTCAATAACAATGAAATATTCAATGCCAGGACATTCATGTATACGAGCATAGTGAAATAGAAAAACCACTGCGAAAAAACGAATTTTTTTCACCGATTGGATTATTGCGGGTTATGAAAGACATAAACAGGAAACGACCTTACCAATTAATACAATTACATGCCAATGATTTTAAAAACTTTGCAGAGTGTACCAAAATATTCAATTATAAAGCCATTCCTTTTACGAAAATTAAAATGATGAAATTTGGTCAACCACTTTATATCATATACTATATAGTCTTAAATATAACATAAATGATTATGTGGAAGTTAATATTCGATCAGTTGTGAAATCTATGAGGAAGGTATTAGGTCATACATCCTATCAACTGAAAGAACCTCACATTTATTCAAAAACAGCAATAATTTCGGATTTAAAAAGTAAGCATTTGCAGTCAATGTTCAAGTACATGACAGAGACTGATATTGATTACTACAAAATAATTTTAAAATTGGTGTAATTTTTTCTTTATTTTTATAATTATTATCTAAAAATATTTTTGTCTTGAATTTGTAGGAATTCCGCAAACTGAATGTATTTCAGTTACGCCTTGTAGTAGAAAACCTGCAGTACAACGTAAAAATAATAAATAAAATTACAAAATATGTTCCAACAAACTAAATATTTAAGTTCCTATTAATTAATATAAAAGTAATTATTTTAAATGCTGTGAACAATATATTATAGTCATTATAGTATTTTTATTTAAGTCAACTGAAGAAAGACTAATTTGTTATGTTTAATTAAGAATTTATCGTTATATTATCGTTATATTATATTATTTTTTATTTAATTTTATTCTATTGTTTTTGTTTTTATTATATCATTAACTCGTGTGCGGTCATTTTTTTGTTATCCTTAGTGCGGTTGTTTTAATTTCGGTTTAAATTTGGAACTTTAATTGTTTTTCGTTTTTATAATGGATTTGAAGTGTTGTTTTTGCGGTATTTATGCTAGTGTTTCAGTAGATAAAGTTTCCGCAAGGTTAAGAAATGATTTTGCAAAAAGCCATTCTTTTCTTTGCGTTGATTGTAAAAATAATAATGTTTTCTCTCTGTTAAAAACCAATAACGAATTAATTTCAACCCTTTTGGGCAATGTTGATTCTGTTAAGGCTAGTGTATAGCTTAAATGTAACCGGATTTTTAGTATAGAAAATAAAATTTCTCTACTATTAAATCATGTCAGTGATTTAGCAAGCGCATCGGAACAAATAGAAAACACGGTTGCCAACAACACGCGTTCCATTACCGGTATTGGTTTTGACGTCAACAAAAATTTTACAAAAAGTAATAAATTATTCATGAACCTTTAAATAATAAGATACTTAATATCAAAAATGATTTATTTAACACTTCTACTGAAATCAAAGTAATTCCCGAAAATTTATACTCAAACGTTAATTGCCAATAACATCAATAAAAATCTTGAACAAAATTCTGGAGAAATTTGGAGCTTAGTTCTTAAGTTATCGCACAATTTCGATACCTTTAACTCTAATTGCTTAATTAACTTTAAAGAAATGTTAGACAATTTTTTGGCTAAGCAAAGTAGTGAGGTTATTCAGTTTGAAAGAAATTCGGTTGGGGTTCTTGATACTCTAATGCCAACAAGAAACATCAACAGTTAACGGCGCTGAGAGTATTAATCAAATTTCTTTACATAATGAAATTCTGACTGAATGCCAAAATAAAATTAAGAAAAACTCTAAAAAAAAAATCTAGAAAATCTAAGAATAAAAATATTAAGGAACTAACGAACTCTGTCGTTGATTTCCCGTTATTGCTAGAGTCGTCGGAAGCTGTAGGTCCACTTTTAAAGTCTGTGGAGTCTATTGCACCAATTCTCCCACCTCATACTTTACGTGTTATATCTCGCCCTAAAACTATTTTCATCTCGCGTTTTCATCCGGAAACTACGTCTGATGAGGTTGCAGCATATATCAAGTGCCGTTTTATGGACATGAAGTACTATTAAGTGTCAAAAAGTTAGTAATCCGAATTCTCATGTAGCATCATTCAAGATCAGTGCTCCTGATGTTTATTTTTCTACTCTTATTAATAATAATTCGTGGCCCAATGATATTTTTATTAAGGAATTTATACCGACTACATCAGCTAATTCTAAAATACATCTACAAACCCCGGTTGCCACTCCAAAAAACTAAAATGCTTGTCCCTGTAATACTTCCTTTTGATGCATTAACTGAGACTAATCTTACTGATGGTTTTCATAATAATGAGTTGTTTTCCACTGATTTTAATGTATTTCGTAAAGAAGGGCATAATTGCGGTGGTCGTGGGGTTCTTATTGCGGTACATTACAACTACGATGCTACTTTCGTCGATATTCCTAATACTAGTAATGTTGAATTAATATGTTAGGATTTCTGTTGGACGCAGAAGCATTTATGTTTTGAACTGTTATATACATCCTGTTAGTCTCACTGAATCTTACCAGCTATTCTTGAATGCTGTTGATTTTTTGAATTCTAGTATGAAGGGATTCGATGATTTATTAATTGTTGATGATTTTAACTTACCGCGGTTGATTTGGGTTCAATCGGATGAAGACTCATTTTATGTTGCTTACAATGTAACGTCTTTAACGGAAACTCTATTTATAGATGTGATTGCAGCCAATTTCAGATTAGTAATATAAAAAATAATTTAAATCGTCAACTTGATCTTATTTTTACAACAGACTTTAACAACTGTGTTGTGGCTGAATGTTCTCAAAGTTTGTCCGTTATTGATTCTTATCATCCTCCGTTGTCCTTAACTTTTTCTTATGAAAATGGCAATATTGATGATAATTATGTTAATTCCTTTCGTTATAATTTTCGTAAAACTCATTACGTCAAATTAAACTAATTACTTAGTAATGTAAACTTTGATTTAATTCTTAATTCAAATCGTCACACCATTGCTATCTTGTTCAATAAACCATTTTTCTCGAAATTGAGTTAGATATTGATTCATAATAATTTTAAGCTGTTCGTTTGGGAATCGAAATTTTAAGCTGTTCGTAAATCGTTTGGGATTTACCGTTTTGTTCTATATCAAACCGTTTTTCACATACGCAGTAACATTTATGTTCTAAAAACCAAAATTGACAAAGTTTAGAGTGTCTTGTTTAGTCAATATCCACTTCCATTACTTTTTATTTTAAATTGAACATTTTTACATTGTATCTTGTTGATAGCAAAACATGTACTAACATGCTCAATATGCCTTAAAATTAAATTTTATGTTCAATATGTAATTTTAAAATTTAGTTCTATCTAAATATCATATAACCCTTATTAAGGGTTAATATCATATAACCCTTATTAAGTTTTAATGGATATTGAACAAAACATACATAAAATGTAATTTTATTGAATGGTGCTATTTTGTTCAATATCAAGTATTTCAAGCGATATTAGTCAATATCAATAATTATAGTTAAGTGTAAGTTTGGTCAATATCCAATATCCATTCGAAAATTGGTCAATATACTATGTCATAAATGTTATCTTTTCCACTATTGTCTTGTTCAATATCCAAATTTTTGTTCAATATCCATTATTTCAACAAAAAATTTTGCATGTAGAACAAATATGTTCAATGTCTAAATCGACACAGCCGATTATTTTGTTAAATATGCAACAAACCATTAAAGTAATAGTAAATTTAAATATAGTTTCATGTATAGAATTAAATTTAAAATTTATTAAAACAAACAAAATTTACATAGTTTAAAAAAAACAACACTTTTTGTGCGCTCAAAGTGTAAAAATTAATTTCCCGAAAAACTAAAAATTGGACTTTGAATAAGATAGCACTGGGGTGACGAAATGTTAATATAGATGTAAATTTATCTAATTTTTATTTAATTATTTTTGAATGTATCGAACAATCAGTTCCGACTTCTATCATTAGAAATTCTTCTTCACCACCTCCTTGGTACAATAAGGAACTTCGTACCTTAAGGAATAATAGAAATAAATTATGGCGTAGGTTTTTGTTAAATAAATGTGATTTTGTTTTTGCGGCATATCTTAATGTATCAAATGATTTATCTGAGCTATTTAAATGTCTTTATATTAACTACATAAGCCAAATGCAATTTGCTATTATTTCAGATCCGAAATTTTTTAATTGTAAAAGGGAAAATGACGGTTATCCATCAACGTTGAAATGCGGAAATCATTCATCAAACGATCCTAAAGTTGTGTCAAATTTCTTTGAGGATTTTTTCAAACGAGCATTTACTGATAATGAATTTGTACCTGACCAAAACTATTTTTCTTATTTAAAAAATCACGCTCAGACCTCTCTGTTAATATTAATTTAGATAGTGTTGTCGAAAAAATTGGTAAATGGAAAGATTTCTGGTCCTGCTGGACTGCCTGCCATAATTTTAAAGAATTGCATTGGTAGCCTGGCGCAGCCTCTTACAACGCTTTTTCAAAGATCTCTGGCCCTGGGGAATTTTCCAAGTTTCTGGAAGGATTCTTTTATCATACCCGTTCATAAAAAGGGCTGCAAAGCAGAAATTAGTAACTATAGGCCAATTGCCAAGCTATCATGCATTCCTAAACTTTTTGAGAGTATTATTTATGATACCCTCTACTTTCACTGTAAATCCTTGATTCCACCAAAACAACACGGGTTTTTGAAAGGCATATCGACGAATAAACTTTCGCACAGTATTATTTTGTTTAAATTTCGAGCTTTTGGTTTTCCACAAATTTTTTTGTTCTGGCTGAAGTCTTATTTAAATAATCGTCAGTACAGAGTGTTGTTTAGGACCGTTCCGTCCGAAAATTTTATAGCCAAATCTGGTGTACCTCAGGGTAGCCATCTTGGCCCATTAATTTTTAATTTAGCTATTAATGATGTTGCCTTAATTATTAAACAATCTGAAAACAATATATATATGCTGACGATATGAAAATTTCTAAACTCTTTTCTTTTCGCTTTGATAGTTACGTCCTTCAAGATGTCTTAAATAACTTTACGCTTTGGTGCTCTAAGAACCATCTGGAGCATAACGTTAATAAATGCCAAAGTATTACGTTTTTCCGTAAACACATACGTCAACCAGCTCGTTACTATTATCTAAACTGGGAAATGGTTCCTAGAGTTAGGTCTATTCAGAATTTAGGTGTTCTTTGTGACAGTGAATTAAACTTTTACTCTGATAATTTAGTTTGTAGTGCTAACTCTATGCTAGGTTTCGTTAAACGTTGGTCAAAAGAGTTTTCTGACCTTTATGTCACTAGGACGCTTTATATGACGTTTGTAAGACCAATTCTTGAATATGCCTGCCAGGTCTGGTCTCCATATCAATAGGTACATATCCAAAGGATTGAATCCGTGCAGCGTAGATTTGTAAGGTTTGCTCTTCGTGGGCTTCCTTGGGTCGATTCATACAACTTACCGCCATATGTAGACCGCCTCAAACTTATTAATCTTCAAACTCTAGAAAGGCGACGGGAAATAGCTGACATAGTATTTGTACATCAAGTTATTTCTGGCATGATTGAATCTCCTTTTATTTTAGATCGTATAAGTTTTAATATTAATGTACGTTCACTGAGATCTGTAGCGCTGTTTAAGTTACAATTTCATCGTACCGATTACGGGAAAAATGAGCATATTACCAGAATGCTTCGTGCAGTTAATAATAGTGCTGAAAAGTTTGATTTTAACTATAGCAAACTTCAACTTAAAAAGTCATTAAAGAGTGAATGAGTTATTTATGTATTTTTTTTTGTATTTGTATGTAAATTTGTGTTATTAACTTGACAACAGGAAACGACCTTACCAATTAATACAATTACATGCCAATGATTTTAAAAACTTTGCAGAGTGTACCAAAATATTCAATTATAAAGCCATTCCTTTTACGAAAATTAAAATGATGAAATTTGGTCAACCACTTTATATCATATACTATATAGTCTTAAATATAACATAAATGATTATGTGGAAGTTAATATTCGATCAGTTGTGAAATCTATGAGGAAGGTATTAGGTCATACATCCTATCAACTGAAAGAACCTCACATTTATTCAAAACCAGCAATAATTTCGGATTTAAAAAGTAAGCATTTGCAGTCAATGTTCAAGTACATGACAGAGACTGATATTGATTACTACAAAATAATTTTAAAATTGGTGTAATTTTTTCTTTATTTTTATAATTATTATCTAAAAATATTTTTGTCTTGAATTTGTAGGAATTCCGCAAACTGAATGTATTTCAGTTACGCCTTGTAGTAGAAAACCTGCAGTACAACGTAAAAATAATAAATAAAATTACAAAATATGTTCCAACAAACTAAATATTTAAGTTCCTATTAATTAATATAAAAGTAATTATTTTAAATGCTGTGAACAATAATATTTATAGTCATTATAGTATTTTTATTTAAGTCAACTGAAGAAAGACTAATTTGTTATGTTTAATTAAGAATTTATCGTTATATTATCGTTATATTATATTATTTTTTATTTAATTTTATTCTATTGTTTTTGTTTTTATTATACGTATCATTAACTCGTGTGCGGTCATTTTTTTGTTATCCTTAGTGCGGTTGTTTTAATTTCGGTTTAAATTTGGAACTTTAATTGTTTTTCGTTTTTATAATGGATTTGAAGTGTTGTTTTTGCGGTATTTATGCTAGTGTTTCAGTAGATAAAGTTTCCGCAAGGTTAAGAAATGATTTTGCAAAAAGCCATTCTTTTCTTTGCGTTGATTGTAAAAATAATAATGTTTTCTCTCTGTTAAAAACCAATAACGAATTAATTTCAACCCTTTTGGGCAATGTTGATTCTGTTAAGGCTAGTGTATAGCTTAAATGTAACCGGATTTTTAGTATAGAAAATAAAATTTCTCTACTATTAAATCATGTCAGTGATTTAGCAAGCGCATCGGAACAAATAGAAAACACGGTTGCCAACAACACGCGTTCCATTACCGGTATTGGTTTTGACGTCAACAAAAATTTTACAAAAAGTAATAAATTATTCATGAACCTTTAAATAATAAGATACTTAATATCAAAAATGATTTATTTAACACTTCTACTGAAATCAAAGTAATTCCCGAAAATTTATACTCAAACGTTAATTGCCAATAACATCAATAAAAATCTTGAACAAAATTCTGGAGAAATTTGGAGCTTAGTTCTTAAGTTATCGCACAATTTCGATACCTTTAACTCTAATTGCTTAATTAACTTTAAAGAAATGTTAGACAATTTTTTGGCTAAGCAAAGTAGTGAGGTTATTCAGTTTGAAAGAAATTCGGTTGGGGTTCTTGATACTCTAATGCCAATAAGAAACATCAACAGTTAACGGCGCTGAGAGTATTAATCAAATTTCTTTACATAATGAAATTCTGACTGAATGCCAAAATAAAATTAAGAAAAACTCTAAAAAAAAATCTAGAAAATCTAAGAATAAAAATATTAAGGAACTAACGAACTCTGTCGTTGATTTCCCGTTATTGCTAGAGTCGTCGGAAGCTGTAGGTCCACTTTTAAAGTCTGTGGAGTCTATTGCACCAATTCTCCCACCTCATACTTTACGTGTTATATCTCGCCCTAAAACTATTTTCATCTCGCGTTTTCATCCGGAAACTACGTCTGATGAGGTTGCAGCATATATCAAGTGCCGTTTTATGGACATGAAGTACTATTAAGTGTCAAAAAGTTAGTAATCCGAATTCTCATGTAGCATCATTCAAGATCAGTGCTCCTGATGTTTATTTTTCTACTCTTATTAATAATAATTCGTGGCCCAATGATATTTTTATTAAGGAATTTATACCGACTACATCAGCTAATTCTAAAATACATCTACAAACCCCGGTTGCCACTCCAAAAACTAAAATGCTTGTCCCTGTAATACTTCCTTTTGATGTTTATGCATTAACTGAGACTAATCTTACTGATGGTTTTCATAATAATGAGTTGTTTTCCACTGATTTTAATGTATTTCGTAAAGAAGGGCATAATTGCGGTGGTCGTGGGGTTCTTATTGCGGTACATTACAACTACGATGCTACTTTCGTCGATATTCCTAATACTAGTAATGTTGAATTAATATGTTAGGATTTCTGTTGGACGCAGAAGCATTTATGTTTTGAACTGTTATATACATCCTGTTAGTCTCACTGAATCTTACCAGCTATTCTTGAATGCTGTTGATTTTTTGAATTCTAGTATGAAGGGATTCGATGATTTATTAATTGTTGATGATTTTAACTTACCGCGGTTGATTTGGGTTCAATCGGATGAAGACTCATTTTATGTTGCTTACAATGTAACGTCTTTAACGGAAACTCTATTTATAGATGTGATTGCAGCCAATTTCAGATTAGTAATATAAAAAATAATTTAAATCGTCAACTTGATCTGTGTTGTGGCTGAATGTTCTCAAAGTTTGTCCGTTATTGATTCTTATCATCCTCCGTTGTCCTTAACTTTTTCTTATGAAAATGGCAATATTGATGATAATTATGTTAATTCCTTTCGTTATAATTTTCGTAAAACTCATTACGTCAAATTAAACTAATTACTTAGTAATGTAAACTTTGATTTAATTCTTAATTCAAATCGTCACACCATTGCTATCTTGTTCAATAAACCATTTTTCTCGAAATTGAGTTAGATATTGATTCATAATAATTTTAAGCTGTTCGTTTGGGAATCGAAATTTTAAGCTGTTCGTAAATCGTTTGGGATTTACCGTTTTGTTCTATATCAAACCGTTTTTCACATACGCAGTAACATTTATGTTCTAAAAACCAAAATTGACAAAGTTTAGAGTGTCTTGTTTAGTCAATATCCACTTCCATTACTTTTTATTTTAAATTGAACATTTTTACATTGTATCTTGTTGATAGCAAAACATGTACTAACATGCTCAATATGCCTTAAAATTAAATTTTATGTTCAATATGTAATTTTAAAATTTAGTTCTATCTTGGTTAATATCATATAACCCTTATTAAGTTTTAAAGGATATTGAACAAAACATACATAAAATGTAATTTTATTGAATGGTGCTATTTTGTTCAATATCAAGTATTTCAAGCGATATTAGTCAATATCAATAATTATAGTTAAGTGTAAGTTTGGTCAATATCCAATATCCATTCGAAAATTGGTCAATATACTATGTCATAAATGTTATCTTTTCCACTATTGTCTTGTTCAATATCCAAATTTTTGTTCAATATCCATTATTTCAACAAAAAATTTTGCATGTAGAACAAATATGTTCAATGTCTAAATCGACACAGCCGATTATTTTGTTAAATATGCAACAAACCATTAAAGTAATAGTAAATTTAAATATAGTTTCATGTATAGAATTAAATTTAAAATTTATTAAAACAAACAAAATTTACATAGTTTAAAAAAAAACAACACTTTTTGTGCGCTCAAAGTGTAAAAATTAATTTCCCGAAAAACTAAAAATTGGACTTTGAATAAGATAGCACTGGGGTGACGAAATGTTAATATAGATGTAAATTTATCTAATTTTTATTTAATTATTTTTGAATGTATCGAACAATCAGTTCCGACTTCTATCATTAGAAATTCTTCTTCACCACCTCCTTGGTACAATAAGGAACTTCGTACCTTAAGGAATAATAGAAATAAATTATGGCGTAGGTTTTTGTTAAATAAATGTGATTTTGTTTTTGCGGCATATCTTAATGTATCAAATGATTTATCTGAGCTATTTAAATGTCTTTATATTAACTACATAAGCCAAATGCAATTTGCTATTATTTCAGATCCGAAATTTTTTAATTGTAAAAGGGAAAATGACGGTTATCCATCAACGTTGAAATGCGGAAATCATTCATCAAACGATCCTAAAGTTGTGTCAAATTTCTTTGAGGATTTTTTCAAACGAGCATTTACTGATAATGAATTTGTACCTGACCAAAACTATTTTTCTTATTTAAAAAATCACGCTCAGACCTCTCTGTTAATATTAATTTAGATAGTGTTGTCGAAAAAATTGGTAAATGGAAAGATGGTTACTCATCTGGTCCTGCTGGACTGCCTGCCATAATTTTAAAGAATTGCATTGGTAGCCTGGCGCAGCCTCTTACAACGCTTTTTCAAAGATCTCTGGCCCTGGGGAATTTTCCAAGTTTCTGGAAGGATTCTTTTATCATACCCGTTCATAAAAAGGGCTGCAAAGCAGAAATTAGTAACTATAGGCCAATTGCCAAGCTATCATGCATTCCTAAACTTTTTGAGAGTATTATTTATGATACCCTCTACTTTCACTGTAAATCCTTGATTCCACCAAAACAACACGGGTTTTTGAAAGGCATATCGACGAATAAACTTTCGCACAGTATTATTTTGTTTAAATTTCGAGCTTTTGGTTTTCCACAAATTTTTTTGTTCTGGCTGAAGTCTTATTTAAATAATCGTCAGTACAGAGTGTTGTTTAGGACCGTTCCGTCCGAAAATTTTATAGCCAAATCTGGTGTACCTCAGGGTAGCCATCTTGGCCCATTAATTTTTAATTTAGCTATTAATGATGTTGCCTTAATTATTAAACAATCTGAAAACAATATATATATGCTGACGATATGAAAATTTCTAAACTCTTTTCTTTTCGCTTTGATAGTTACGTCCTTCAAGATGTCTTAAATAACTTTACGCTTTGGTGCTCTAAGAACCATCTGGAGCATAACGTTAATAAATGCCAAAGTATTACGTTTTTCCGTAAACACATACGTCAACCAGCTCGTTACTATTATCTAAACTGGGAAATGGTTCCTAGAGTTAGGTCTATTCAGAATTTAGGTGTTCTTTGTGACAGTGAATTAAACTTTTACTCTGATAATTTAGTTTGTAGTGCTAACTCTATGCTAGGTTTCGTTAAACGTTGGTCAAAAGAGTTTTCTGACCTTTATGTCACTAGGACGCTTTATATGACGTTTGTAAGACCAATTCTTGAATATGCCTGCCAGGTCTGGTCTCCATATCAATAGGTACATATCCAAAGGATTGAATCCGTGCAGCGTAGATTTGTAAGGTTTGCTCTTCGTGGGCTTCCTTGGGTCGATTCATACAACTTACCGCCATATGTAGACCGCCTCAAACTTATTAATCTTCAAACTCTAGAAAGGCGACGGGAAATAGCTGACATAGTATTTGTACATCAAGTTATTTCTGGCATGATTGAATCTCCTTTTATTTTAGATCGTATAAGTTTTAATATTAATGTACGTTCACTGAGATCTGTAGCGCTGTTTAAGTTACAATTTCATCGTACCGATTACGGGAAAAATGAGCATATTACCAGAATGCTTCGTGCAGTTAATAATAGTGCTGAAAAGTTTGATTTTAACTATAGCAAACTTCAACTTAAAAAGTCATTAAAGAGTGAATGAGTTATTTATGTATTTTTTTTTGTATTTGTATGTAAATTTGTGTTATTAACTTGACAAGTGGTTTTTGCATGATTTATGACTAACTGCTATTAGCATGCTTTAATTTGAATTTTTTAATTTGTTATTTTTTCGAATTAACGGGTGACAGCAGAAGGAAAGTAACGTTCTTTTCAGAACTGTGAAGCCTAAAGCTAGTGCTAACCTGTTAATTACGTACATTTTTACATTTTTTATTAGAGTTCAGTAAAGGTAAAGTATAGTAAAAGGGGTCTACTTCCCTTTTACTATACTTTACCTTTACTGAACTCTAATCTAGTACGTTTTTAGTTAATCCTACTACAATTAACCATTAGTGAAACTCTATATACAAGAATGTAAGATTATATAATTTTATTATTCTTATTTATTAGTTTTTAGTCTCATATTACTATTTATAAAGGAAAGTATTTTTAAAAAATGTTTTTTTTTCATTTATTTATTATTTCATACATTTTAGTCGGTCAAATATTTTAAGTTTTAGTCAGACACTGTAGGATTTTTATATTGTTTATATATATTTACTATATATATATATATATATATATATATATATATATATAATATATATAATATATATATATATATATATATTAGCGGTTAATAATAAATAGCTCTACGTCATGTATATATATAATATATATATTAGCGGTTAATAATAAATAGCTCTAAGTCATGTATATACATAATATATGTATTAGCGGTTAATAATAAATAGCTCTAAGTCATGTTTCGCGAAAAGTCACTTATGCCACTTGCAAAATTGACGCCTCATATATATATTTATATACATATACATACATATGTATATATATATATATTTATGGCCCCATTTTTGGGGCCCCATATGGCCCTCTTTATCTGAAACATTACCCAACTAGATGTACTCATCGAGACCTTTAATTTCATACCACACATGATTTTTTATTATTTTTGGCCCATTTTCCAGGCCCCCACATGACCCTTGTTGCCCTAAATACTACCATTACTTACCCCAAAAAGATATGTTCTTCCAGACCTTTAATTTGATACCCCATATGATTTTTTTTATTTTTGACCCCATTTTTTGGGGCCCCACATGGTATTTGTTACCCGGAACACTACCCAACGAGATGTACTCATCAATACCTTTAATTTGATACTCCACATGATTTTTTTAAAAATAGGCCCCCTCACAGGCCACATCGCCCGTCATGAAAATTATGTGGCGCCAAATGGGTCATAGCACGAGCTTGAGTTCCAAATTTTAGTTAAATCGGTTAAGCCGTTTAGGAGCTATGCCCAGGTGAAGAAAACATGAATTGTAAATTCAATAAAAGGAAAGTAATAAAAATAAATATATAGTAAATATATAGATTATCGTTATAATGAATTTTGATTTTTACAACAAACTCCTATTTGCAATTCGCATGATTTGTTATTATATATTTAATTGATAATATTTAAAGCCTCAAATTAATGGGTGACAGTGGAGCGAAGTAGTAGTGTTCTTCCTAGATCGATGAAGCCTCAAACTAGTAGTAACCTTTTTAATTTGTTTGCTTTATATATATTTAATATTTATTTTGACGAATAGGTTTTTCATGATTTTTGATTATTACAAACTGCTAATTGCAATCTAGCACACTTTTTTTTTATATATATATTTTATTTTATATTTTTTTTTTTAAATTTTTAAGTCTCAAAATAGCAGGTGACAGCGGGAGGGAAGTAGTAGCATTCTTTACTGAATTGCGAAGCTTAAAGCTAGTAGTAACTTGTTAATTTGTTTTGTTTATGACGGTGGTAAGCTATTCCAGTTCTTTCTTAGCGAATTATTTTTATTTTTATTTTATTTATTTTTTACTTATAGTTTTAGAACTACTTTAGTTCTAACAATTTTACTTTTTTAATTTTTTAATGATTTGAATTAGCAGGTGACGACATAGGGAAGTAGTAGTTTTTTTCTAGAATTGTGAAGCCCTATGTAAGTGGTAGCTTGTTAAGTCAAATTTTAATGTTTTGTTGCTTTAATTATTATATATTTATTTTTATTTTATTTATTTATATAATTTATTTTAACTGTTTGTATTAAGCAGTACGTGTCTATTCTAGTAATATCTGTTTTGTTTTCGGTGGTGGAAACATCAGAGCTTAATCCATTCCGGATAGTAAAATATTTCTCAGCATGTGAGAAAGTTCAAGAAATCAAGCTTAAGGATAGAAAGATAATTTCTTTCTATATATATGTTTCTCTTTAATATAACATAATTATTTCTCCTTATGCTTGTTTTCGCTGATCCAATCAAATTATCGGTCACTTTTTCGGGCCCCATTTTCTTGGTTACCAGAAGATGGAGCTTGACGCTGAGATTAATGAGGATTAGATACTCGATTACTAATTGAAAATTTAGTATCTCAAAGTAGGATTTTTTTTTTTTTTGTAATATCAAAAGATCTCAAAAAAGTTACGTAATAACATTTTTTTTAAGTTTTAAATTAACCGCCATTTTATTTTCCATCAACAAGCTAAATGTTTGCAAGCTGTACCTGACGTACAAAAAAGTTACAGGTGAAAATGTACGTACATATCGCGTAAAAAAAAAATTTAATAAATTATTTTAATAAAATAAAATTTTAATAAATTTTAATAAAATAAAATTTATTTTATTAAATAAAGAGGGTTGTGTAATTCAGGTCATTATTTGCAGGTATATTTTGACCAGTAACTTTTTTTGTACGTCAGGTACAGCTTTTAAACCTTCAGCTTTTTGATGGAGAGTAAAATGGCGGTTAATTTAAAATTAAAAAAAAATTATTACGTAACTTTTTTGAGATATTTTGATTTTACAAAAAAAGAATCCATCCAATTTTTAGATACTAAATTTGCACATTGGCAACATTTAATATCATCAGATGATACATCAAAATAAAGCTCCGACAATTACCTGTCGAATAAAAAAAATTAAGAATTTTGATTAAATAGTTTGCGAGATTTTTCCATTTATGTAAAACTGTAAAAAAAAAATTAAACAAATTAATTACCCTGTATCTCGGTAACGGTGGATTTTAGATCCCCCTGTAGAACGACTTTTTTCGTTTTTTGTTATGCCCAATCACCTCCCGAAATTAATGCACTCGTAGCGCGGGCACCCTGAATATTAAAATATCTACTGAATATAAAGACATGTTACGTTAAATAAAAATAATAAAAAATTATCATTTATAATCAATTTTATTAAATATTTTATTTGTTTTGCAGGGCATAAGATTTATTTTCATTCGATTGTGTTAAGATTATAATTAAATTTAAAAACCTTTTACAAATTAAACTAAAATAATAAAGTAACTACTTAGAACTTCAGATGTTATTTATTTTGAATCTAATTTCAGTTCCATAGTTTTTTCTTGCACTATGGCCATACATTATTATTAACAATAGTTTTGTTAAAGGTTGGTTCTATCTGAAATTTTAAAATTAAAATTGTTAAATTATAAGTAAAGATATCAACTTAATTTTTATTCCAAGAAACAGAGCTTGAAGAAAGCTTTAAAAAGAAAAACAAATTAGAAATTTTCAAAAACCTATGCAGCAATTGGATCAAAACCAAACTTGTAACTCAATTTACTCCAATCAGACGTAAGTGTAGGTAGAACGTGGGAGTTCTACGCTCGAGATTTTTTTTTATCGTACTTTTTTTTTATAGTATGTATATAATTACTCGTATAATTATATTTTCCACTAACTCATCTAAACATAACGCTCATTCGTAGTTCCCATTAAAGCTAAATATTTTCCACATTTTATTTTTTAACGTTCGATAAAATCTTTCGCATATTGAAGCTTTGAAATCAGTTAAAGTATGAAAGTGGTTAATTTTATTTTTATTCATAAGTTCTTTAAATATAGTGTTGCAAAATTCTTTGCCTTGGTCGGAGTGTATGTTTTTCGGCATTCTTTTTGATTTACTAAAAATTGTTTTCATGGCTTTTGGAACATCAGAAGCCTCTCCACCTAAGAAATCCCATACAATTTCAGAGTCCTATGTAGTCACATAGAGTACCGACCTCATCAATCGAAGTCGATTTTTTTTACTTCAAAGTGGATAAAAACTTAAAATTATAAAATATGAAACTTCATTTTTTCAAAAAAAAAAACAAAACAAAAAATGCCAGAAGAAAAAATATAGGTTAAAGACGCATATATGGTTCAATATTATAAAATATTTGATATTTCTTTCTTCTTTCTCAACATGTTTTTTAGCCCTTACTATCGTTTATTTTTTTAGTTCTATAGCAAAAGCAACAACAAGCAACAAAAGAAATATACATACATATATTTATATATTTTGAATTTTTTTTCATTCATATTAGTAAAGATACAAACCAATTTATTTATATATCAAAAACTAAGAAGAACTCTGCCGCCTATAGTACTAGTGGCGAAATTTAATGAATTGGAATTACTATTAGATTCTATATACAAAGGTTTTACGCAATTTGGTATAGAAATATTATAGTAGTATTCGCCGATCGCATTTGTAATATGAGATATTTGTTATAAAATAATTTAACATAAAACAACTATAACTATAACTAAGAAGGAGGTGTTCCGCCCTTGTATACAATTACTTGCACGTCTTTTTGGGTAGCTTAAGTCGGAAAATTGGACAAAACAAAAATTCGCGGAATAGACATACAGAAAAATTTGCGTGCAAAATAGATAATAAATAAATCTCGAAATAAATAAATAAATGGACGAAAAAAAACTGAAACCACAACAAGTACTTAGTTTAGACACATAAAGGACAATATCTTTAAAATTCGGTGGTAGATTTAAATAAAATTTTATATAAAAATGTTTTATATAAATAAATGCAAGAATACAAATAAATTTGTGGAACATGGATAGTGTGTTCCAAATATTGCCCTCCCGACTATGATTGACCAATATGTACCAAAGAAAAACATTTTAGGTCAATCCCTTGATTAATGAATTATAATAATGAATTATAATAATTCACAACCTTATTACGTCATCATTACCACTCTACAAGTAAGGGTAAAGGAAATAAAACCATTATACGCCATAAGGGATTGATAATCATCGACATCCTTAGATTTAGATAATAAATCAATATTTAAATCGCCAAGAATTATACAATTTTTGGACTTAATATGAAATAGAAAGTTCGAAAATTCATTCAAAAAACTATTAATACTGTGCATGCAATCTGTAAATACATATGAAACAATAAGTTATGCTATAAATTTCACACACAATCTTTAAGATATCAGCACTATTTAAATTAATATAGGAGACGTCACATATAATGTCACTTCTTACGAAAACAGCTACACCACCTGAAGCATAATTATTATTACAAGAAGCCCAAAAATTAAAATTAGGAATACTGTAATCATTTTTTTCATTATCATATATCCAAATTGCACTAAAAAAAATCATATCTGGAAGGTTATGAAAAGTTAAAAGATTTGTCAAAAAAGCATCAAAATTTTTGCGCATACTTCGTATGTTCTGATGAACAACAGAAAAATTTGGGAGATTTGAATGATGAGATTCATCAATATTACTAAAACAATTATTACTATACAAATTATTTGCAGAAGGCAGATTGACAAAATTACCAAAATTAGAATTAATTTGATTATTTAAGATCATAAGAAAAAAAAAATATTTAAAAATTTAATTAATTTTATCAAGATCATTAAAACTTTGAATTTTAATTACTTTATCACCTTCTTTTTTTCTAATTAATATTGAAGAATTTCTCACCCACAAATATTTGTAGCATTTCTTTTTCTTGACTTCATTTGTTTTTTTCAAGAGAGATCTCATGAACTCTGTGAGACTATCATTTATGAAGATTTTGTTACTTACTAAATGTAATACTTTTTCTTTTGCGTTATTTTTTTGTATATCAGGAATACCTATAATATCAACTATATTTTTTTTTCTTGCTCTAGTACATTAACTTTATTTTCAAATAGAATTATCTTTTTATGCATTTCTGTATTCTCTTTTCTTAGTGCATTCATTTCAGAAAGTGCATTAGAAACCATTGATTTTAAGCTAGTAATTTCTTGATAAAGTAGCTGAATTGTTATTGTAGGGTTATTAACCTCTATATCAACAATAGAATTAGAGCAATTATAAATATTCATATCAGTAACAAAAGATGATGGTGTTGATGTATTATCAGAATTAGTAGATTTATATGTATTCTTATTTAATATTAAATTAGTTCTTTTCGAATTTGGTGGTAAAGTTGTAGCAATTGTTGATTTGATTACATTGGCACTAATGTTAGAATTTGTAGCGATATTTCCATTAGAAGTTTCATGCAGTGAATTCCTCCTTATTACACAGCAACTGGTACAAATAAATGGTTTGTTGTTCTCAGCCATGTATTCGATGTCGCTTTGAACAAGAATCACACATTTTGCATGATAAAAATTTGAACAGCTAGAACAACGCGCTTTTAATTCGTTTCTATCAACTTTATTGTTGCAAGAACACGGAATTGTTATAATAATTACTATTATAATATTTTTCAATTATTTTTAATTTTCTTTAAATAAATTGGCAATAAACCCAATACAATAAATTTTAACTTTTTAGTTTAATTTTAACTATTAAGATTTTGTAAAAGAAACTGTTTTTTAAAAAATATATATATTTTTTTTTTTACTGTTTTGTTAATTTGTTTAAATTCCCACTATACATGTCACCCCCACAACACTCAAGAGAGAACACGAAATCTTGAAGTTTAATCGGGAAACAAATATTACCAAAATTAAAATCTTGTACCAACGCATTTTACTTTTCAATTTTAATTTGCGAATTTGATATCTCTTTGATACGATATGAAGTAGTAGGATTAGGCCTATCATTGTTATCAAGATTAAAAACAGCCGATATTATTGAACATTTAAAGGAAAAATAGTCAGCATTTTGCACATTTATACAAGCTTTTTTTTCTTTATAAAATCAGGCAGATCGATAAAACTTGAACCTTTTATAGGTTTATATTTATTTGTAGTAACTTCTACGTGAGAGATTGTTATTAATGACCATCTTTCATCACGTTCTTAAAACTAATCTGATTTGGCGACAATCTCTTGAACCATTTCTTTATAAATTTCATCAAATTTATATTCATTCCTTAGAATCTGCTTTTTCGCAATAAATGATTTAATTTCTATTGTCCAGTTTTCTACAGATTCATTGTTGCCTTTACTAATGTTTAAATATTTGCCAAAGAGTTCTAAATTATATTTTATCGATCCATGCTCATTAAGTATGTCAAAAATTAGCGATGATACAGCATTCTTGATTACGATAAGAAATTTTTTTATACCTAGGTTAGGTTAGGTTAGGTTAAGAAGGGTGCGTGAAGATACAAGTTCAACACGCATCACGAGAGATCTCGATGGATCCATTGTGGTCCCTATGCAAGGTTCAAAAGCTAAGCAGCAATCCTATCAAAAATTCTACTTACCTTTATGAAGAGAATAGTTCTCCATAAAGATAGTGTTGAAAGAGACATCCAACCGCGCAGTACGTCACGTCCGAAGCATTGATACCTGACGCGCGCAAGTCTTTCACAATCACACACTAGATGTTCCAGTGTGGGTTCTATAGTTTCATCCCCACAGCGGCATAAGCTGTCCATGGGAATTCCAAGGTGAGTACCGTGTTTACCGATCCAACAGTGACCAGTAAGGAGACCAATCAGTTTCCTACAGATATTTCTATCTGTGGATAAAACGATCTCGGATTTCTTCTTGGATAGACGCGGCCAGCATAGTTTGGTTTGACGACACTGAGGATATTGGTCCCAAGTATCGTTGACAATATTGTACGCCGCCAAATCGATAGATAATTTTGCAGATTCAATTGGACAGCTAACTTGCGTGGAAATATGCTCGAGAGATATTTCAACGCCTTTCCGAGCAAGTGAATCAGCATTCTCATTTCCCTCAATGCCGTGTTGTCCTGGAACCCAGCATATTCTCACCCGATGCCTTTGTGCCAATTGATTGAGCAACCCTTGGCACTGTCGCACCAGTCTAGATTTCGTTAAATAGGATCCAACTACTTTGATAGCAGCTTGGCTATCCACATATATAGATATTCTGTGGGCGTTCAGGTTCCAATCAAGCAGCTTTTGCGCCGCTTTCAGAATAGCTAAGATCTCAGCCTGAAAAATACTCGAATTATCGGGTAACCGGTATGATTCACCGAGATCTAGGTCAAGCGAGTATACACCCGCTCCCGTTCCTGCTTCCAGTTTCGACCCATCCGTATAAACAGCCACCTCGGAGCTTGTCGTGACACTATTGCAGTCCCACTGTTCTCTCCGAGGTATTGCTATCTTATAGGACAGGTCAAAATTGAAAGCTGGAGTTACATAATCAGTAAGGTTGGGTAGCGCCGACGCCATGGTGTCGACTAGTATCCTACCGTGTCCTTTTCTAGATAATTTCCATTGCCCAGACTCTCTTAGTCTGAGGGCACTTTTAATTGCCATGGATTTAACATACAATTCTATCGGAAGTATATGGAGTATCATTTCTAGAGCTCTAGTGGCCGTAGTTCTGATGGCTCTAGTGATTCCGATACAGACCATTCTTTGTATTTTCGTCATATGCGCGAGATTCGACTTATATATTTATTTGTAGTAACTTCTACGTGAGAGATTGTTATTAATGACCATCTTTCATCACGTTCTTAAAACTAATCTGATTTGGCGACAATCTCTTGAACCATTTCTTTATAAATTTCATCAAATTTATATTCATTCCTTAGAATCTGGTTTTTCGCAATAAATGATTTAATTTCTATTGCCCAGTTTTCTACAGATTCATTGTTGCCTTTACTTATGTTTAAATATTTGCCAAAGAGTTATAAATTATATTTTATCGATCCATGCTCATTAAGTATGTCAAAAATTAGCGATGATACAGCATTCTTGATTACGATAAGAATTTTTTTTATACCTAGGTTAGGTTAGGTTAGGTTAAGAAGGGTGCGTGAAGATACAAGTTCAACACGCATCACGAGAGTTCTCGATGGATCCATTGTGGTCCCTATGCAAGGTTCAAAAGCTAAGCACCAATCCTATCAAAAATTCTACTTACCTTTATGAAGAGAATAGTTCTCCATAAAGATAGTGTTGAAAGAGACATCCAACCGCGCAGTACGTCACGTCCGAAGCATTGATACCTGACGCGCGCAAGTCTTTCACAATCACACACTAGATATTCCAGTGTGGGTTCTATAGTTTCATCCCCACAGCGGCATAAGCTGTCCATGGGAATTCCAAGGTGAGTACCGTGTTTACCGATCCAACAGTGACCAGTAAGGAGACCAATCAGTTTCCTACAGATATTTCTATCTGTGGATAGAACGATCTCGGATTTCTTCTTGGATAGACGCGGCCAGCATAGTTTGGTTTGACGACACTGAGGATATTGGTCCCAAGTATCGTTGACAATATTGTACGCCGCCAAATCGATAGATAATTTTGCAGATTCAATTGGACAGCTAACTTGCGTGGAAATATGCTCGAGAGATATTTCAACGCCTTTCCGAGCAAGTGAATCAGCATTCTCATTTCCCTCAATGCCGTGGTGTCCTGGAACCCAGCATATTCTCACCCGATGCCTTTGTCCCAATTGATTGAGCAACCCTTGGCACTGTCGCACCAGTCTAGATTTCGTTAAATAGGATCCAACTGCTTTGATAGCAGCTTGGCTATCCACATATATAGATATTCTGTGGGCGTTCAGGTTCCTATCAAGCAGCTTTTGCGCCGCTTTCAGAATAGCTAAGATCTCAGCCTGAAAAATACTCGAATTATCGGGTAACCGGTATGATTCACCGAGATCTAGGTCAAGCGAGTATACACCCGCTCCCGTTCCTGCTTCCAGTTTCGACCCATCCGTATAAACAGCCACCTCGGAGCTTGTCGTGACACTATTGCAGTCCCACTGTTCTCTCCGATGTATTGCTATCTTATAGGACAGGTCAAAATTGAAAGCTGGAGTTACATAATCAGTAAGGTTGGGTAGCGCCGACGCCATGGTGTCGACTAGTATCCTACCGTGTCCTTTTCTAGATAATTACCATTGCCCAGACTCTCTTAGTCTGAGGGCACTTTTAATTGCCATGGATTTAACATACAATTCTATCGGAAGTATATGGAGTATCATTTCTAGAGCTCTAGTGGCCGTAGTTCTGATGGCTCTAGTGATTCCGATACAGGCCAATCTTTGTATTTTCGTCATATGCGCGAGATTCAACTTATATATTTATTTGTAGTAACTTCTACGTGAGAGATTGTTATTAATGACCATCTTTCATCACGTTCTTAAAACTAATCTGATTTGGCGACAATCTCTTGAACCATTTCTTTATAAATTTCATCAAATTTATATTCATTCCTTAGAATCTGGTTTTTCGCAATAAATGATTTAATTTCTATTGCCCAGTTTTCTACAGATTCATTGTTGCCTTTACTAATGTTTAAATATTTGCCAAAGAGTTCTAAATTATATTTTATCGATCCATGCTCATTAAGTATGTCAAAAATTAGCGATGATACAGCATTCTTGATTACGATAAGAAATTTTTTTATACCTAGGTTAGGTTAGGTTAGGTTAAGAAGGGTGCGTGAAGATACAAGTTCAACACGCATCACGAGAGATCTCGATGGATCCATTGTGGTCCCTATGCAAGGTTCAAAAGCTAAGCAGCAATCCTATCAAAAATTCTACTTACCTTTATGAAGAGAATAGTTCTCCATAAAGATAGTGTTGAAAGAGACATCCAACCGCGCAGTACGTCACGTCCGAAGCATTGATACCTGACGCGCGCAAGTCTTTCACAATCACACACTAGATGTTCCATTGTGGGTTCTATAGTTTCATCCACACAGCGGCATAAGCTGTCCATGGGAATTCCAAGGTGAGTACCGTGTTTACCGATCCAACAGTGACCAGTAAGGAGACCAATCAGTTTCCTACATATATTTCTATCTGTGGATAGAACGATCTCGGATTTCTTCTTGGATAGACGCGGCCAGCATAGTTTGGTTTGACGACACTGAGGATATTGGGCCCAAGTATCGTTGACAATATTGTACGCCGCCAAATCGATAGATAATTTTGCAGATTCAATTGGACAGCTAACTTGCGTGGAAATATGCTCGAGAGATATTTCAACGCCTTTCCGAGCAAGTGAATCAGCATTCTCATTTCCCTCAATGCCGTGGTGTCCTGGAACCCAGCATATTCTCACCCGATGCCTTTGTGCCAATTGATTGAGCAACCCTTGGCACTGTCGCACCAGTCTAGATTTCGTTAAATAGGATCCAACTGCTTTGATAGCAGCTTGGCTATCCACATATATAGATATTCTGTGGGCGTTCAGGTTCCTATCAAGCAGCTTTTGCGCCGCTTTCAGAATAGCTAAGATCTCAGCCTGAAAAATACTCGAATTATCAGGTAACCGAAATGATTCACCGAGATCTAGGTCAAGCGAGTATACACCCGCTCCCGTTCCTGCTTCCAGTTTCGACCCATCCGTATAAACAGCCACCTCGGAGCTTGTCGTGACACTATTGCAGTCCCACTGTTCTCTCCGAGGTATTGCTATCTTATAGGACAGGTCAAAATTGAAAGCTGGAGTTACATAATCAGTAAGGTTGGGTAGCGCCGACGCCATGGTGTCGACTAGTATCCTACCGTGTCCTTTTCTAGATAATTTCCATTGCCCAGACTCTCTTAGTCTGAGGGCACTTTTAATTGCCATGGATTTAACATACAATTCTATCGGAAGTATATGGAGTATCATTTCTAGAGCTCTAGTGGCCGTAGTTCTGATGGCTCTAGTGATTCCGATACAGACCATTCTTTGTATTTTCGTCATATGCGCGAGATTCGACTTATATATTTATTTGTAGTAACTTCTACGTGAGAGATTGTTATTAATGACCATCTTTCATCACGTTCTTAAAACTAATCTGATTTGGCGACAATCTCTTGAACCATTTCTTTATAAATTTTATCAAATTTATATTCATTCCTTAGAATCTGGTTTTTCGCAATAAATGATTTAATTTCTATTGCCCAGTTTTCTACAGATTCATTGTTGCCTTTACTAATGTTTAAATATTTGCCAAAGAGTTCTAAATTATATTTTATCGATCCATGCTCATTAAGTATGTCAAAAATTAGCGATGATACAGCATTCTTGATTACGATAAGAAATTTTTTTATACCTAGGTTAGGTTAGGTTAGGTTAAGAAGGGTGCGTGAAGATACAAGTTCAACACGCATCACGAGAGATCTCGATGGATCCATTGTGGTCCCTATGCAAGGTTCAAAAGCTAAGCACCAATCCTATCAAAAATTCTACTTACCTTTATGAAGAGAATAGTTCTCCATAAAGATAGTGTTGAAAGAGACATCCAACCGCGCAGTACGTCACGTCCGAAGCATTGATACCTGACGCGCGCAAGTCTTTCACAATCACACACTAGATGTTCCAGTGTGGGTTCTTAGTTTCATCCCCACAGCGATATAAGCTGTCCATGGGAATTCCAAGGTGAGTACCGTGTTTACCGATCCAACAGTGACCAGTAAGGATACCAATCAGTTTCCTACAGATATTTCTATCTGTGGATAGAACGATCTCGGATTTCTTCTTGGATAGACGCGGCCAGCATAGTTTGGTTTGACGACACTGAGGATATTGGTCCCAAGTATCGTTGACAATATTGTACGCCGCCAAATCGATAGATAATTTTGCAGATTCAATTGGACTGCTAACTTGCGTGGAAATATGCTCGAGAGATATTTCAACGCCCTTCCGAGCAAGTGAATCAGCATTCTCATTTCCCTCAATGCCGTGGTGTCCTGGAACCCAGCATATTCTCACCCGATGCCTTTGTGCCAATTGATTGAGCAACCCTTGGCACTGTCGCACCAGTCTAGATTTCGTTAAATAGGATCCAACTACTTTGATAGCAGCTTGGCTATCCACATATATAGATATTCTGTGGGCGTTCAGGTTCCTATCAAGCAGCTTTTGCGCCGCTTGCAGAATAGCTAAGATCTCAGCCTGAAAAATACTCGAATTATCGGGTAACCGGTATGATTCACCGAGATCTAGGTCAAGCGAGTATACACCCGCTCCCGTTCCTGCTTCCAGTTTCGACCCATCCGTATAAACAGCCACCTCGGAGCTTGTCGTGACACTATTGCAGTCCCACTGTTCTCTCCGAGGTATTGCTATCTTATAGGACAGGTCAAAATTGAAAGCTGGAGTTACATAATTAGTAAGGTTGGGTAGCGCCGACGCCATGGTGTCGACTAGTATCCTACCGTGTCCTTTTCTAGATAATTTCCATTGCCCAGACTCTCTTAGTCTGAGGGCACTTTTAATTGCCATGGATTTAACATACAATTCTATCGGAAGTATATGGAGTATCATTTCTAGAGCTCTAGTGGCTGTAGTTCTGATGGCTCCAGTTATTCCGATACAGACCATTCTTTATATTTTCGTCATATGCGCGAGATGCGACTTAATTTCCAGGGCATGCCACCATACTATCGAACCATAAGTAAGAACAGGTCTTATTACGGACGTATACATCCAGTGGACAATTCTTGGAGTGAGTCCCCACGTTTTCGCTATCATTTTCTTACATGCGAAGTAAGCATTATAGGCCTTCTTTTCTCTGTCCGCGATAGTATGTTTCCAGTTCAACTTGGGATTTAGAAACAGTCCCAAATATTTGGCACCTGCCGACAAGGGAAAAAATACACCATTTAGGCATGGATGCCTAAACAGTTTCGCCCTTTTCTTTGTGAAAAGCACAAGTTCTGTCTTTTGTGGATTAATGTTTAAGCCACATTTCTTGGTCCATTTTCCTAGAGCCTTTAGTCCAGACTCTAAGATGTCGCTTAATGTATCTAGAAATTTTCCACACACCAAAATTGCTATATCGTCCGCGTATGCAACTACCTTTACGCCTAAGCCCGGCAGCGCCTGCAGAATTTCGTCAACCACCAGAAGCCAAAGAAGTGGGGATAAAACCCCACCCTGAGGAGTGCCTCTGGTGGTAGTTATTTTTATCTTCCCTGTTCCCAAGGACGAATTAACAGTTCTCGACCGAAGCATTGATGCAATCCATCTTGTCACGAATGGATTAATATCCATTCTTGAAAGAGAGTTCTCGATTGCATCAATCCTCACATTATTGAAGGCACCCTCAATATCAAGGAACGCTGCCAAGGTGTATTCTTTAAGTAGGAGAGATTGTTCCACAGTAGAAACTACCTCGTGTAAGGCCGTTTCAACCAATTTTCCTTTAACATAAGCGTGCTGAGCACTCGAAAGATTTTTCTTTTCTAGAACTGTTCTAAGATGGTAATCCATTAGTCGTTCCATTGTTTTCAGCAAAAACGATGAAAGACTAATGGGTCTGTAGTCCTTAGGCGTGGTATGACTTGGCTTACCTCCCTTAGGAATAAAGGTAACTCTAACTTCTTCTCAAAATTTCGGGATATGTCCCAAAATTAAGCAACTTTTAAAGATCCTCACTAGAGAAGGACCAAGAGAAGGACTATTATGAGAGAACGACATAATAGCGTGCTTTACTTTTTCCAAAGTCACGATCTGGGACGGAGAATCATTTTCCAAGTTCAGAGTAGTCGCTTGTGGGTTATCGTTCCTAGTTTGCGTGATACTCCCTGGAAAATGAGTCTCTATCAGCAAATCAAGACTTTCTTGACTGCTTTCCGTCCAAGTTCCGTCATCTTTTTGAAGATAACCTGGCACTTCAGGATCCTTCCCTAAGATTTTCCGCAACCTAGAAGCTTCGTTCGTATTTTCAATATCCTCACAGAGACGTCTCCATGAGCTTCGTTTAGCGTCGCCAAGCGATGATTTAAATTGTTTTTGACTGAGACGATATTCGTCCCAGTCTGTTTCTGTATTAGTTCGTTTCGCTTTTTTAAAAAGCCGTTTTGCCTTTGTTCTCAGAATCTCGAGGTCTTTGGACCACCACTTTGGTCCAACCTTCGCGGATTTATTTGAGACAGGGCAGGACGTTTCGTACGGTTTCGTAAATATTTTCGTTAAACCATCAACTTCCTTGTCAATATCTGACGCGTGACTTAATACGCCTCTAACAGGGGTCTTAATTTCATCGCCAACTATTTTGACAAAGTTATTCCAGTTGGTTCTTTTAATGTTCTTAAAAAGGGTTCCTTGATGTAAGCTTATGTTTACATCAAAGAGGATTATTCTATGGTCAGAAAAAGATTCTAGATCCGAAACTAACCAATTTTCTACCTTAAATTTGGCCGAGTCTGATATTAGAGTAATATCTAAGACTTCTCTCCTACTTCTAATGACAAAAGTAGGTTCGACACCTTTGTTACATATTAGTAGGTTAGTAGTGCATAGAAATCCAAATAAAGACTCACCCCTTGCATTTGTATCTGTGCTGGCCCATTGTGAGTGATGGGCATTAGCATCGCACCCTACAATTATATCCAGTTTAGCATCTTTAGCCATCCTAATCAGATTTATGAACCCGATTGGAGGTGGTGGTTCATCAGAGTCCGATGCGAAGTATGCAGACGTGAAGATAAGATTGTTACCGTCAGTCCCCTCGCATCTTATCGTTGTCTGGTCTCCATTGCTGAAAATACTCAATAGAAACATATTAATATTCTTTTTAGCTAAAATACAAGTTCTAATCTTACCTATGTCTGAATAAAACAACCTGTATTCTGATATTTTTAAACCCTGGATCTTGTTGTTGTTGATCCATGGTTCTTGTAGCAGGGCTACATCTATCTGCTTGTCCACCAGTAAACGCAGCAGGTTGGCTGATGCAGCCTTGCAATGATGAAGATAAATTTAAATAACCTTCATCATTTCTTCTCTATACTATCTTCTACTATTTCTATTTGTGGCATCTTCACAGTGATGAAGCCACAACCTATAAATAGCTTAAACATTCTTTCTTTGAGGGATGGAATCGCCTCTCGGTCCCACGATAAAAGGAAGCGTTGCCCTCCTTTTACCGGTAGATCTTCCCTTTCTATAGCAAGTCCAGCCATCGGAACTCCTGAATTTGAATTTTGCTTTCTCAGCAATTCGAGGATCTTATGGTCCTCGTACACAGGGTCCGGTATAAAAACCCAGGTCTGTGGTTTGACAAGCGTACAGCGTGGCACCACGTCAAACCGAGCTCCTGCCCACAATTCACCTATCTGGGAGGTATAACACTCGAGCCTCTTGAGTGTAGATTCATTCTTGCAGACCATGGTCCGCACCCCTTTGTACCAGCCTCTCGCAAGGATAGTAAATGAATCTACTTCCGTGAAGTTTGTTGGGTCTGGAATGAGATGGTCAGTTATTGCAGCTTCCACCAACAACCAGCGTTCCGGCGAGATCTTGTGATCTGAGACACTCAGATCTCTAACTGCCACATGTAACTTGTCTAGGGCAACTATTGGTGCTCTGGACAAATTTCGTGGTCTTTTCGGTTCATTTTCCTCTTCGTCTAGTGACCGGATTCTCTTTTTCTGAGTCACCTCGGCACAACTTTGTCCGGCGGGGGGATGTTCAGCTAGAAAAGTCCTCGCCCACTCGAGCCTCTTCTTTTCTTCAGGTTTCAAGTCTGTCGGATTCTTGGATCCAAAAGACTTAATTGCTCTTCTAGACAGCTTTCGATTATTTCGAATTCATTCCGCCTTGGTGCGCTTGCTAACCACTTCTTTAAACGGTGCATTATTTACTAACGCACTATCTATCGAATTAGTTTTAGCAGTCACACCACTGCGAACTTCATTCTCGTTTCGAATGGTTGTAACAATGTTCTCCGAGGATGTAGAAATAGATTCCACAGCCTTTGACATCGCTGAAACCACCGTAACGTTGAGATCGTCAGCTTCTTCTAGTAGTTTGTCCTCCTCAAAATCGTCCGAATCAATGTTGATCCGGTCAATATCCAGTTGAGAGCTTATGGTCTCAACTGAGTGTGAGGGTGACGAAGGATTTTCGGATTAGGTAGGGGATACAGATAAAGAAGACGGTTTTAAAAACAATGAAGATTTCTCTTCAGCGGATAATAGTTTGGATGGGGTAGAGGTAGAGGGTACGGACAGGAAGGACGACATTAAACATGGTGAGGAATTTTCCTCAACGGATTTTTTCTTTTTATTTTTGAAATTGTTGCTCATTTTTGAACCCAAGAGTATGGCGAGAAAGAAGGGTCATCAACCGCAGAGCTCCCTTGCGGAAGTAAGGCTGGTTACCGTAGGGGGTCGCCTGGTACCCTACGGAGATCGCTTGCGATACCACTTTTATACACCTGGTACCATGCAGCCATCAGCACGATGCTTGCACCTTGGCTTGAGTGTTTTTGAATCTCTTTAGTCTGGCAACTCCTCCTAGGCCAATTCGGCATGGTTGGACCTACCGGTAGCAAGCTACCGCCGACACGTGCCCTAGGATTCATCGATGCGCGCAAACCCCTCCGCCACGTTAAGACAAAGATCCCGGAGGGGGTTTTTATACCTAATAACCCTTTATTATTATTTTGAAATGCGTAGTTTCTTATAAAACCGTCGAATGTATTTTTTGGCATCTTCAAATTTTTTCCAACCGTTTCACCAGCAGTCAGGACCCACCTTATGTTCATTTTTCCGTATATGTTGAAAGCAATTTTTAGCATCAATTTGACATTTTAAAGCTCATTGCTCTTTAACGATGTCAGAAATTGCTGTACTATTTTCTCGGTTACGATTAATGGTTGCAATGTGGCATTTTAAACTAAAATTTCTAGAAAAACACTTAGTACAAATTTGACAAATAAATCCAATCATTTTAAAAAAATAATAAATTAAAATATCAACTTGAAAAAAATTAAATATTATAGTTTGGAAGTTGGGAATACAACTAATTTATTTCAGCTATTGGTTCTGATTTTATATAAATCAACCGTGTGAAAAAATTATATTAATTTATTAAATATGAATTATTTATTGCTGAATTGACATATTAAATTAAGAAAAATAATATTTTTATTATTCAATTTATTTGTAATATGATATTATATTTCCGGAAATATGATATTATTTTTCCGGTAATAATGGTTTTTAATTAAGCGAGCTAAAATATTTGTTTAAGTTGCTTATTTGACAGAATTTATAATTATGTAAAAATTGATTTAAAAAAAATAATTATTTCTGCTGCAATAAATAGGACAAAAAATTTATTAGCTGGTTATGCTAAATTTTAAACGAAATCAAGAAAAAACAATATTAATGCACGCGCATCCATATCAATTCATTGACCCTTGAAATTCGCAAAAGTTTTAGAAAAGTAAATCAATTTAGATCATGTTAAATATTATTCTTAACTGGAAGTACTTAGAAAAAAAGTGTAATTATCATTAAGTAAACATAAATATTTTTAATCGAATTAATTTAATCAAATTAGTGGTATGAAATTGTATTTTAAAAAGCGACACAGATCTACACGAGCGAAAATAAATATTAAGGTTCATATATGACTTCTCAAAACAGTAAGAAAGAAAACTGAAAATTTGTGGCAGTAAAAAAATATATTATACATTCAAAAAAATTTAACCGAATCCAGACCATCTTAAATAAAAATGTGTTCTTTAAACATAAAAAAGTTCAATGTATTTTCATATTTGTTTTTGGGTCAATGTGTAGCAGTCTTAAAGTCAACAATTTGTCATCTACGAATTTTGATTTATGTTACACTATTGTGTAATTTTCTTTTTTCTTGTTTACCATTATCATGATTTTCTTTTGATATAACTTTAGTGCTGCTTTTTTATAAATTAGATTTAATAGAACAAAAAAACTAAAAATGTAGGGGTCATTTTCAGGTCATGGATATATGTAAATGAATTATGAAGAAATATACATTAAAATTTTCAATAAAAATTTATTTTGTACTATTACAGATTTATAATTTAATATTAATTTCCATAAATCATTTAATAATATTAAAAAATCAATAAAATTTAATTTAAATTTTTGTATATCTACTAATTTGAAAATTCCTATAATATTTTCCTTTAAAAAAAATACTTTTTAACGTATAAATCACAGAATTTAAAATTCTTAATCTACCCAAACTACACTCTATTCTATACCGTACTGATATATATCACTTAATATCCAGAATTTTTCACATCAGCAAAAATAATTTAATTTTTCGTACCACAAAAAAAAAAGTTTTCCGTAAAATCCAGAACACAGTATTAAAAAACAAACACACATTTTCCTTTTATGATGACTTGCAGAAAAAAAATAAGCCGATTTACCAAGTCTCAAGAACATTCTTAATATTTTCCTGTATATAAGTCATCAACATAATTTGTCCATATAAAAACAGTTAAATTTTCTACTTTTTTCTTTTTTTTTTAGATAAAATCAATACAACGACGACCGCCATCAATTTAATCATCAAAAATTGTTGTCGTTTTTTTTTGTCAGTTTAGTTTTTGCATTAAATGAACCCAAAGAAATGGCTAAATCACCGATCAAGTAGTAGCCATAATAAAATTTAATAAATTCCATGATTGTAAATTTCCTTAAAATGGTCATGAAACTTGAGTCTATTATAATAAATAATAATGATGTTCTTCTTATACTTAATTTTTTTATATATAATCGAATTGGGGAGCTTTTTGTGTTTTTCTAAGGAAACTATAACATAAATTCCCATTACACCATCAGAAACACAAAACGTAGAGGGGTGTAATAAAATATTACTCATAAATTTAAATCCGGAAAATATTCATATCTGGATTCTTATGAATTATTACTACAGAAATTGATCCATTATAAAAGAAGAATGGATAAATCTCTTTAGAGTTGATAATTTTTATAATAAAATTCATCAATTTTTCGTTGTTTTGGTAGAGAAATTTTTGTAAAATAAATTATATCACATTTGTTTGTTGTTGTTTTTTGTTTTTACACACGCTTTTCTAAGGATATATAACAAAATTAATATTGGAAATAATAGTCAAATGTGTTCTGCTGGGTTCAATATTATATGATTTTAAAAGGAAAATGGTTTGTAATTCTTCAAAGAAATTTTTCATCTTTTTGAATTATTAACAATGATTAGTAATATAATATGTCGTAGGTGGAATTGTAATTTATCTTTTTTTTTTAAAAAAAAAAGAATTTTCTCTTGATCCTCTTTATGTACCAACACAGGGAAAATTTTAAATCTATTAAATTTGAGTTTAGTTTTGTGTTTTTCCGGGGAGTTTTTAATGAATTATTCTATGAATATATAAACTGTCTGATTATAGAACATATCATTTTAATGAAACCAATATAAAATACCGATCTGCAGAGGATTCGAAAAAAGTAGGTTTCCGTAGAGCAGATGTCTTTCCGTAGAATACAGAAGATTACGGAATTTAAAATGATATTTTCTAAATCTGATTAAAAGTTGTAGTACCAAAAAGACCTTTTTCCGATATTACGAATAGTATGAAATACTATGAAGTCTGGTGATGGGTTGGATGGTCAAAAAAAAAAGTTCGCTCAAAATTTTTTTCTAGGCGTTTCCGAGGTCGGGGAGTCCGAAAATGCAAAAAAAAAAAGTGTCCGGGGGACGCGTACGCGTACGCTTTTTATGTGCGCAGCAACATCTCCTAGAACCGCTTGTCCGATTTTAAAGAAATTTGGCACACAGGCTCTAACATACCTCGCGCAGGTGCCGGTACAAGATGAGATCGATCCTTTCAGTGGGACCATGTTAGATTTCCCCATTTATGTGGCAACCTACGTGTTTTTGTTCTACGGGAAAATGTAAAAAAAAATTTCATGTCTCAGATTTGGATGAAATTTAAAACATAGGTTGGTATCATGATTGTCCACAAGCCTACCAAGATACAGGTCTGTAACTTCAGGGGGTCCCTGGTAAAATTTCCGATTAAAATTTCGTATACTCTAGAGCATATAGTAATTTTTATCTAATTAGCATAAATTTTGTTACATATGATAGTTTCCGTATGTACTTGGTGTCTGTAAAATTTGAAGTCAATACTTCAGTGGGTCCATGTAAAAATCCGTAATTACTTTTCATAAGTTCAACTATCTATATCTACCGTACCTTTCACCCAATTTCAATGATATTGAACACACAGTTTCATTTAGTTATCTATTTGTTACTCCACAAATTTGTAGTTGGTAGGTACAGTACGTTCATGGGAAACTAATATATGAGCAACTTAGTTTCCGAAGAATATTTTCTTTACGCTCTACAGCTTGTAATTATTATCCGATTTCAATGAAATTTGGTACACAGGTTGAGTTCATGATTCTACATTGGTTGACCAAATTACAGGTTAGTAGGATTAGGGGGTCCATGTTAAATTTCCGATTTAATTTTTTTTTTTTTTTTTCATATGTTCTACAGCATATAGTAATTGTTAACCGATTTCAAAGATATTTTATATATAGGCTAATTTTGGGATCTAGTTGGCTCTCCTGAAATTTGGAGACCTTCAGGGGGTTCCTAGAAAACAGTTTTAGTTTCCGAATTTTATATAATTACGTGTTTTATAGCATGTAATTATTATCTGATTTTAATGAAATTTGGCACAAAATTTGTTAATAAGTTAATACCTTCAGGGGGTCCATGCTAAAATTTCCGATTAATATTTCATATGTTCTAATTAAAATAAATGAATTAAAAAAAATATTATTCAATTTGAATGAAATTTTGTACACAGGTTGGATTCGTGATTACGCTTGTGTAGACTAAGGTAGAAGTTAGTAGCCTGAGGGGGTCCATGCTAAAATTTCCGATTAATATTTCATATGTTCTAGAACATATGGTAAATATTATTCAATTTTAATGAAATTTTGTACACAGGTTGGATTCGTGATTACGCATGTGTAGACTAAGGTAGAAGTTAGTAGCCTGAGGGGGTCCATGCTAAAATTTCCGATTAATATTTCATATGTTCTAGAACATATGGTAAATATTATTCAATTTCAATGAAATTTTGTACACAGGTTGGATTCGTGATTACGCATGTGTAGACTAAGGTAGAAGTTAGTAGCCTGAGGGGGTCCATGCTAAAATTTCCGATTAATATTTCATATGTTCTAGAACATATGGTAAATATTATTCAATTTCAATGAAGTTTTGTACACAGGTTGGATTCGTGATTACGCATGTGTAGACTAAGGTAGAAGTTAGTAGCCTGAGGGGGTCCATGCTAAAATTTCCGATTAATATTTCATATGTTCTAGAACATATGGTAAATATTATTCAATTTCAATGAAATTTTGTACACAGGTTGGATTCGTGATTACGCATATTTATACTTATTATAGTTATTTTAATAATATTATTTATTATTAAACAAATAAAAATATAAAATTAAATCAATAAATAATAAAGATGAGCAATTTTTGAAGAAACCACTGTTTGTTACAAAGATAATGTTAATTACAAAAATTTTTTGGACATAAATCGCTGTTAAACAACATACTATGAGTTATCTGCTCCCCCTAGTTAGCAGCTTTTCTGTATTGGTGATCGTACCACTATTATTATAAATAAGTATCTCTTCTTCCTTAGAAGATGAGCCACGCATTGGAATTTACAAAAAATAAAACCGAAAATCCAAACAATACTGAAAATTTTTTCTTTACAATCAATTATGCAATTTCCTATATATAGTTTTTAAATTATTGGAAACAGATTTATTTTAAATTTACTAATGTTTGTTTAAAATTTTTTTTTTTATATCTGTTTTTGTATATCTGTTACAAAATTTTTAGGGCTAATATACTTGGAGTATCAAATTATTTTATAACGAAACTATTTTATTTTGGTGTTACTAATTTTTTTTTTTAAGTACCTTAATTTACTCATAAATGGTTGTTTATTGCTTTATGAGTGCTTATTGATCCTTTCCAAAATTTGGACCATAAAAACGTAAATGTGTTCCAAAAATAAACAAAGTATTATATTTGGGTTTCTTTATGATTTTTATTTATTAAAGTGCATTTATAAATATTTGTCCCTTTTTTTCTTTTTGTAATATTTATATGCGAATTTTAGCAATAGATAAAAAAAAAATCTGTTATATATTTATTTCTATATGTTCATATTGTTTATTTTATGTTTTTTTTTCTAATGTTTTATATATATAAACAAAGTATTATATTTGGGTTTCTTTATGATTTTTATTTATTAAAGTGCATTTATAAATATTTGTCCCTTTTTTTCTTTTTGTAATATTTATATGCGAATTTTAGCAATAGATAAAAAAAAATCTGTTATATATTTATTTCTATATGTTCATATTGTTTATTTTATGTTTTTTTTTCTAATGTTTTATATATATATCTACTTGACATTAATATTATTACATATTTATATTGATATATGTAAAGTACGTATTTATATTGATATACATATATACTTTCTTTAAACATTTTGAAGTTTTTTCAGAATAATCTTTTAGTATGCAACAAAAAAAAAAATTATTTGAAAATGTATAAGTTTGAATTTGTAATTATTTGAATTATTTATATACTTATATGTGTATGAATATATATATATATATATTTGATTTTTTTTTATGTTATGAATATGCTATTTGTCGCAGAAACTCTGGTATAAAATCAAAACATCGCTGGAACATGTCATCTAGAGTGGTATTGTTGTTAATTTTGTTGTTTCGCCTTCTTTCTTGCTCACCAGGTTGTTTTTCTTTCTTTAGTTTTTGAAATATGATCGTTCCTCCGGCTTCACTGCGAATCTTCGGAGTCGTTTTAATTCCCAGATTTCTTGCCTGGTTTTACCTGCCTTTTCTCCACGCTTCTTTATTTTGGTGTATCTTGGCTGGGTAATGGCTGCTATAGTCGCCGACGATATTCCGTTTTTGACATTGCTCGTGGTGCAGCTTGTTTATTTTCTTCTAATGCCCTTTTATCTCTTGATTTTTGATGTTGGGTTGGTTATTTTGATATGACTTTTGCTGCGTCTCCTGGCAGGATCGCCATGTAATGTTGGATGGTTTTTGGTTAATTTGTTCCATCCAACGGTGGTCCAGCTGAAGCAATGAAAATTCTATATATACATATATATAGTCTTATAGCATATATATACGACGATGATCTAGGCTATGTAATATTTTTCCTACTCCAGAACCTTAGCACTTTTAGGCCACTGGTTACAAATGAGTATATAGCTTGAGCCGATCTCATTTGGAGTTAAGATTTAAAGTTTTTATTAACAATTTAGCGAGTTGCAGATATATTAATTAAAACGATAGTTTTGTTTTTGGAATAAAAAGTGAATTTATTTATTAAAATCAATTTCGTATATATGCCCTAAAATTTACTAATACATATATATAATTTTTTAAATATTATATTACTAATTATTTGCTAATACTAGCAGTTTATATCCCTTATCGAAATTCTTAGGAATTTCAATACCAAGAAAGCATAGGTCAATACCCGAAATATTTTGACTATTGCATGTGCATATAGAATATATACATACCTAATATATGCAAGCGCTGCATAATTGGTAAACATACACAAGTGCATGTGTTTTTCTTTAGGGTTTGGTTTTGTATGCTCATAATTATATTTTGTAAACAAAATATAATCCTGACCTAAACTAAACATATGATGAATATTTTTCATTATATGTTTAGCGGCATGCGTCACATAATGTTGTCTGTCTTACTATCGCGTAATGATGGCTGCCTTTTTATAGTTGAGTTATGTTGTCTGTCTGCTGTTTTAAGAAGAAATATTAAAATTTGTAAATTGGAACTAAATGAAAACAAATTATCATTGTTCTTTGAAATCTCATGGTATATGGTAAAGTCATAGCCTTTCGAATAAAAAACGAATATAATATTTCAATGATGAATTGAACGAATAATAAAGATTAAGGTGTAAATAATAAAAATCAATATAAGTCATGTACATAATCATTAAATAATAAAATTGTTATTTTAATAATAAATTAAAATAAATGAATTAAAAAAAAACTTTAAATAAAAAATTGTGGTGTGATTTATTTTATCAGAACATCGTGGTACAAATTAACCACAAGACTATAGTTTCAGCGAAGATTCCTTTATTTCGTTAGTTGCGTTTTTCGGAGAATAATTTCTATATGGTGTAGAAAAATATAAAATATTTTTTTGCAAACTAAGCTGTTCATATATAAATTTCTCATGAACCCACTATGCCAAATTTCATTCAAATTAGGAAATAATTACAATATGATCCAGAAATAAACTGTCGAACTGTTCGGACGTGTTTTACTTTAGCTCCGCAAAAAGTCTCACATTTAATTTAATTAATTAACGGCAATTTAATTGCATAATTTTTGTATATGTACTTCTATAATTTTTACTTCCGTGAATTAATTCAAAATAAATTAACAAACTTATTTACTTCCGCCCAAGTGCAATTTTATTTATTTTTTTGCTAATTACTGCAGTTTTGCGTACCACTGCATTTTTGTTGTGTTTTGTTATTATATTTAAATTTGTGTGTAACCGTGTCATTTAAATTTTATTAACCCAGTTTCAAATTTCAAAACATTAAACTAGGTTATTATATAAACAATAACAAATAAATAAACTCATTGTAAATAAAGTAAATATAAAAAGAATCAGATAAGACTTTGTGACATTGAACTTGAATATATTCTAATTAATTATAATGATTAAATGTAGTAGTGATAATTGTGGCATCGATACAAAAGATATTCAGACGTGCATCTCAGATCTAATTGCTTGCAATGGTATTTGCAACAAACTTTACCATCCGCAATGTATCGGTTTGTCACGCTGTGGTGTTAAATATGTGAAGGAAATTAAACATGTCTTTTCTTTTTATTGCAACGAATGTAAATCTATTAATCTATCTCACATCATGACTGCAATCAAAGCAAATAACGATATATTGAAATCAGTTTACGAATCAATTAATTCTGAGAAATTAAGCTCGCGCAATAACGAGACTAAATTTTCGAAGTGCGATGAAAATATTAACTTGTTAATGCAACATGTTGATGAGATTAGTTCTCATGTTTATCAAATTGACAGTAAATTCAAGGCGCAATCGGATAATCTGGCTATATTATCCAAAAATTTGGAAAAACTTTGTATTATAAATAATGACTCATACAAAGAACTTGAAAATAAAATAGTCGATAGTTGGGCCGAAAAATCGCATTTTCATTTTGATACTTTACTGTCACAAATAAAAAAGTTGAAAATTTCTTCTGAGTGTAATTCCATAAAATTTCAATCTATAGTTGAAAACCAAAAAACTCAGAATATGGAGTTCTTAAATAAAATTTCAAATTTTCAATTTGATCGCAACAATTCTGATGATTTAAAGTTAGAATTAATTAGTTTGAGCGACGAACTTGCAGCAATTAAACTGATTTTCAGTGATGTCTTCGATGAAATCAAAAATATTAAAACCATTTCAAGTAAGATAGAAACCGCACCAATCACACTACCAAATAGCGAAGGTATATCTTTATTTGAGGAACTCAATATTAATGAAGATAATCAAGATTCCGTCCAATCCTGTAATACTCCATCAGTCTCACCATCATCTAAACTTAGACTAATACCACTAACACCAGAATTACAAATATCAGAGCCAAATACACCGCTTCCAGAAACAACATCAAATGAACCACATTTAATTAATGAAAAAATATACAAATTCGGCGTATATTGGTCCAAAGCAGACTGGTCCAGCAGATTAGTGAAAATAAACGCTAATAATAATAACATTAATATGTCATCTGATCTCTCCATTTTTCATATTAAAGGAAGTGGATATCAGATGAATATTTCCTGGATAAAAAGCCATTTGGAGGATGTACTGCAGATTAAAGATTATACATGTTCAAAACTGCGGCCTAGGGCAAGAAAATTAAGAACAAATAGAACTTCCCCCACATTTAAACTTCAACTTCCGAGTAAATTTGCCTGGTTATTTTCTGGACCAAATAATAATAATAGCTCCTTTAAGTTAGAGAATCTATATTTTACGCCATGGATCAATCATAAGCAGTAGTATCTACTGCTCAGTCACAATTTTTCGAACATAAGTTCATCAAATTACTTTTCGATAATAAAGTAATATTTATCGGAGCAGTTTATATTCCTCCCACTTCTATAGAAAGTACATACAATGAATTCTTCGAAACTTTCCAATCTGTCAACTCGATTTTGGATGAAAATGATAACATTTTTATTTTTGGTGATTTTAATCGCCCTAACATTTCCTATGTTCCTGACGACTCAGATAACCATCTACTACCAGTCAATTTTATAGACGATATCGATTTCTCTCTTATCGATACATTTTATAGCAATGACATTCAACAGGTATGTAAGTACCCTATCGAGAACGGTAGGTGGCTCGATCTGATATTCTCTAATTCATATGACAACGTGGTAATATACCCGGCAAGTGAAGCTGAGAATCTTTTCTCAAACACACTTCATCATACAGCAACTATAGCTGAACTAACTACTACCACAAAATCTTCTTTCAGCAAATCTTACAACAAAAGAGTTGTATATGACTTTCACAATGCTGACTTTGTTAATATAAATAATGCTATTTCTTCAGTAAATTGGAATAATTTACTTATATCCAATAATCTGGATACTGTCGTTAATATATTTTATAGCACTATTCTTGAAATCATTGAACAATATGTTCCAAAAATTGTTCAGAAAGCTAAACTCTCAGAGCCATGGCTTGATAAGAATGTCAGAGCGTTACGTAATCGTATAAATAAAATATTTAAAAAATTGAAAAGAACTGATATTCCAGATGACGAGCTAATTCGTAAACATGACCAATTGTCTTCGGAATTTTCAACAAAAGCACACGCATCATATGACAATTATTTACGTAATATTGGACAAAATCTAATCACAGAACCCAAGAAATTTTTTGATTTTGTAAATGTTAAGCGTAAATGTTATGGTTACCCATCTTCCATGTCTAAAGGTGACTTTACATCTTCATGTCCACGTGATATCTGCGAGTTGTTTGCTAACCGTTTCCGCGAAGTCTATCAACCATCTACTACTCCCTCTCCCAGTGACGCCACTCCTATATCTAGAACTCCGGTCCTAGACTCTCTATCTCTGACCATGGAAGAAATATTTCATGGTTTAAGTAGTCTGGATTTAAAAAAAGGACCTGGCCCCGATTTAATTCCACCGAGTTTTCTATATAATTGTGCACATCAACTATCGCTACCACTTCATCTAATTTTCAATAAATCTCTATTATTTGGGACCTTTCCATCTGCCTGGAAATCGTCTTTTTTAACTCCTATTTACAAAAGCGGTGATAAATGTAATGTTGATAATTACAGAGGTATTGCAATTTTATCTTCTATTCCTAAACTTTTTGAAAAAATCATTTGTGACAAAATATCGCCTAAAATTGTTCCACTTCTTAATAAACAACAACACGGTTTTATAAAAGGTCGCTCAACTACTACTAATCTCATGCTATTTACATCCGACTTACTGTGCAATATGGAGAAAGGCCATCAAATTGATGCGGTGTACACCGACTTTAGCAAAGCATTCGATCGCGTGGACCACATCATTTTAACATCTAAATTGCGTAAAATTGGAATTTGTGGTCCTTTGCTCAATTGGCTCACTTCATATTTGACTAATAGAACACAGAATGTAAAATTCCAAGGCTTCTTATCTTCTGATATTTCTGTCTTGTTGGGGGTACCTCAGGGTAGTCATCTTGGTCCTCTTCTTTTTAACATTTTTATAAATGACTTATCTGAATCTCTTTCTGATGTACCACACACTTTTTATGCAGATGACCTAAAAATCTATCATATTATTAAAAGCACTGCAGATATACTGTTTCTCGAATCTAAATTTCGAGCATTAGAAAACTGGTGTTCTATTAATAAATTAGATCTTAATGTCAATAAATGTCATGCAATTAGCTTCTCTCGTAAAAGATCTCTGCTCTGTAACAACTACCATATAAATGGTACTAAACTGCATAGAGTTACTCAAATTAACGACTTAGGTATCCTATTAGATGATAAACTTAATTTTAAACTTCACTATGACAAAAGTATCGCAAAATCCAAAAAAATGCTAGGCTTTATCAAAAGAAGAGCAAGAGAATTCAATAATGTGTGGGTTACAAAATCTTTATTTTGTGCTTTAGTCCGCCCGATACTTGAATATGCTTGCCAAATCTGGAACCCTTACTATCAAGTCCACATAGATAGAATAGAGTCAGTGCAAAAACAGTTTCTTCTCTTTGCACTTCGTGATTTATATAACCCCAGAGATTTCGAAAGTCTGCCGAACTATTCGAACAGACTTCAGATTTTAAACCTAATTTCTCTATCTTCTAGGCGATCTATTCTCACTTCTTGTTTCACGTTTGATGTTTTAAAAGGTAACGTTGATGTTTGTTCAATTCTTCAAAAAATAATATTAAACGACAACGTAAGACAAACTCGACATACTAGCTTTTTAAAAACATACCCTCATCATATAGAATATGCTAAGAATGAACCTATTAATAGATGCTGCATGATCTTCAACACTCATAGTGAGCATTTTTCACTTAACATATCAAAAACTACTTTTAAAAACAATCTTTTCCGCTCTTTAACATAGTTTACTCCTTGAAGTATTAATCTAAGCCATTGAATTAAATGTTATATAATTTTTTTAAGTTCATAATATTTGTTTTTTTTTCTTTAATTTAAGTAACATTTATAATTACAAATATATGTATTTTTATTTTTATCTAGCTATATAAATATGACGCTGTTACAGTGCCTGTCAAGGTACTGCAACCAAGAGTAATGTAATGAAATATAATGTAATGAAATGTAATGTACCTTGCTTGGTAAATAAATAAATAAACATTTAAAATATTATTTGGAAAATTAGTTCAATCAGTTTACAAAATTTCATTATAATCGGATGATAATTATTGATGATCATTCTGATTACATATTGTTGTTTTTTTCTGCTTACATATTTTTTATTATTTCTTTGTGGTACATTTATATATTCATAAACTTCTCTTGGATTATCTGAATCCAGTTGCGTTTGAGCCTTCTCTAAATCATGAGCCAAAGCCCCTAGTGAGAGTTTCTGTACTCTGACTAATTTACCTTGCTATATTGAACAGGTGAGCTATGAGCTAATGGTTCATTATGGTGGTGTCTCTGCTACAAAAGTGAAATCCGTGCGACTGTGCAGTGGCTCTTTAAACGTGACTCTTTTTATCTTCTACAAAATTAAAGACATCATTTTTGGATTATACTGCTGGTTGCGCTATAATTTGTGGTTTTTTATGGCTTCATTTATATTTGATCACATTTGGCGTGGACTTGCTATTGGAATTTGTTAACAAAATATTGGTGATCTTAGGGCTCTCCTTGCAGTTTGATAAACTGCTCATAGTTGGTTATGAACTCAAAACCCTCAAATTCGGGGTTGTTTGTTAAATAATAATGTACATATAAAATAGAGTTGTTGTTTAAGGGCTCGAATTTTATATACAATTGTTCAAAACCCAACACTTTGGTGACATCTGTTAATAATTGTATCTATAAAATAAAGTAGTATTTAAGTATTTGATCACGCGCATAAGATCAACTGGATCAAAACCCAAAACATAGCTTTCTGTCGTCTGTAAAATAATAAACGTTGCTATGAAACGAAGTACTCTGTAATATGCTAACAAATATGTTAATATACTAAGAATTCATTAATATAAACTATATGATGAACACCTGCTTTTAATTGGTCGTATAATGAATTGAATGAATAGCATACATAATATTCAGCTTCTACTGATGTAGTTACTGTATATTGTAGAGATACCTTGGTGGCTTCAATTGTTGGACCTCAAAACTTGTTAGTAATAAAAATATGAGCGCTACTTAAAGACTGATTTATTTGAGCCAATTACAACATAATTTATACAAAATTTTGCATGTAAAAATTAGTTTAGCTAAATTATTAAAATATTTTACCATAACAGGATAATATTTCGTATGGAAATTATTATGACAAAAATGATTAATTGACTAAAAATTTGTGTGAGAAAATAAAATTCTTAAAATTTAGAAAAATACAAATTAAATTATTTAATCGTTTCATATGTCATTCAGCGTGTGTAGTTATGCAGAAGTGTAGTTCAGAAATTTACAGTCAGGGTTGAGCATCATTCCTCTTGAATCCACGTTGCTTTAAGATGAGTTTTCGTTAGTTCTCAGTTCACGATACATGGAGTAAAGTTAAAAGAAACAAACTCTCTTGCAACTGTCTGGGTCTGGGATTTGAACACCTCACTGGCAATTGCAAATCACAGAGTTATCGAAAATTTGTGAAAATAATAGCCATTTAAACAAAACAAAGTACGGTAGACATTGAATTAATAGTAGAAGTTGTCGGACCTTGCACCAGATTTCTTAGAACTGATGAACAAAAATGCTAAGACATATGCAACGAAACAACAACACGTAACAAGAAAGGTAGATTTATTGTAAATTTATCTTTCGGATCTGACCCATCAGAACTTAGAAAGAAAGCTAAATAAAAATCTACAATTGCAAAAAAATTGAATTTCTTACTGAAAATGTGAATTTAATCACATGGAACAAATCAATTGTGCTGAAATACCTAAAACTCACTTTTTTGCCTCATCACTGTGTCATTAAACTAGATAGCAGTACCACAAAAATGAGAGTAGTTATTTGTGGATCAGAAGGAACATCAACTAACAAATCACTCAATGATATTCTGCTCACCGGTTCAACTATGCAAGTCTTGTTATTCTCCATATAAATTCGTTTTGAATTACCGAAATATTGTTATACCACATATATTATCAAAATGTACAGAAAAATATTGGTGGTTGAGGAGCACAGAAATATTTGCAACTTATTGTATGACGAAACAGTACAAAAATAGACTGTGCAGCTTTTATTGTAAACCGGGATTTTTATGTAGATGATGTAATGAGTGGAAACAATAGCATTAATAACACTATAGCTATTCAATAGAAACTCATACAAATGGCAGGTGGTTTTCAGTCAGAAAATGGTCATTGAGTTATCCTGACTTTTAAAGCATATATAGATATCCTTACACAAGACAGAAAAATACCACAATACAATCTGGAGAGATATTTCATCAGAATACTTGGATATGGAATCCAGAACTAAATTATTTTCATGTGCGCCCAACTCCTTTCAAACAACAAACATCAATTTCAAATCATACTGTCCGAAGTATTTGAGATTTGGAAATAAGGTGTTGATTGGATGTTGTAATACAACAAGAATTACTGGATGTGTGGATGCATACAAACCGGTGCTGCATGGCTTTGCCGACCCAGCATATAAGGCTTCGGTTCATGTTTTTATATAAGTTCTGTCGATTTTCAAGATCACATGAACGCGCAACTATTATGAGCTAAATTAAGAGTTGATCCAATGAAAACTCATACTATACTACTTACAAACTTAATAACTCTTGTTGTGGTAACTCTGAAAATTCAAATCAATGAGGTTGGGTTTTGGTCAAACTCTTCAATTGTTTTATCCTATATTTCATCAGCGGCATTCGCATCATGTTAAGAACCTTTGTAGCCAACCGCATTTAAGCAATAAAAAAACAACATAGCAAAATAGTGGAACCACATATCCACAGATTTTAATCCAGCAGATATTATATCACCAGGACTAATGCCACAGCAACTCATTGACTCTAAACTATGTTTCTCGAGTGCAGATTTTCTAAGTACAAAACGACTATATTGGCCCATAATTCCATATTATCAAACCCAAACACCTGAGGAAATGAAACTAAGTAAAACAACAATCAAGTCCAAAATTTAATTAAATTATATGGTTGGTTGGTTGGTTCAAGTGGCGGACTGACATGAAGACCCAATTAGCGCTTTTGCACCGTTTTGATACCACAACTCGCGTGATCAAAGGTAATTGTTATCTCGTAACGATAAGGTAGTTTTAGATCCACCTCGTAGCGTTCGGAAACTTGACGGTTTCCGTGGACCACTTCGCAGCGAGATCGTTGATGTCGTTCAGGAGGGGGCTACCAAGCGAGCACAACCTGGCCCTAGCAGATGTAGTGAGTTACCGTTTCTTTTAAATTATATAGTTCATAGAAATTCTTTTAACACTTTACAACGAATAGTGCGGTTTATTTTACGATTCATTGCAAACGTACGCATTCCAGCAAGAGAATATTCCCGACTCAATACGAAATGAAATCAGCACTTCAAGTAGTCGTAAAATAAATGCAAGCTGATAGTTTCAAAGATGAGATAAAAGCTTTGCAACCAGATTATACTGTTTCAATAAAAAGTGTATTAACAGCACAAACACCATTCCTGGATATAAATAACATACTATGACACTACGAGTAGGTGGCCACCTTGAATAACATCACTATATTATAATGCAAAACACCGAATGATTATTCCTCAGAAACACCCGGTTTACAAATGGTAAATCAACTGGAATAATATGCATGCCTCATTTAAAAAACAACCTAGTTTACAAATCTTATATTTTTTTGAGTCTTTTGAACAGATTAAAACAAATTTTTGGGTTTTGAACTAATTGGTATTATTACCGTGCTCAAATAACAACATCATTTTATGGCTCCCTGTTATTATCTAACAGACAATGATAAATTTTTGTGTTTTGAGTCGATAGTTATTTAAGTTTTAGGTTTGGAACCAGTGTATATTATTAGCGCACTTAAATAGCAACTTCATTTTCTACCTTCTTTTAACACACAATTTTTGGGTTTTGAGCTCGTGGATATTATTATACTTCATTATATTCGGTTATACTTCATTTTATAGCTGTAACTGTAACCTAATTTCATTTGTTGATAATTCGTAAAGTTTAAAACATTAACAGAAAAGAAATTAAATGCGTTAAGCAAATATTTTATCAACAATAATAGTATAAAATGCATTGATCTTCTTGAAGATAAAATATTTTCTTAACGCATTTAATTTCATTTCTCTTAATGTTTTTTTAAAATGCGAATTTCACCTGCACCCAAAAAAGTGTGTCAGCTTTAATTCTCTGTAATCAATTATTGTACATAGCTCAATCTCAACGTCGATAAAATGTTTCATTACCTCATTTAATTTAATTTTTATTAATGTTCTTTAAAATGTGAATTTCACTCGGATTTTCGGTTCCAAGTCGAGATATATTTTAAAGGTTATTTCTAATATAAAACAATTTAAATGTAATTTTAATCGACATCGTTGATCCACACTTTGTTCCTTCCTAATCGATATTTATTGTAATTGTATTTAAAACCAAAATATAAATATTTATTACATAAATTACAAAAATTTTAATAAAAAACGAAAAAAATATCCCATTGAAGTAGCAAAATTTTTAAAAGCTTAATGCAATAAATATAATAATAAATATGTGAAACCTATTTCTAGATGGGTGTATTGCACAACTGCATTTTGGATCTATTTAAATTCTATATATTTTTCCACTAACCTAAATTTTATTATTTGAAATAAGTGTTTAGTATGAACCAATGTGTGAAATCATTTTTACAGCGCCTTCCAGCAGTTCTTAGCAGGATTGGAGTAATTCTTGCAAGTCCATTGGTAAGCTATATTTAATGACCTAATTTTAATACCAATTTACATTGAACTATAGTCGATAATTACGTTTTTAAAAATAAATTTGTTAAACTTCCACTTGAATAAAATTATTACTTCAACAATCAGTATACCAATATATTTTTAATCTGCATGTTAGTAATTTTCTATATACTTCAAAATACATCACTAAATTATTGCAGAACTTACAAAGATTGAGATCTCAAGAGTTATGTCAGATCAACTGCTTACAAGCAGCTTATAATTAGTATGCGTTCAATACAGCTTTAAATGCTTACCTAATTATATTACTTTACGTATCTATTAGATTATATTAAACTCACATTTGCACTTATTTATTTGTTTTGCTTATTTTTAAAGACAACAATTAAAATTCAAATAATTTATTTACCATGCATTTTTATGAATTCGAATAAAATAATATTTATTAATAATAATAATTTGTTTAACATCTCTAAATTTTATATAATTATTATTTAGGGTTATCTAATCATTTATTAGATGTTGACACCACTAAGTATACATAATACAAAATGAAATATCTTAATAATATATGCAGTCAATAACTTATTATTAATAGCCTTAAAATTCAAACACCGCTGGTGAATATTAATACGTTCCTTATGTAGGGTAGGGGTGTTAGTAAATAACTGACAGACGACATGTACCACGGTTTTTGTAGAAACCGTTATTGATCAATAAATTGTGTGTGCACTTTTCAAAATCTAAACCCTAAATTTGGATCTACAGAATATTTTCCGGACCTACTCCCTCATTAACGGTACTACAACAATAAGAATAGAAGGGTTAATTTTATTACAGTATATTGTACTCAGACCTTAAAATTTGTCAATTCTAAATTATTTTTAGAGCAATTAAAATACGATTCAGTCATTTAAATGCTATTTATTATGTACCACAATATGAAATGGTTTTTTGTTTTAGATTTGGCCGAAAAATTGTATGTAGCTCAAAATTTTGGGAAATGTCCATACAATTTGTCTTTCAGTATACTTCCATACACTCTTTACGTATATATATTGTATAGATATTTATAACTAATATACCATACATAATATACTTCAAAATATATTTCAAAATGAATAGGAAATAATTGAAAGGGAATTTGTGACAGTAATATCATCAGAAAAAAGACCAGATACGCGAAATCCCTCCTTTATTCCCGCCGATAATGCTTTTGGAAGTGACCCTCATAACGTATAGATCTAGAATAAATTTCTTCAGTTAACAACTGAAATAACCGAACCAAATTTACGTTCATTTCTGTCACATACAAATTTGCAAATTGATGAAGAAATAGAAACCGATAATTGTTCTGTTAAGCCACCAAGGAAGATAATTTTAACAAGTGATCATTCACTATCACCAGAAGATTTTAATACAGTGTATCATTTTGAAGAACACATAGTTAGTTAAGAATATGTATTACATTTCGTGGAAATTTGAATTGATATGTCCTCCTACATTTGGACACTTGGTACTTCAAATATTTAATTTTGGCTAAAATTTCATCACCCAAAAGAATTGTTACATATTACATTTTTATGAATTTAAATTCATTTAATTTTGAATTTAATAATAAATAAATTAAATGAATACTAACCTTTCATAGGAGGACACAATGCTTTACCAAAGGCATCACATTCCTTAAGTTTTTTGTCCATATTATTATAATTTTTATGCCGGATATTATATAAATGTGGCTCAGTTCTGATGAATTCTATAATTTTTTCTAAACGGCCATGGCCCTGCTAAAAAAATATATATTATATTTTAAATCTAAGCACTATTAATAAATTTTTAATCTTACCTCATCAATTTATATAAAATTCTGCATTTAAATATTTATATTTATAATTACGCTTCTACTTTAATCCGTTTTATTAAACTTCAACTGACAAAGTGACGAATTAAAAATAATAAGCATATAATTTAACATTTACAAAATAATAAAAACTATAAAATTTCCCTTATTTAAAAAAGGCGCGGATGACTAATGCAGTCAGGTGCCGAGAACATCAGTTCGCGTAGTTCCTGTGCTACATCATAGGAGGCGAAGGGAAATATGATCTGCTTTTATCAGTCTTCCCTTTTCAGTCTGACTAAATTTCCCTTTTCAGTCTGTTTTGAATAAGGCAGTTTCAGTCAGCTATAGATAGGCAGATTAGCAACCTACACTTGTGGCAAACATACAACCACAAAATAACACGCTAACTGGAAACATAACAGTTTCAAGCAAGCCTAGTTGTACTCTTCCGTTTTTTTGCGAATGACCCTTTTTTAGAAAGTCACCTATACGCACATCAAATTTCCAGTTTTGGCTGAGCATCGGTTAGAAAGCGTTTTTCCTTAGCCTTTGATGAATAAAACATCAAAAATTATTTATACCTTATAAATTCCATACTCCATTGTCGAATTGTCGTGTGGAATCCATAGAAATCGTTTTACCAAATTTTTGCTTTTTAGCAATATCAAGTGCGGTACTTCTCCTACTATCTTGGCAAATCTTCAATAATTGAAATGTGTCTTTGCTGGTTATGTTTGATTTTCGACCTGTTCTTTTATTACATTCACTCAATCCAGAGGTTTTAAGTTTTATAATTATATCACTAATTGGATACTTTGGAATACCATTGAAATATTTCGAACTTATTTACCCATTTTATTACATTTAAGAATTAATTTTCTAATAGTATCACTTACTATTGCGTGGCTTTCCACGCAACATTGTAGATCTATTTATAACATTAAAATAATGTAAAATTACATTTATAAATTTTATATAATCTCTTGAATAGATAAGGTAATTTTTTTAACGCATGCTATGCATTTAATATTAGAATCGGAATAAAATATAAATATAAGCATTGAATATAACATATTATATTGTTATTACGAACAATATAGAAAATTAAAATACCTTAATTGCAGTGGCGAAGCTAATGGTTTTATATCGGGTGTTAAGTTCAATAAATACAAAAAAATGGCAAAAGTGGGGAGTAGATAACTCCTTAGGTTACACAGTAATTTATGTTCAATACTCTTTTTTATTTAACTGTTATATTTGTAACTTGTTAATTTTTTTAGGAATTTTTAATAGGGAACCACTTGATCTGCTGGTCCTAAATTTTATAAGCACAAACTAGATTACAAAACTAAGGTTTGTAAAAAAAAATTTGAAACAGATAATAATTATTATATGCTCTAGCTACATATGATACATTAATCGGAAAATTTTATTATGAAACTAATGACCTCCACCTTAAATCTGTGATATAATTTTTTTTTGTAATTTTTCATAAAAACAAAAAAAAATATTGTTCTCGACATAAACAAGAAATTCTAAAACCTACTAAAAGAACCGATATCATCTTGTGCGGACATTAGGATGAAGTTGCAATAAACATATGTACCAAATCTTACTAAAATCTGTATTTATATTTATAAACACGCAACCGCAACAACGGAACAAAAAAAATTCAATTTTTTTTATATACATATTTTTAAACGTTCATTTAAAATTACGAACATGCAACAAAAATATATTGCAACCACAACAAAAAAATAATTCCATATATTATTTAAAAATTTGCAAGCGCAACAATGAACCAACAATTTCTTATAACATTAAATTCGCAATAGTAACAACGAACCAACATTTCGAAATTTTTCTTATATTATTTTTCAAACGTTCATTTTAAATTATGAACGCAACGGTAATATCTCCCAACACCACTTAAATAAACTTTTTCTTATACATTTATAAATTCCCTACCAACAACAATTTTTCATATAATATTTTTCTAACGTTCATTTAAAATTATGAACCAAGCTTTTGTTAGATAATTTCGTATTCTGAGAGAATATTTTTGAAAAATTTAGAAATTTTTAAAAGTTTTCTATAGTGTTCAGTTTAAAATATGAACCACCGAAGAAATAATTTATATATAAGTAGGATAGGATTACGATATAAAAGAATGGAAGAGAATATTTCTCTATTATGCATATTCAAAACTTTTTATGAATATTATAAAGAATTTTATATAGTAGGCCAAGCCAAATATTCACAAATAGTTTTGAATATGCATATAGACACTACTGACACTAATTACATATAGACACAACCGAAATCAACCTACATAACGAAATTAAGTTGAAATTGGTAAATTATTATTATATAGTTTAGGAATATATTAATTAAGTAGTGCATTTATATATGTTCTGTGGCAAAGGAAATGAGCAAAAATAATGAGCAAAATATTGAAAATAAATTCTCTACTGCATACAAATAAATGAGCATTTTAAGAATTTTTACACATTAATTATTAAGTAATTTTCACCTTAATGTAATTCGATACCGCTTTAATTTAATTAAAAATATTTATACTCAATTATAATTACAATTTTTTTTCTACTTCCGGTCAAGAATAATAATGTAATATGATCTTAATTGATTTACTATTCCAAATTTTTTGGAAATTTCAAAGGTCAATGAATTGATCCTGATGCACGTGCATTAATATTGTTTTTTGTCACGTTTAAAATTTAGTATAACCAGATAATTAATTATAGTGGCCAAAATATTGGAAATAAAATCCATGCCCCAACAAAATAATGCACATTTTGCTCATTCTTGCACATTTTAATAGTTTATATGAATTAAGTAATTCTTCGCAAATGGGCAAAATATTGAAAATAAATCCCATACCGCATACAAAGTAATGCACATTTTGCTAATTTTTGCACATTTTAATAGTATTATATGAAATAAGTAATTCTTCGCAAATGTGCGAAATATTGAAAATAAATTCCATACGCCATACAAAATAATGAACACTTTGCTAATTTTGGCACATTTTAATAGTTTATATGAATTAAATAATTCTTCGGAAATGGGCAAAATATTGGAAATAAATTCCATACTCCATAAAAAATTCTTTGAAAATGGGCAAAAATAAATCTCCAACTTCATACAAAATTATTAACATTTCGTTCATTTTTGAACGCATTAAATTTCGATTAAAAATATTTATACTTAAGCGTAATTGTAAATGTTTTTTTACTTAGTACGATCTAAATGGAGTACGATCTAAATGGATTTTTTTTTTACTTTTCCAAAAGTTTCGGCAATTTTAAGGGTCAATTAATTCAGACTAAACTGAAATGGGTGAAATATTGAAAATAAATTCCATACTCCATATAAAATAATGAACATTTTATTCATTTTTGCACATTTCATATAAACTATTGAAATTAATTCGTATAAAATATTGAAAATAAGAAATTTGACACCGCATTAACTTTTGATTAAAATATTTCTCTGGCTGAGGGACAAAAGCACTTAAGTCATGACTCATGATTTATAGTTTATTAGAAAAACGTTTTTATCGAACATGTTCTACTACTTTTACATTTGACAATAGTATTATATTAAGATTTTTTATCCATATGTGGATAATTTTACAATTAATTCTAAACTTCCTGGGAAACTAAACGGTTTAGTGCTTGGCAAGCAACCTTTTTTTAGTAATTTGGCTTGGTTGATCAATGTAGAATTACGCAAAATATCACATTCAGCTCAAGTTAGATATTTTAGCTAAAATATTCGATTGTCATTGGACTTGACTTAGATGAAGTAAATTTTTTTTTTTTGAAATTCTGAATTAAATGGTTTTGCCCCGTAGTCAGAGATTTATACTTGAGGGTAATATTAATTTTCTTTCTACTTCAGGCTAAGAATAATATATTACAACATGATCTAAATTGTTCTAATTTTTTTCCTTTTACAAAAGTTTTAGGAATTTTATGAGTCAATAAATTGAATTGGAGCATTATATATTGTTTTTTTCCACTTTTAAATTTTGCATAAGTCATTACTTAAATTTTCAGCCTATCAATTTTAGCGATTTAATTATAATTTAACGGGAATGAATTCGTTTTTGTCAAATCAATTATTATCGGAACAATAATATGATGTGGCAAAGAATTTAATTATAAATATTTTATTAAAATCCTGATTTTTTGTTAATTTTATTAATTAAGTAATGAGAAATTATTATTAACGTAAATTTGATAACCTATTACAAATAATTTTAAAGATAAATATTTTATTTTTCTCAATTAAATCTGTTAATTCATCAATTAATAATTATGACTGAAAAAATCAAATATATATGCCTACAAGCCGTAAAACTAATTTATTTTAGCTATTGATTAGTTGAAAAGTTTTGTGAATTTTAGCGCCAAATTGGTAAGTATTCGCGAAAATTAAAAATATTTATACTTAAGTTCAAGTTTAATTTTTTTTACTTCCTAAATTCAATTCAATAATTATTATTAATTATTAAGCATAATACATTATTTCATTAATGACGATTTCGATGGAATGCATATATGAATCCAAAAATTAAAATATAAATCCCAATCAATTAAATTCGATAATAAGATTAGTTACGCGATATATCTGTTGATCTTAAATTAGTACTTTCAGCAGATTCATGAGCCTGTATAAAGTACATTTTATATTTTTTTTAAACTTATTGATACTTCTTTATAAAATTGATTGTTTTTCAATAAAACAAATTATATAGTACTTTATGAGCAAATTCAAATATTTTTTTTTTATTTTCTCTCCATCACACTTCAAATTATGTTATTATTGCATTTATAATCAGAGTTTCATACTATTTAATGAATTTTATTTTCCTTGCAATGGATTTTCTTGCGATGAATTTTCTTAGCCATTAATTTTCTGCGATGAATTTTTTATGGGTATAAAGTTTTCTTGCGAAGGATTTTCTTCTGATGAATTTTCCTGTGATGAATTTTCCTAGCGATTAATTTTCAGCGATGAAGTTTTCTTGCGATGAATTTTCCTAACGATTAATTTTCACCGGTGAATTTTTTATGGGTGTGAAGTTTTCTTGCGATGAATTTTCCGAGCGATGAATTTTCCGCGATGAAATTACTTGCACGAATTTTGCTAACGATTAATTTTATGCTATGATTTTTTCTTGCGATGGATTTTCCTGCGATGAATTTTCCTAGCTGTTAATTTTCTGCAATGAAATTTCCTGCGATGATTTTTTTCCACGATTAATTTTGTGCGACGAATTTTCCTAGTAATTAATTTTCTGCAATGAATTTTTCTTGGCTATGAATTGTCTCAGCGATTAATTTTCAGCGATGAAATTCCTGCGATGAATTTTTGTTCACTATGAATTTTCTTGCTTTATATTTTCCTGCGACGAATTTTCTATTTGATAAATTTTCCCTGCTATGAATTTTCTTGCCATGAATTTTCTCCGATGAATTTTTTATGATGGATTTTCTGCGATAAATTTTCCAAAAACCTTAAAAAAGACCTGACTTATAAACATTTGAGCCAATTAACGGCAATAAAAATGTTTAATGATGAAAAATCATTGAGAGAAGTACGAGTTGGGCAAATCTAGAAGAATTTTTATAAAATGGAAATGAATAGCTAAAATAAATTAGTTCTATTCCCGACTTCTAAACTCTAATTTTTTTTAAATTAATTCTCTAAAAATAATGCTATGAAAAGTCAAAAGTAGCGCCGCTCAAAATAGTTCACTAAAAGCAATCTCATGATTTTTTAGACGTTTAAAAGTAATCGCATTCAAAGTCAAAAGTAGCGCCTCTTAATTCACTAAAAGTAATGGCATGATTTTTATGGGGCAGACATTTAAAAATAATCGCATGAAAATTCAAAATAAAAATAAAAAAAAAATTGTTTACGCAAAATTTTAAGCGCGAGAAGCAAATCGATTTAATGATATGCAAAAGATTTTTCATCATTAAACATTTTTATTACCGTTAATTGGCTCAAATGTTTATAAGTCAGGTATTTTCTAAGGTTTTTGGAAAATTTATCGCAGAAAATCCAGCATAAAAAATTCATCGGAGAAAATTCATGGCAAGAAAATTCATACCAGGGAAAATTTATCAAATAGAAAATTCGTCACAGGAAAATCTAAAGCAAGAAAATTCATAGTGAACAAAAATTCATCGCAGAAAATTGACCACTGGGCAAATTCGTCGCAGGAATTTCATCGATGAAAATTAATCGCTGAGACAATTCAGAGCCAAGAAAAATTCATTGCAGAAAATTAATTACTAGGAAAATTCGTCGCACAAAATTAACCGCTGAAAAAAATCATCGCAGGAAATTTCATTGCAGAAAATTAACAGCTAGGAAAATTCATCGCAAGAAAAAATCATAGCATAAAATTAATCGTTAGCAAAATTCGTGCAAGTAATTTCATCGCGGAAAATTCATCGCTCGGAAAATTCATCGCAAGAAAACTTCACACCCATAAAAAATTCACCGGTGAAAATTAATCGTTAGGAAAATTCATCGCAAGAAAACTTCATCGCTGAAAATTAATCGCTAGGAAAATTCATCACAGGAAAATTCATCAGAAGAAAATCCTTCGCAAGAAAACTTTATACCCATAAAAAATTCATCGCAGAAAATTAATGGCTAAGAAAATTCATCGCAAGAAAATCCATTGCAAGGAAAATAAAATTCATTAAATAGTATGAAACTCAGATTATAAATGCAATAATAACATAATTTGAAGTGTGATGGAGAGAAAATAAAAAAAAATATTTGAATTTGCTCATAAATTACTATATAATTTGTGTTATTGAAAAACAATCAATTTTATAAAGAAGTATCAATAAGTTTAAAAAAAAATATAAAATGTACTTTATACAGGCTCAAGAATCTGCTGAAAGTACTAATTTAAGATCAACAGATATATCGCGTAACTAATCTTAGTATCGAATTTAATTGATTGGGATTTATATTTTAATTTTTGGATTCATATATGCATTCCATCGAAATCGTCATTAATGAAATAATGTATTATGCTTAATAATTAATAATAATTATTGAATTGAATTTAGGAAGTAAAAAAAATTAAACTTGAACTTAAGTATAAATATTTTTAATTTTCGCGAATACTTACCAATTTGGCGCTAAAATTCACAAAACTTTTCAACTAATCAATAACTAAAATAAATTAGTTTTACGGCTTGTAGGCATATATATTTGATTTTTTGAGTCATAATTATTAATTGATGAGTTAACAGATTTAATTGAGAAAAATAAAATATTTATCTTTTAAATTATTTGTAATAGTTTATCAAATTTACGCTAATAATAATTTCTCATTACTTAATTAATAAAATTAACAAAAAATCAGGATTTTAATAAAATATTTATAATTAAATTTTTTGGCACATCATATTATTGTTCCGATAATAATTGATTTGACAAAAACGAATTCATTCCCGTTAAATTATAATTAAATCGCTAAAATTGAAAATTTAACTAATGCCTTATGCAAAATTTAAAAGTGGAAAAAAACAATATATAATAAACCATTTTAATTTTTTGACTCATAAAATTCCTAAAACTTTTGGAAAAGTAAAAAAATTAGAACAATTTAGATCATGTTGTAATATATTATTCTTAGCCTGAAGTAGAAAGAAAATTAATATTACGCTTAAGTATAAATCTCAGACTACGGTGCAAAAACATTTAATTCAGAATTTCAAAAAAAAAATTTACTTCACCTAAGTCAAGTTCAATGACAATCGAATATTTAACCTAATACATCTAACTCGATCTGAATGTAATATTTTGCGTAATTCTACATTGATCAACCAAGCCAAATTACTAAAAAAAGGGTTGCCTGCCAAGCACTGAACCGTTTAGTTTCCCAGGAAGTTTAGAATTAATTGTAAAACTATCTACATATGGATAAAAAATCTTAATATAATATATTTGTCAAATGTAAAAGTAGTAGAACATGTTCGATAAAAACGTTTTTCTAACAAACTATAAATCATGAGTCATGACTTTAGTGCTTTTGTCCCTCAGCCAGAGAAATATTTTTAATCGAAAGTTAATGCGGTGTCAAATTTCTTATTTTCAATATTTTATACGAATTAATTTCAATAGTTTATATGAAATGTGCAAAACTGAATAAAATGTTCATTATTTTATATGGAGTATGGAATTTATTTTCAATATTTCACCCATTTCAGTTTAGTCTGAATTAATTGACCCTTAAAATTCCCAAAACTTTTGGAAAAGTAAAAAAAAATCCATTTAGATCGTACTATATATTAGCCTTAGCCGGAAGTAAAAAAACATTTACAATTACGCTTAAGTATAAATATTACGCTTAAGTATAAAAAAACTAAAATAAATAAAATAAAAAAATAATAATAAAGAAATTATTTAAAACAAACTTTGGAAAGTCCAAAGTCCAATATTGAAACTATCAGCTTTGTTTACATAAATTATTGAACCAATGTCAAATGTCAAATACATCAAATATAATTACAATTAATAAAGAATCCAAATATCAAAAGCTCACTTTCACTATTATTATCTATTTTCTATTTGTGGTATATATCAACATTATTTCAACATAAGCGCCATCTAAAAATAAAACTATCTAAAAATAATTCCAAAACAATTAATAAATCAATTTGCATATATACAGGCGGAAAGATCTTAAAAAAGTAATAAATAATTAATAAATCAATTTGCATATATACAGGCGGAAGTATCTTAATCGTTTTTTTTTTCAATATAAAAAATATCTTCTATTAAAATATAATATCTTTTAAATAAACATGACAGAACAAGTAATTCTAAATGCTATTGCAAATTTGAAAGATGAATTAAAAAAAGATATCGAATCGATCAATGATAATTTAAACAATAAGTTTGACTCAGTAAATCTAGAACTGCAAGAAATCAAATGTAAACAATCAGAACTAGAATCGAGAATTATAAAAAACGAAAAAGATGCTAGAAAACGTAATATCCTAATACATAATTTTCAAGAATCAGAAACGTCAGATCTCGATCTTGTAGCAGGAATTCTCGATCTTATTAACCAAACTCTGAACGTTCCACTAGTAGAAAATGAAATAGATTTTGTATATAGATTAGGTAAAAAAGGAAATAAAATCAGACCTATATTACTAGGAATAACTACACTAAGAAAAAAAGACTTAATTATGAAAAATAAATATAACTTGAAAGATCTACCACACAAAATCTTTATTTCAAATGATCTACCAAAGGAAATCGCACAACATAACAAAAAAATAAGAAATACGTTAAATGAACTTAAAAAAGAAGGAATAGAAGTTAAATACGAAAAAGGAAAAATAATAGCAGAGAATAAAGTACTTTCAGATGAAATGATAGATCAAATAAATAATAAGGTTGTTGATAAGAAAAAACGTTTAAGATCTGATGACGACGAAACATCGATTAATAATAACATACCATCGAAAAGAATAGATACATCAGGAAATAAATCAACAAAAACTAGTTTTATTAACATAAAAAGTAATGAAAAAAATGAAAAAGGGAAAATAACATTAGCCAATTACTTAGAAGCAAATATAATTAATAATGAAAGTAATACTGAAGAAAGAAATTAACAATTAACAAGCAAATTTACATCAACTATACATAACAATCAACAAGACCAGGCAATGACAACGATAAAGAATACGTATAATACGATAAATGATACAATCTCCTCAATACGGCTGGCCCCCGTGAGGTTATATGGCCAAAACCCCCCAAGTCTCAATAAAAGAGATGAAAAATTCATATATATTGATAAATACAAACATAAAGATAAGAAAAATAAAGATAAGAAAAATAAAGATAAGAAAAATAATCATATACATTTATGCACATTCAATGTAAGAACATTGAGTAGCGAAGAGAAAATGTCAGAACTAGAAAACGCATTAAAAGAAATAAAATGGGACATTATTGGTTTAGCAGAAACAAGAATCTATGGATCACGAATTTTAGAAAAAAAAGATGGTAATATATTTGCATACGTAGGTGAAACAAAAGGCTTATATGGTGTTGGTTTACTAATTACAAAAAATCTTAAAGTAAACATTAAACAGATACACCTTATAAGTGAAAGAATAATAGCATGTGAGTTAGAATGTAATAAAACTAGAATCGCTATTATACAAGTATATGCTCCCACTGAAAATGCAAGTGATGAAATGTTAGAAGATTTCTACACAAAATTAAATGAAACAATTATGAGGTTAAAAACTAAAATTATATATGTTATAGGCGATTTTAATGCAAAAGTGGGATGTAGAAAAGACGGAGAAGAAAAAATAATGGGTGATCATAGCTACGGTACTAGAAATTTAAGAGGTAATAAATTAATAACATGGATGTGGCAAAATGGTTTTTGTGATCTCCAATACACTTTTTCAAAAAAATAAAAAAATTAAATGGACATGGATTTCCCCAGATGGCAAAACAAAAAATGAAATCGATTATATAATTACCAACAACAAAAAAACAATTAAAGATACTTCTATACTAAATAAATTTAAATTCGAAAGCGACCATAGATTAGTTAGAGCCAAATTATTAATAAATCACAATACCAAAAATCATCATAAATCTACACAAAATCAGGATATACCAAAAATTCTAGCAAGTGAAGATATATGCAAATTTAAATATGAACTAAAAGAAAAATGTAACATAAACAGATTAAAAAATATAGTTGGTATACAAGAAAAATATAATGAATTAGAAAAAAATATCGTAGATGCTGCAAAAAATTCTATAATGAAGAATATAAACAATAAAGTGGACAAAATTTCCAATAATACTAAGGTACTAATAAATAAAAGAGAAGCTTTAAGACATAAAAAAACTTTAGATATTAACGAAAAACTCCAAATAAAAGATTTAAGGAAGGAAATAAAGAAATCTTTTAAAAAAGACATAAAAGACTACGATGAGCGCATCATAAAAGCAATAATAGAGGAAGAAAAATCAATAAAAAAAGTCAAAGAACACTTCAGAGAAGGGAAAGATTGGATAATAAACATGAAACACAATAATAAGATTACGCATTACAGAACAGATATCAACGAAGCAGCTACAAATTTCTTTAAAAATTTATATACATCAAGCAGTCAAGATGAAAATATGGTTGTTTTAAATGATATTTTAGAAACAAATAATCAAGATAGTTTCCTACCATTTATATACTCCGAAATTGAACAACTATTATCGAATTAAAAAATGGGAAATGCTTTGGTAATGATAAAATAAAATCAGAAATGCTAAAACTTGCTAGACAAGAACTAATAGAACCACTAATATATTTATTTAATGAAATAATGGTGCATGAAATAATTCCAATACAATGGAAAGAATCAAAAATCATCCTGATTCATAAAAAAGGAGATAAATCGAACCTTAACAATTACAGACCTATAAGCATCTTATCAAAAATATATTCCGTGTTCTCAAAATGCTTACTTAAAAGAATAAAAAATACGCTCAACTTCAATCAACCTATAGAACAAGCTGGCTTTCGCTCCGGATATTCGACAATAGACCATATTCACGCCGTAAATCAACTCTACGAGAAAGTAACTGAATTCCAGAAACCTTTATATGTTGCATATGTAGATTTTTGTAAAGCCTTCGATACAATAGAACACATAGAAATTTGGAAAGCACTAAAAATCAGGGAATATCTAAAAAATACATATCAATAATTATGAAAATATATGAAAATTGCACCTCAAAGATATCAACAGAGTTTACAGGTGAAAGTTTTAATATAAAAAGAGGAGTAAGACAAGGTGATCCTCTTTCACCTGCTCTATTTTCTGCGGTCCTTGAACAAGTTTTTGGAAAGGTTGATTTAGAAGATATAGGCATAAATATAAATGGCGATAAACTAAACAATCTGAGATTTGCAGACGACGTAACATTATTTAGTGAAACATCGAAAGAAATGGAATCGTCAATAAACAAGTTAGCTCAAGAATGTCAAAAAGTCGGATTAGAGATGAATCAAACAAAAACAAAAATAATGACCAACGCAACACAAGATAAAATAAAGTTACAAAATACAAATCTGGAATATTGTGAAGACTACATATACTTAGGTCAACTTATGTCTTTTACAAAAAAATTCGAAAAAGAAATAGATAGAAGAATAACAAATAGCTGGAAACAGTTCTGGAATTTAAAGAAGATTATGTGTTCTAAAATCACCTCTACCAATAGAAAACTTCTATATGATATGGCTATACTACCAGTCATGACATATGGTTCACAAACGTGGAATATGTCTTATGAATTAAACAGCAAACTGCAAGTCAATCAAAGAGCCATGGAAAGATCACTTCTAAAAATCTCTAGAACACAACATATAACAAATGAACAAATAAGAAACATAACAAATTTCCGGGATGTGATACCAACTGCAAAAACATTAAAATGGCAATGGGCTGGTCATGTTACTCGTTTAAACGACAACAGATGGACCAAAAGACTGACAGAATGGACACCTAGAGATGGTACGAGACGGGTAGGACGACAAGTGAAAAGATGGAGATGTGACTTAACAAAATTTACAAATAATTGGGAACATGAAGCGTACGATAGAAACAACTGGAAAATCTTGGGGGAGGCTTATGCCCATAGTATTTGATGAAAATTTGCTAAAAATTAATTTATTTATTACGTAATACATATAATAATCATAAAATCAAAATGAAATAGTAAAAATTAAAATTAAATTTAAATTTATAAACATTTAATTATTAATGTAAAATTGTTTGATATAATACATACAATAATATAAAATTATTTCTTTAGATACTAAGTTTAAATGAATTATAAGTAGCATGTAAAACTGGGTGAATAAAAGCTAATAATAATAATAATAATAATAATAAATATTTTTAATCGAAATTTAATGTGTTCAAAAATGAACGAAATGTTAATAATTTTGTATGTAGTTGGAGATTTATTTTTGCGCATTTTCAAAAAATTACTCATTTCATTCATATAAATTATTAAAATGTACAAAAATTACCAAAATGTACATTATTTTGTATTGGGTTTGGAATTTATTTTCAATATTTTGCCCACTTGCGAAGAATACTTATTATATATAAACTATTTAAATGTGCAAAAATGAGCAAAATATGCATTATTTTGTATGGGGTATGGAATTTATTTCCAATATTTTGCCCGTTTGCGAAGAATTACTTATTTCATATAAACTATTAAAATGTGCAAAAATGAGCAAAATGTGCATTATTTTGTATGGCGTATGGAATTTATTTCCAATATTTTGCTCATTTACGAAGAATTACTCATTTCATATAAACTATTAAAATGTACAAACATGAACAATTTTGTATGGAGTATTACCATATATCTTATAGTTGTACAATGCCGACGATTTTGTTAATTTACGGCCGCGAATTAAATTTTAAAGATGTCGCTTCAATCAACCCAAGTTTAAAACCCATAAGAAAAAGCTTGCCTAGGCAATAGAAAAACTTCGAAAAAAAGTTTGCCTAAGCAAAAGAAAATATATTTGAAATTTAATGATAAAAATTCGGTTTGAAATAGTTAATATTTTTCGTTTTTTACAAATCATTCTCATACTTTTTTTTACATATTTGGGAAGGGAATTAATTTATCTGAAATAAAGTAAAACAATATGTTAATTTCAAACCTGTACTTTACAAGATAAATATGAAATTTTACACATGATTTTTAAAAAAAGTATATTGAAAAAACCGTTCTTATTGACGAAAAACTTTTTGATTATAAGTACATTGTAATATAGCTTTCTACACATGTATGGAAGCTTAGATATAAAATAGACATATATTTTTCTATTCTTTTTTTACTATAGCAATGTTGAAAATTTATTTTGGTCAAAATAATTTTATGGTATATCTATTTGAAATAAAATATTCAATGCAAGTTTTTCTGTACTTTCTTTCTATTTTTAGATAGTTACTTTGTATTTTAAATCACAATATTTAGAATTTTTTTATTTTGAAATTGTAACTTATATTTGAGATTTAATTCATTTTAAGATTTTAATAAATGCGTCGTTTATTTTGAAAGTGGTTTAAGTCCATTTTCCAAAAAAATTGAATTAATGGTAAAAGCAATAACATCTCTTATTGATTTTCAAATTTTTACAAATTATAGTCAAAAATTTACAAAATAAGGAATTGCAAATATTTATAATACAAATTATATTATTTCTTTTGTATTTTCAAATTAGTTTATTCATATATTTACCATTTGTCATTTAATTTTTTGTAGTATAATAATCATTTCATTAATTTTGAAAGTAGTGCAAGTCCATTTGGACCTACCAAAACATGATATTTTCATGTAATGTTTATAAAAATGATTTAAATTTATATATTTCTACGTTTATAAAACCATAATATCACCATTTTCATAGCTATCAATATTTTTAAGCACTAGTTCGTATTTTCAATATTTTTTTTCAGTAAAGATATATTATATTTTTTGAAAACCTGTACAAACTATTAATAATGAATGCAAATGAAAAATAGTTGATGTAGAGGCAGTTGAAGATTTTTTAAATGATAATTCAATTTCAATTATGTACTAATAATTTTGAATCTGAAATAGGAATTAATAGTTTTTCAACAAAAATTTGATTAAAATATAATATTTAGAAATAAGTTACAGTTAATTTGCATACGATTTGTAAATAAATCTACAAATTTGATAATATGAAAATGTTTTCAGAATTAAATGAATATAGGTAACTAAATATTTTTTTCAGCATACTAAAATTAACATTATCAGACTGTGTTATAAAATGATTATGTTCTTTCAATTCTTAAGATATTTTGATATCAGATTTTTTTATGAAAAATACTTACTTTCCGATTTATTTAACCAGTGTCGAATTACATGCCTTGAAAAATTATTGCTCTTAGAGTTTTGGTATTTTTTTTCTTTAAAAGTATATTAATTTTCCATAGTCGAAATTTTACTAATAAAATTATTAAATATTCAATTATATTTATAATATGGCATTCAACTTCATCTTCCGGAAGATGTTTTTCAACAATAGCTACCAACTTTTGGACCAGAGCATTTTCGTGTTGTATATTTTCTATATTTTTTTCAAATATATTAATTATATATTTACACAACAATTCAAATTCAATGCTAGGAGTTTTTAATCCTTCATAATTTTTAATTAAATTTGCATTAACAGCTTTGTACATTTTCATTTAAATAAAAATATCATTCATGAAATTGAAACAAACTTCACAATTACTTTTATTAAAATGATAAACTAAATAACCTGCTAAGTATAATTTCGCACAGTCTTTTTTTTATGAATCTAACATTTCATCAAAATCAATTGCGTTTAAAAAATCTGTTGAATCATTAATTGTATCTACATCTGTTTCAACAACAGACAAATAAATTGGCAAACAATCAATTGTGGCAAGATTCTCATAATTGGAAATAGATTGTGAGTTGGAATCAATATAACCTGAAGTTTCAGGTGCAACAAAATATGGAAAAATGTTTGTTTAAAGTTCCTACAGAATCGTAGAGCCGATGGATTAAATTCATAAGAACCTCTATTATTTCTAATAATTGATATAAAATTTTCAAATCGGGACTTGATTTAATTTAAATGTGAGGTTAATAGAAATGATTGCTGAACTGATTTAACATTTTCCCAAAGAATTTCAATACCAGTTAACGTTTGTATTAATCCACTAAAACAAAATAGAGTTTTCATTTTCCCTGTATGTAACCATTTTTCAATCCATTTCCTCGACTCTGATATATTTAATAAAATATTTGGTTTATCATCTGAAATTGCACATTTATTTGGATTTCCTGAATATTTACAATAGCTATTTAAGTTATCATATAAATTATTCAGCTGTTCTATAAAATCAGCTGTTGAAATAGCGATTTCTTTTTCTTTTGGCTCCTTAAAACAGTCCAATTGTATTGCTGTTTTTAAAGCGGCACAAACGCTAGAACTAAAAATTTGAGTGGCTAGTTTTACAGATAACTTATCAAACGAATCAGTTTTTATATGTTTATCTGTAAGTTTATGTAGTATTTTGATGAAATCTATATTTAAATTATACAATATTTCCAATATTTTTCACGACGCAACTTTATTATTATCAAAAATAATTTCACTTTTTAATAAACAATTACGTACGCTTTTAAAGAGGTGTGGAGCGTAGAATAAAAATACAATAGATTTTCCATCACCAAAAATATCAACACTAGGTTGATTTATTTTTACTCCGAATATTTTTAAAGCAGAACGGTTAGTACTACCCTGGTCGTATGTTGAAGCAACTATGTCAAAACCAATATTTTTAATTACTTGAAAACTTTCTTTAATTATTGATGCAAGTTTAGATCCATTTGGTGATCCAATAAAATAGCCGATTGCTTGCTTCCAATTGCGATTTAAACCGCGAATCATTACAATAAGAGCACTTGAAGAAATTTAATTTTTTTTACCAAGAGAACCAAAATCAACAAAACTATAAACTAAATCACCCTTAGTACAGTACTCTAATTCCATTTTTGTGAAAAATTCATCAAACAAAATAATACATTTTCTATCCATATTGTTCATATTTTTAATTTTTTTTTGTAGTAAAGATACATACATACACATATTATATTTTTTGAAAAACCTGTAGAAACTCTTAATAATGAATGCCAATGAAAAATAGTTGATATACTAGGCAACTGAAATTCATTTTGTAGCATATAGCGATAACAAGTAGGAGATTTAAAATATAAACCAAGAAAAACAGTTTTTTCGTCTGAAGACTACTGAATTTTCGGTTTGTGAAAAATTTGTGCATTCACAAAAGTTTTCACTACATTTTTCTTTTCAAATTTTTCATTTATAAAATCTTTTACTTTATTTTGAAAACCGATTAATTTCTGTTTTTTTATTTTGTTTTGGAGTATTAAAATCATATTTTGGAATAGAAATTGATGTAGATGCTTCACTAACAGGAACGGCATAACTTTGATGCTTAAGTGAAGGGAACTGTGCTTTATTTATTGAAATAGTATCTATGGCTTCAACATTTAATAAACTATAATGTCTAATATAGGTTTTGGGATTTTTTTCACCTTTAACTCTAAAAGGAAATTCTACTTTCAAATTATTTTCCGTATTGCTACAACTATTATCTATAGAGTTATTAGATATAGAATTAGATTGGTCATCAAAAACTGTAGAATTATGTATTTTCTTTTTTAAAATAACATCACAATGCTCATCAGTAAATACATTATCACATTTACAAATTGGAGCAAAAATGGTTTAAGAACTGCAGTTTTTTTCAAAAGTTTACGATTTTGAGATAATTTGAAATCATCATGTTCCCAAAAATGATAGTCACAGAAAATGGTATGTTTTTTAAATTCACTCTTATTGCCTAAATGTTTTAACCAAACAAGTTTTCTACTATCTTGCGGCAATCTAAAAAATGCTATATATGAGCCTGGTACATATTTATTGAAACAATTTTTATAAAAACAGGCAGCAATTTTTTACCCTGAAAATATCGAAACACAGAATTTTTAATTAAATAAAAAATTATAATCGAGAGAACTTCTCAAATACTGGGTTGGTTTATTCAAAGATTTTTTGAGCAATATACACGTAATTCTGTTTTTAACGGTAGGTACATATCAGAAAAAACTGAAATCGGGTAAAAACTGAATTTAATTTTATTATTCTAAACCATGATAAAACAAAATCGTGTAAAAACAGAAAAGTTAAACAGAAACTATAATAGCTTCTGAATAAAATAACTTAATGCTCTATCTAAGTTGTAAATAAACCACGCCACCCCAATCATGGTTCTTTTTTAAAATAAATCTTTAATGAATGAGCATCCCAACCAAAATTGGAACACCCCATGTTTAACGTTTGATAGTGTTAAACCTTACCTTAAATTTTATTGCTATCCTTTACATTTTAATAAATTTTCAAAACTCAGAATATGTATTTTATTTCATTTAACTATTGATTTGTAATCCTTAAAACTTAAAATTATTCAAAATTTTAAATTTATATCAACATACAGAATTGTTTATGTTATAAAAAAAATTGACACACAATTTTAATACACATAGATATTTTGATTTTAATATTTAAAAAAATTTCAACACACACAACACAATACGTATTTTATTATATTTATGATTTAGAAATTTCAATTTGCAACGTTGCAAATAAAAAAAGAAAAGAAAAATATATATCTATCTTACATCTAAGCTTCCTTGCATGTGTAGAAAGCTATATTACATATACTTATAATCAAAAAGTCTTTCGTCAATAAGAACGGTTTTTTCAATATACTTTTTTAAAAAATCATGTGTAAAATTTCACATTTATCTTGTAAAGTACAGGTTTGAAATTAACATATTGTTTTACTTTATTTCAGATAAATTAATTCCCTTCCAAAATATGTAAAAAAAAAGTATGAGAATGAGTTATAAAAAAGGAAAAATAATAACTATTTCAAACCGATTTTTTATCATTAAATTTCAAATATATTTTCTTTTGCTTAGGCAAACTTTTTTTGTAGTTTTTCTATTGCCTAGGCAAGCTTTTTCTCATGCGTTTTAAACTTGGGTTGATTGAAGCGACATCTTTAAAATTTAATTCTCTGTCGTAAATTAACAAAATCGTCGGCATTGTATAACTATAAGATATATAATCAATGGTATTACCCATTTTCGAAGAATTACTCATTTCATTCATATAAACTATGCAAAAATGAGCAAAATATGCGTTATTTTGTATGGGGTATGGAAGTTATTTCCAAAATTTTGCCCATTTGCGAAGAATTACTTATTTCATATAAACTATTAAAATGTGCAAAAATGAGCAAAATGTGCATTATTTTGTATGGCGTATGGAATTTATTTCCAATATTTTGCTCATTTGCGAAGAATTACTCATTTCATATAAACTATTAAAATGTGCGAACATGAATAATTTTGTATGAAGTATTACCCATTTTCGAAGAATTACTCATTTCATTCATACAAACTATTAAAATGTGCAAAAATAAGCAAAGTAGTTGTTATTTTGTATTGGATATGGAATTTATTTTCAATATTTTGCCCATTTCCGAATTATTTAATTCATATAAACTATTAAAATATGCCAAAATTAGCAAAGTGTTCATTATTTTGTATGGCGTATGGAATTTATTTTCAATATTTCGCACATTTGCGAAGAATTACTTATTTCATATAAAACTATTAAAATGTGCAAAAATTAGCAAAATGTGCATTACTTTGTATGGGGTATGGGATTTATTTTCAATATTTTGTCCATTTGCGAAGAATTACTTAATTCATATAAACTATTAACATGTGCAAGAATGAGCAAAATGTGCATTATTTTGTTGGGGCATGGATTTTATTTCCAATATTTTGGCCATTATAATTAATTATCTGGTTATACTAAATTTTAAACGTGACAAAAAACAATATTAATGCACGTGTATTAGGATCAATTCATTTGGAAAAGTAAATCAATTAAGATCATATTACATTATTATTCTTGACCGGAAGTAGAAAAAAAATTGTAATTATAATTGAGTATAAATATTTTTAATTAAATTAAAGCGGTATCGAATTACATTAAGGTGAAAAATACTTAATAATTAATGTGTAAAAATTCTTAAAATGCTCATTTATTTGTATGCAGTATAGAATTTATTTTCAATATTTTGCTCATTATTTTTGCTCATTTCCTTTGTGACAGAACATATATAAATGCACTACTTAAATATAGTTCGGAAACAAAACTGCACATAGACCCACTGAAGCTACCTACCCCAAATTTTGGGACCACTAACTAGATGACAAAACAAAACCAACGTGTGTGTAAAATTCATAGAAATATGTTAACAATTACTGTATGGTGTAGAGTAACGAGCATTGTATATATGAAAATAATTTATGATTTTAAACATGGACCCACTCAAGTTAGCGACCAATAAATTAACCATCTGCGTAAGAAAACCAGCTGTTCGTCTAATTTGATTTAAATAAGATAATTTATTATATGCTCTAGCACATAATATTTAAATGGTAAATTTTAACTATGTGTACAAAATTTCATTGGAATCGGATAATAATTATATTCTGTAAATCTAAAACATAAAACTAATATTCTTCGAACACTAACCTGCGTATTTATTACATTCTCATGAAAGAAAAATAAATGTTTAAAAGGAATTATTTTTGAAAATCAAGATTTATTTTATCAGGAAGGTCAACAATTAACAAATGTTAGTGAAATTAAACACAAAATCATAACACAACATAGTCAACCAATATATTCAAAAATATATAGATTTCCTAAAATTCATGAGTTAGAAGTAGAAAAACAAATTTCAGATATGTTAGCGCAGGGAATAATAAAAGACAGCAATTCACCATATAATTCTCCAATTAAAAAAATGGATAATTCGGGAGAAAAGAAGTGGAGAATCATCGTCGACTATAGAAAATTCAATGAGATAACTATAGACGACAAATTTCCTATACCAAATTGTGGTCCTGCAGGCTCTGAACATTGGTTGAAGGAAAAATCACATTGGAAAAATTCCAATATGATTATCCAAAAACAGCCATATATAAAAATAAAAGAAACATAGCCAACAGGTTATGTTGGTACATTTTCTCATCTTGTTATTTTTCGTAGTAGCACCTAAAATTTAAAAAAATATATAAAAGGAATAAAAATAAAATAATACCTTCTTTAGTAAAAATCCGTCCGCTGTCTTAAAAAAAAATATTCCAATAAATATATTTATTATTTTTATAACCATCATGTTGGCTGAAACATTTTTTGTTATTTATTTGTCTCTATGACAATTATAAATGTCATGTAGACATTTGAAATATATTTCGCCGCAAATTCGGAAAATGCACCTGTTGGTGAGAACCCAAACCAACAAATTTCCACCGGGCAGGCCTTTAATTTGAATCGGTTGGAGGCGGGCGGAGATGCGGATTTTGTTTTTTTGGGGAAGGCGGAAATGAGAAAAACCTGTTTCGGGAGAGTAAAAAAAAAGATAGAGGAGCGAGCAGACGTGGTTTTTAAATTAAAATCGATTTTTTTTTGCAAGACAAATTTTATCTGCTAAATCGGTTGGATTGCTGTATCTTTTAGTTTTTAAAAAAAAAAAAAACATTCACAAAATTTTTGTGAATATATAATAAAAACGAGAAAAATAACGGAAGAGATCCGGATATTTTTTTGGACATTCCGTGAAGCGTGGTGAAATTGTTCATCCCTAAAAAATTGGTGCGGAAAATTATCCAAAAAAAAATTTTTTTTGAGAAGCTGGTATATCCTCCTTGGGATCGACCGAGCTAGTGGTCGAAAGGAGTTTTTTTAAGGGTTGGCGAGAATCCGGCGGACCGGAAGATCCGGAGAGTCATCAAGAAAAATTAAACAAAATTGGTTCCTATAAAAACCATTAAAAAGTAAAATTATATCGTGAAGTTATATTGCAGAAGAAATAATATTAAAGTGGCGTTTATCGCTGATTTTTTTTATATAGTCCACTTCTTTTATTTCTTTATTATATGATATTGTGTAAAATAGTTTTATTATTTTTTTTTTGGTTAACTATTTTTTTTTATCTTAGTAGTTTGTAGAGTAGTTCTTTATTTTTTTTTCTTGTAAAATTATTAGTTTTTTTTCAATTTGCATTAATGATCATTTTTATTTTGTAGTAATTGATTTTGTTTAGTAATTTGGTATGGTTATAAATTTAAAAAATAATTTCATTAATTTTTGGTAAATCTTGTGCTGGTGGTAGTCATTAATTTTTTTTTGTAAAACTATATAAACTTTGTTTTAGCTACGGCGGCCAGACTAGTCCGGGCAGCCAGCATATATATAATAAAACAAAAGGTACGTTAATTATTAATTAATTAATTAGAAATAAAAAAGGGCCAGGAACCCAAAAAAAAATTATCACTACCAGTAGCAACTGGTTTGAGCGGGCCAAATTTGAAATTTTTTGTTAACCATTTTAAATTTTGTTAACCAATTTTAATATTTCGCCGTATTCCCTTTTCTCCCTTCCTTAGGGTTGATGAACAATTAACAAATGTTAGTGAAATTAAACACAAAATCATAACACAACATAGTCAACCAATATATTCAAAAATATATAGATTTCCTAAAATTCATGAGTTAGAAGTAGAAAAACAAATTTCAGATATGTTAGCGCAGGGAATAATAAAAGACAGCAATTCACCATATAATTCTCCAATTAAAAAAATGGATAATTCGGGAGAAAAGAAGTGGAGAATCATCGTCGACTATAGAAAATTCAATGAGATAACTATAGACGACAAATTTCCTATACCAAATTGTGGTCCTGCAGGCTCTGAACATTGGTTGAAGGAAAAATCACATTGGAAAAATTCCAATATGATTATCCAAAAACAGCCATATATAAAAATAAAAGAAACATAGCCAACAGGTTATGTTGGTACATTTTCTCATCTTGTTATTTTTCGTAGTAGCACCTAAAATTAAAAAAAATATATAAAAGGAATAAAAATAAAATAATACCTTCTTTAGTAAAAATCCGTCCGCTGTCTTAAAAAAAAATATTCCAATAAATATATTTATTATTTTTATAACCATCATGTTGGCTGAAACATTTTTTGTTATTTATTTGTCTCTATGACAATTATAAATGTCATGTAGACATTTGAAATATATTTCGCCGCAAATTCGGAAAATGCACCTGTTGGTGAGAACCCAAACCAACAAATTTCCACCGGGCAGGCCTTTAATTTGAATCGGTTGGAGGCGGGCGGAGATGCGGATTTTGTTTTTTTGGGGAAGGCGGAAATGAGAAAAACCTGTTTCGGGAGAGTAAAAAAAAAGATAGAGGAGCGAGCAGACGTGGTTTTTAAATTGAAATCGATTTTTTTTTGCAAGACAAATTTTATCTGCTAAATCGGTTGGATTGCTGTATCTTTTAGTTTAAAAAAAAAAAAAAAAAACATTCACAAAATTTTTGTGAATATATAAAAACGAGAAAAATAACGGAAGAGATCCGGATATTTTTTTTGGACATTCCGTGAAGCGTGGTGAAATCGTTCATCCCTAAAAAATTGGTGCGGAAAATTATCCAAAAAAATTTTTTTTTTTGAGAAGCTGGTATATCCTCCTTGGGATCGACCGAGCTAGTGGTCGAAAGGAGTTTTTTTAAGGGTTGGCGAGAATCCGGCGGACCGGAAGATCCGGAGAGTCATCAAGAAAAATTAAACAAAATTGGTTCCTATAAAAACCATTAAAAAGTAAAATTATATCGTGAAGTTATATTGCAGAAGAAATAATATTAAAGTGGCGTTTATCGCTGATTTTTTTTATATAGTCCACTTCTTTTATTTCTTTATTATATGATATTGTGTAAAATAGTTTTATTATTTTCTTTTTGGTTAACTATTTTTTTTGATCTTAGTAGTTTGTAGAGTAGTTCTTTATTTTTTTTTCTTGTAAAATTATTAGTTTTTTTTCAATTTGCATTAATGATCATTTTTATTTTGTAGTAATTGATTTTGTTTAGTAATTTGGTATGGTTATAAATTTAAAAAATAATTTCATTAATTTTTGGTAAATCTTGTGCTGGTGGTAGTCATTAATTTTTTTTTGTAAAACTATATAAACTTTGTTTTAGCTACGGCGGCCAGACTAGTCCGGGCAGCCAGCATATATATAATAAAACAAAAGGTACGTTAATTATTAATTAATTAATTAGAAATAAAAAAGGGCCAGGAACCCAAAAAAAAATTATCACTACCAGTAGCAACTGGTTTGAGCGGGCCAAATTTGAAATTTTTTGTTAACCATTTTAAATTTTGTTAACCAATTTTAATATTTCTACATAAAAAAAAAATAACTGCGTATACATTATAAGAGAACTAAATTGTTGTATTGGTTTTTTTGATTATTTTCGAGATAGTTTCCTGGTAAAGTTTAGGATGTCTGGCTAAGGCCATCCTTCCATGGATTGATGACGTCGCCGTATTCCCTTTTCTCCCTTCCTTAGGGTTGATGATGATTTGATTTGCAGGTAGGATCGATTGGTTGACTCACGCCCCAAAGACTATGCTAAGCCGGCAAAAAAGAAGGAAATCCCAATCGGTCCTTGAAACTTTCAAGGTTTTTTTTGATACAAATTCGGTCTTGTTCGGTTGGTGATCCGCGGGTTTTGGATCACTCAATACCTGGCGCCCGCATATTAGAAAAACCTTGGAAGTTTCTAAATCGCGTCTCCTCCGCAATATCGTGAAGTAACCAGACTCACTTGGTTTGTTAATTTTTTTTTTTGATTTTTTGTTGTATTTGATTTTTTTTTTGTTAAATCTAGATCAGTGGTGCTCCAAATTTTTTTTGTTGAGTGGGCCAAAATTTTAATTGTTGGTCGAAGTTATTAATGGTGCACGGGAACTATTGTCACCCCACAAAATAAATTTGAATAAAAATTAACATGCCAAAGCCAAGTGGTGTCCTCCGGTTCTGTTGCAATTTATCAACCGAACTGTGAGGTGTTACAAATGGCGTCCAAACTAGTGGCACGACCAAACTAGTAGCCGAACAACAAACTAGTGCCATATTGCGTTGTAGGTAAATCAAATCATCAACAACGTTCCTCTTCATCAGAATATTTAATGCATCGGGTTCGGTTCTGAAGTTAAAAAAATAATTAATAATTAAATGTAGAGTAAAGTAAAATTTTTGTTGTTCCTGGCGTTAGAAAATTATTTGGTTGTCCATTTAATGTTCCGTCAGCGGTAAAATTTTGTATGAGTAAGACCAATATTATGGTTGTCCATAATATAGTCCTCATTCGTGTTTTTTTTGATAAGTTCTAGTTAGACGCGAAAATGTCCCTCCTAGTACATGTAGTTTTTTTTTTTTTTCTTATTTTATTTAATTTTTTTTTTATTTTTATATTTTTTGTTTCATTTTTGGTTCGGAATTCGGTTTGTCGAGACTGATGGGACATATATGTCCCGCTGATCACGTGATCTATTGTTTCAGCTAAAGCTGAATCACGTGAAAAAATATCCGGCTTGAAAGGGTTAAATATGATGATGGACTTCCTTATCCTTACCTAACTTCCTTTACAATTCCTATACCCTTTTTATGTTGTCCTTTTCCGTATAATGCGGAATGATTGAATCAATCCTTGGTGGAATTTAAAATTAATTCTAAAATATTCTGAAACTTTTTATTAAAAAAGAAAAAAAAAAAATTTTTTTTGTTGAAAAAAATTAAAACATATTGTGGTGAATATTGAATTAGAGTTACCACATAGTCAAATATTAATTCAGATTCAAATTCATTTTTGAAGTTTGTATATTTCATATTAATATATTATTTATATATATAGGAAAAACTATTATCATAAAAATTGATTTTGAATTTTTTTATTATATTGAAGTAGTATTATTGGGATTTTTGGTAGGTTTAATTTGGTTAGTTTAAATCATTTTTTTTGTAGGATTAAGTTTAGGATTATTTTGTAGCTATTAAGGGGAAATAGTATAGTTTAAGAATTAAGAATATATAAATTTGGAATTTTGATTAAGATAATTTTTTTTTTTATAATATATATATTTTGAGTATTTTATTTTATTTTTGATATAGGTTGGTTGGTTGGTTTAAGTGGCGGACTCCCTATCAGCTGACGTGGAGACCCAATTAGCGCGTTTGCGCCGTTTTGAAACCACTAACTCGTGTGACCAAAGTATTGTTAATTGTAAAGATGGGGTAGTTTTAGATCCACCTCGTGGCGTTCAGAAACTTGACGGTTTCCGTGGGCCACTTCGCGGCGAGATCGCTGAGGTCGTTGAAGAAAGGACTACCGAGCGGGCAGAGCCGAGCACTTGCAGATGAAGTGTGTTACCGTTTCTTTTTCACTCGGTTCTTCGCAGCTGCGGCATATATGGTTGAACGGGATGCCAAGTCTGGCGGCGTGTTCACCAATGGGCCAGTGCCCCGTATACACAGCTATCGTTCTGGCTATGTTTTTCCGGGAGATATTTAGTAGGTTATCTGTTTTACTCTTATTGTATAACGGCCAGGTTTTCTTGGTTGTTTTACAAGTGATTAGATCTAACCACCTAGAGTTAGCTTTGGATAGAAAGTGAAGGTAAATATCTCTTTTTACCGTGTTAATGGGAGGGTTGACCTATTCCGCTAGCGAGACCTCCAGACTGGAGCCCTCTCTCGCTAGTTCATCGGCCATTTCTTTCTCTGGCCAGGATCCCAAAGTAGCTCGACATTGTATCTGCTACCCAGACGCGCCAGCTCTGCCGCGCACATGCCGACTAGTCTGGAGGATATTTGTGTAGATTTTAGTGCCAGGATAGCCGCCTGGCTATCTGATACTATTGAAACATTATTACAGGTAGGGTTTGCTTCGCCGAGTAGTTGACATGCCTTCCAAATGGCTAGCATTTCCGCCTGGAATACGCTAGATTTGTTTGGTAGTCTGTAGGATTGCCTAATATTTAATGCTTCCGAATACACACCAGTACCGACGCCGCAGTCCATCTTTGAACCGTCGGTGAATACTGTAGTGTCATATCCGTCCAGCGGGTTATTATTCATCCACTCCCTTCTGGATGGTATGAGGACCATTAATTTCTTATCGAGGTCCATATTTGGGATGGTATAATCCGTGAATGCTGGCACCACGGTATTATTTATGAGGCCAAGGATACTACAGTGACCGTAGGGTTTATTCAGCCATGACCCACTTTCTCTGAGTCTGACTGCACTACAAGTAGATAAGTATTTGATATGGAGGTCAGGAGGGAGAAGGTAGAGGATTACATTCAGTGCATCTCTCGGCGTTGATCTTAACGCACCCGTGACACCTATGCACGCGCTCCTCTGGACCCTACCCAGCTTGGTACGGTTGTACTCCTTTCCCAGTGCTGGCCACCATACTATGGAACCATAGGTGAGAATTGGTCTAACTATGGCCGTATACAACCATATAGCCATGCGCGGCTTCAACCCCCATTACTTACCAAGCATTTTTTTACTAGAGTATAAGGCTACACATGCCTTCTTGACTCTTTCTTCGACATTTAGCTTCCAATTTAATTTCGGATCAAGGACTACACCCAGATATTTAATATTAGATGAAAGGTTTAGCATGACTCCATCTATACTTGGACGGGTGAAGGCCGGTATTTTTGTTTTAGTCGTAAATAACATTAGTTCTGTTTTCTGCGGGTTTGCCCTTAGACCACAACTTTTGGCCCACGCACTAACCTTTTTCAAGGCTCTACCCATAATCTCACTGATTATTTGAAGATATTTGCCAGAAACTAGTATCGCTAAATCGTCCGCATACGCGGTTGCATTGACGCCCTCATCTTTTAGTATTTTTAGTATTTTGTTCATCACCAGTATCCAGAGTAGTGGTGATAAAACACCACCCTGAGGGATACCCCTACTTACTCGCTTGGTGATACTGCAGTTGCCAAGATCCGCATGGATCTCTCTGGCCATTAGCATATTGGTTATCCAATGGTTGAGTGCCATCGGGACACCTAGTTCGACCAGAGACTCTTGGATAGCCGTAACGTGCACATTATTTAAGGCCCCCTCTATGTCTAGAAAGGTAGCCAATGTAAATTGTTTATATTGAAGGGATTACTCCACAGTACGCACTACTTCACTCAGCGCGGTTTCTGTGGATTTACCCTTACAGTAGGTATGTTGAGATTTACAGAGTGGAGTACTTTCCAGGGTCTTCCGTAATTCTAACTCCACAATTCGTTCAAGGGTTTTTAGCATAAAAGAAGACAGGCTAATTGGTCTGAAGTCTTTCGCTACTTCATGACCTCTTCTTCCAGCTTTCGGTATAAAGACGACTTTCACCCGCCTCCATGATTGCGGATATGCCCCAGTGAAAGGCTACCTTTAAAAAGCTTAACCATCAAGGGAACAACCAGTTCCTTCGATTCTTGTAGCAACTTAGGAAAAATACCGTCCAAACTAGAAGATTTGTACGGTGCGAAAATATCGATCGCCCAGGCGACCTTATCGTAGCTGATTAATGTGTCAGCCCATTCTCCTAGCCGCTCGCGATTAACTTGCACCTCTGACTGGGCTGCAGGTTGGTCAATTTCTGAGCATCCAGGAAAGTGGGTTTCCACTAAGAGGTTTAATGTATCCGCAGATGACTCAGTCCACGCCCCATCCGTAGTTCTTAGAAAGGAAGGGTTAGAGTGTTCTTTGGATAAAACTCTGCTGAGTCTGGAACAGTCGCGTGTGCTTTCGACGGACTCACAATACTCGCGCCAAGTGAGGTTCTTGGCTGTACGTATTGCTTTCTTATATTCTCTAAGGCGATCCTTATAGAGTTGCCAAGTATTCTGCCTGTAGCAGACATTATATGCATCCCTAGTCATCCTTCTCAGATTAGTAAGTTCCTCATTCCACCAAGCTAGAAATGATTTTTTACTGCGTTTTATGGGACATGATACCTTGAAACAAACCTAAATAGCTTTGGCAAATCTGTCCGTCTCTCTCTCTAGGTTATCAACCGTATCTATCCTGGTCTCAGCGTTATCTATGGCCGATAACTTTTGCCTCAACACATTCTTAAATTTACCAGTCCGTATTCTTCGGATTTCTGTAGGGTTTTGGGAGCTGGAATTTTGAGGTTAACATCGAAGAGTATCCAGCCGTGATCCGAGAAAGATCTTTTATCAGACACCCTCCAATTATCAACTGTGAGGGAGTCAACATTACTAATACAGGTAATGTCAATGACATCCTTCCAGCCAGCAAAACTGTCTGAACTGGGAAAGGTAAAGGTGGTAGTGTTACCTCTGTTACATACAGACAAGTTAGTATTAAGAATAAAATCAAAAAGTGACTCACCTCTTTCATTTATTTCAGAGCTACCCCACAGGGTATGTCTGGCATTAGCATCACAGCCTACAAGCAGCTCATTGCCTTTGTCTACGACCAGCTGCTGAAACTTTAACGGAGGAACCGGTGCATCATGGGCCATATACATCGAACTTATGTATATTTCCTTGCCTGTGCCTGGCTCTAGTTTGACAACTGTGAAATCCTCGTAACTAAAAGTAGAACAAAGATGTGCATTAATATGTTTTTTAACCAGAATACAGGTTCTGGGCTTACCTCCCACTGTATCTACAGGCTTATAGAACAAGTTATAGTTGCTGTGATTAATACCTCTTATTCTAGAGGCATTCACCCAGGGCTCTTGAATCAGAGCAATATCTAGGTCTTCCTCGCTGAGGAGGACCAGCAGGTTATCCGAGGCGCACTTGGAGTGCTTAAGGTTAACCTGTACCACACTCATCCGCATTAACCACTGCTACTGTCTCTTTAGCTAGGGACATTTCTTCCAGCAGGTCACTCGCTAAATCTAGATCATCAAGCTCAGGACTTCCCGACTGGAAGACCTTCACCTTTGTTTGCCTGATCCCGAATCTAAGCTTGGAATCTAGATTTTCCAGAGGCTTGATGCTTTCCTCAGTAATAAGACGGAGAAACGATGAGCTACTCTTCTGGAGTTCTGTCGAATCCGTTTCCTTCCGAAGTACAACCCAGTTAGCCATCGTGGCAGTGGGGTTGTGTGCCTGCAGGCATTTGAGGAGCTTCTCTCCTTCAATATCCATCCGTGGCAACCAAATGCCGGCTCTAGGTCTTCTAGGAATTTCCCTAGCCGGGATTAAGCCAATCTTGGCGTCATCCCCTGCATCGCTAATCTTAGCAACACACGCGCTAAGGACATCCATAGAGAACTGATCCTCGCATTTGATCACCCGGTAGCCTTTGACTATCTCGGAGGAATCAAAGCATGGAACTGCTCCACCCGTACCTGCAAGGACACAATCCATCACCATTTCCGATAGTTTCACTTCAATTTTAACCCACAGTTCGGCCGTGACTTGCCTATTTTGTGCCTTCTCATTCACAATAGCCAACCTAAGGTGATCTCTGACTATATCACTTAGCTTCTTGTGAATGGCCTGCTTGTCAACGTTTCCGCTGTTATTTTTGGCGACCATTGCAGCGCGACTCTGTGCGCCTTCATAGGGCTCATCTTGAGACCTGTCCCTTTTCTTGGCCATTTTTGGTATAATTTAAAATACGTTTTTTTTATTATATATTATATTTCAAATATATTTTTATTTAATAATTTTTTTTTAGGTTTTTAGAATTGACATTGTAGTATTAAGTTTATAAATATATATTTAATAAATAAATTTTGGTTTTAGGGTAAAAATATTTACATTTTAGGAATTAAATAATAAATAAATAATATTAAAACGACGATTTTTATTATTAAAAAAAAAATAGTTTGGCTGCAATCATCGTTGCGTTCTTGTTTGATAAAAATTTTAGGTTTTGCATTTGACTCATAGTTTATCAATTTGTTGAAATGGATCCGTCACTTCTGGAAGAGGATGAATTATTGTACGAATTAGAAATCAGAAATTTAAATATATTACCTGGTGCAACGATCTCTTAGATTCCACGATTACGTCTAGCATTAGATGAAGAAGCTCGTGCACCTCAACAGTTGCCATCTGTAATCTTTGACGATCCGAGGGTTGAATTGGATTGGTGTAGATCCAGAGCGGACGTTTGTGAAGCGTTGGTGGAAAGTGCGATTCGCGAACAAGATGAGCACTTGATGTCAGTTGCTGAAAGCCGTAGTCTACACATATGGCAGAGAGTGAAACGGTTGAAAAGAGTAGATCCAAAGTTATCAACAGCTGCAAGAGGGTTAATAAATAAAATAGAGGGAGGATTAGATCGAATCAAAAATTATACCTATGAGATGCTACAGCAGGAGGAACGTTCCGGTATGGGGTCCCGAAATATTGATATTCCAGTTGGTCAAGATGAAGGAACTGGAGTACCACGTACGAACGTTGCTACCAATGTACCTGCAGCGGAAATGATTAAAGATATTGTTAGTGAAAAAGAAATTGATCTAAATAAAAATATATCTGGTTCTACCTGTGTTAAGCCAACGGTTGAATCGAGAGAAAATAGTGGTGTGCAGCTAGAAGCCATCAAGAAATCCACCTCCTAACTTCATCGTTGGATACATTAGGATTTCGAGAGCCAGTTAAACTTGTTTCGGATTCATCGGTAACGAATAAATTTTTAGGTTTTCAAGTAGGTAGCAAACAGAGTTCGTTCAATACTTCGCCGAATTCCGTGCACATCGATCAGAGATTTAGTTCCACGAAATTCGATACTCCGTTCATCGCAGCCAGAATCCATTGTCCATTGTCAGTACCAATGCAGAATCTTCTAGACGCTGAAATAGAGAAGATGTTAGCCGAAAATATTATTGAGGAAAGCAAGAGTGGATGGCCCTCACCGATGGCGATGGTGAAGAAATCCGACGGCTCGCTCCGGTTCTGTTTAGACACTCGAAAGGTGAATGCGGTCACCAAACCGGATGCGTATCCACTTCCTCACATCAACTCGATTTTCAGCAGAGTAAAAAAGACAAAATATATCACCAGTCTCGATTTGAAGATGGATTTTTGGCAGGTGGAGCTGGAAGAAGGCTCGAGAGATAAAACAGCGTTTATTGTTCCTGGACGGGGCCTGTTCCAATTCAAACGTATGCCGTTTGGGTTGTCCAACTCTCCGAAGACATTGTGCAGGCTTATAGATAAGGTGATCCCTTACGAGCTTCATGAGGATATCTTTGTTTACCTTGATGATCTCCTGATCCTCTCGGAAAACTTTGACACTCACATGTCGCTTTTGAGTAAAGTAGCTTAATGTCTGAGGAAAGCTGGACTAACTATTAACGTCGAAAAGAGCAGGTTCTGTCAAAAAGAAACTAAGCACCTGGGGCACATCATCAACAGCGAGGGAATCCATACTGGTCCAGCAAAAATCGACGCCATCAAGAATTTTCCGCAACCGAAAACAAAAAGGCAAATTCGTCGATTTCTTGGTATGACTGGCTGGTACAATCGTTTTATCAAAAACTATTCTGAGTTGGCAGAACCGATCACGAATCTGTTGAATAAAAACACGACTGAAAAATGGAATGATAGTGCAGAGAAAGCCTTCGTTACCTTGAAAGCAGCATTAACGCGAGCGCCAGTTCTCGTGAATCCAGATTTCAGCCGTGAGTTCTTCATCCAGTGTGATGCGTCGAAGACGGGAGTCGGGGGCGTTCTGTTCCAGCGTGACGACAATGGGCATGAACGCCCTATAGCGTTCATGTCGCAGAAGCTGAATAACGCGCAGAAAAATTATAGCGTTACGGAACAGGAATGTCTTGCGGCTGTCGTAAGCTTGAAGAAATTCCGACCATATGTGGGAGGCACCAAATTCACAGTCATCACAGATCACGCCAGCTTAAAATGGTTGATGAATCAGACTGATCTAGCAGGAAGATTGGCTAGATGGAGCCTAAAACTACAAGCGTTCGAGTTGGACGAACCTTTGTGCACAACAAAGGTTCGGAAAATGTAGTTGCTGATGTGTTGTCGAGAGGAGAGGCTGGATGAGTTGCAGCAAAACATCATCACTAACGGTATCATCAGTTTAACGGATCAGGCATTTCTGGATCCAAACAACCAGGAGAAATTGAAATTTTTTAAAGATAATATTAATGGTTTCCTGACATCAAAACTGACGGCAATATTATTTATAAAAGAGTGAAGTTTAGGAAAGCGTCAGTACTCACCGATATTCCGATTTGGAAAGTTTGGGTCCCGGAAAGTCTGTAGATGAACCTCGTTAAACAGCACCATGATGATCCGTTAGATGCTCACTCAGGTGTTGATAAGACCACTGAAAAGATTCAACGATATTATTATTGGCCAAAGATGCGAGAAACAATTAATAATTACATTGCTGCGTGTGACTCGTGCAAGGAGTGCAAAGCTCCGAACATTTGTCTGCGTCCTCCAATGGTCATCCAAAGTTCACCAGTGTGTCCATGGCAATACGTAAATATAGATCTTCTTGGACCTTATCCGCGATCTAAAAATGGTAACACATATATATTCATCGTATTGGATCAGTTCAGTAAAATCATCTTATTCAAAACGCTGAGACAAGCTACGACCGCGCCGATCATCAAGTTTCTCGAAGCCGACGTCTTTTATCTGTTCGGAACTCCCGAAGTGTTGGTATCAGACAACGGAGTGCAGTTCATTTCTAAAGAATTTCAAAAACTGACAGCCGATTATAACATCAGTCATAAATATACGGCACCATATCATCCGCAAGCCAAAACTTCTGAACGAGTCAACAGAAACATCATTACCGCAATCCGTGCCTACATCAGCAGTAATAATCACAAAGAGTGGGACAAACACCTTAGCCACATCGCTTGTGCATTGCGAAATGTAGTGCATGACGCTTCTGGTTTATCACCGTTCTATTTGACGTTTGGGTACCACATGATTACAGATGGTTCAGCGTATGAGCTTTTGAGGAAATTCCAATCATTGCAGGAGGACCTGCTAGTAGAACATCCATCGAGAAATTCAGACGTAACTGATGTCGTAATAAAAAATTTAAACAAAGCACAAAATCGCCATCAACGAACGTATAATTTGCGTACCAGGAAAAGTTCGTACATACCTGGTCAATTCGTATTTCGTCGTAATCACGTCCAAAGTGACCAGCAGAAACATATATACGCCAAATTTGCTAAGCCGTGGGTCAAATGCAAATTTCTATCCTCACACGGCAACGTGTGCTTCATTGTGGAAGATGAAGCGAGCAACAGGTTAAATTGCATAGATTAGATTAGGAGTTCAGACTTGTATCCACGTAAAAACGGGTTACAAGCCTGTTTTGTGGCCCTGCAGGCTCTGAACATTGGTTGAAGGAAAAATCACATTGGAAAAATTCCAATATGATTATCCAAAAACAGCCATATATAAAAATAAAAGAAACATAGCCAACAGGTTATGTTGGTACATTTTCTCATCTTGTTATTTTTCGTAGTAGCACCTAAAATTAAAAAAAAAAAAAAAAAGGAATAAATATAAAATAATACCTTCTTTAGTAAATGTCCGTCCGCTGTCTTAAAAAAAAATCCAATAAATATATTTATTATTTTTATAACCATCATGGTGGCTGAAACATTTTTTTTCATTTATTTGTCTCTATGACAATTATAAATGTCATGTAGACATTTAAAATATATTTCTCCGCAAATTCGGGAAATCCACCTGTTGGTGAGAACCCAATCCAACAAATTTTCACCGGGCAGGCCTTTAATTTGAATCGGTTGGAGGCGGGCGGAGATGCGGATTTTGTTTTTTTGGGGAAGGCGGAAATGAGAAAAACCTGTTTCGGGAGAGTAAAAAAAAAGATAGAGGAGCGAGCAGACGTGGTTTTTAAATTGAAATCGATTTTTTTTTGCAAGACAAATTTTATCTGCTAAATAGGTTGGTTTGCTGTATCTTTTAGTTTTTTAAAAAAAAAAAAACATTCACAAAATTTTTGTGAATATATAATAAAAAGGAGAAAAATAACGGAAGAGATCCGGATAATTTTTTGGACATTCCGTGAAGCGTGGTGAAATCGTTCATCCCTAAAAATTTGGTGCGGAAAATTATCCAGCAAAATTTTTTTTTGAGAAGCTGGTATATCCTCCTTGGGATCGACCGAGCTAGTGGTCGAAAGGAGTTTTTTTAAGGGTTGGCGAGAATCCGGCGGACCGGAAGATCCGGAGAGTCATCAAGAAAAATTAAACAAAATTGGTTCCTATAAAAACCATTAAAAAGTAAAATTATATCGTGAAGTTATATTGCAGAAGAAATAATATTAAAGTGGCGTTTATCGCTGATTTTTTTTGTATAGTCCACTTCTTTTATTTCTTTATTATATAATATTGTGTAAAGTAGTTTTTTTATTTTTTTTTTGTTAACTATTTGTTTTTATCTTAGTTGTTTGTAGAGTAGTTCTATATTTTTTTTTCTTGTAAAATTATTAGTTTTTTTTCAATTTGCATTAATGATCATTTTTATTTTGAAGTAAATTTTTTTTTTTTAGTAATTTGGTATGGTTATAAATTTAAAAAATAATTTCATAAATTTTTGGTAAATCTTGTGCTGGTGGTAGTCATTAATTTTTTTTTGTAAAACTATATAAACTTTGTTTTAGCTACGGCGGCCAGACTAGTCCGGACAGCCAGCATATATATAATAAAACAAAAGGTACGTTAATTATTAATTAATTAATTAGAAATAAAAAAGGGCCAGGAACCCAAAAAAAAAATATCACTACTAGTAGCAACTGCTTTGAGCGGGCCAAATATGAAAATTTTTGTTAATCATTTTAAATTTTGTTAACCAATTTTAATATTTCTAAATTAAAAAAAAAACTGCGTGGACATTATAAGAGAACTAAATTGTTGTATTGTTTTTTTTTTATTATTTTCGAGATAGTTTCCTGGTAAAGTTTAGGATGTCTGGCTAAGGCTATACTTCCATGGATTGATGACGTCGCCGTATTCCCTTTTCTCCCTTCCTTAGGGTTGATGATGATTAGATTTGCAGGTAGGATCGATCGGTTGACTCACGCCCCAAAGACTGTGCTAAGCCGGAAAAAAGGAGGAAATCCCAATCGGTCCTTGAAACTTTCAAGGTTTTTTTTTGATACAAATTCGGTCTTGTTCGGTTGGTGAACCACGGATTGTGGATCACTCAAGACCTGGCGCCCGCATATTAGACAAACCTTGGAAGTTTCTAAATCGCGTCTCCTCCGCAATATCGTGAAGTAACCAGACTCACTTGGTTTGTTAATTTTTTTTTTGATTTTTTTTTGTATTTAAATTTTTTTTTGTTAAATCTAGTTCAGTGGCGCTCCAAATTTTGTTTTGTTGATTGGGCCAAAATTTTAATTGTTGGTCGAATTTATTAATGGTCCACGGGAACTATTGCCACCCCACAAAATAAATTTGATTAAAAATTAACATGCCGAAGCCGAGTTAGTGGTGTCCTCCGGTTCTGTTGCAATTTGTCAACCAAACTGTGCGGTGTTACAAAATATAGATTCACTTTTTGATAAATTAGGTAAAGCTCAATATTTTACCACCCTCGATCTTGCTGAAGGATTTCACCAAATCCTCGTTGACGATAAACTATATTTTACGCGATTTTATTAACATTATTTGTGTAGTTTATTGTTTATATTGACGACATACTAATCTTTAGTACGTCAATGCAAGAACATATAGATGCAATTATAAAGATATTTAAAAGAATTTAATCTAAAAATCCAACTGGATAAATGTTCATTTTTTTCAAAAGAATCGGAATATTTAGGCCATTTGTTAACCGATAAAGGAATTAAACCAAATCCGAATAAAATTCAAGTGATTAAAATACTTAAACTTCCAACAACTTGTAAATCGATAAAAAGCTTTTTTGGTATAACTGGCTATTATCGTAAATTCATTAAAGATTATGCAAAAAATGCACAACCACTTACAAATTGTTTAAAGAAAGACAATAAAATTGACGTTAAAGAAAATATTTGAATCCTTTGAAAAACTAAAAGAAATAATTACAAAAGATCCTATTCTTAAATATCCAAATTTTAACAAAAAATTTACATTAACTACTGATGCGAGTCAATATGCTATCAGTGCCCTTTTATAACAAAATTGACATCCAATATCTTTCGCGAGTCGCACTCTTAACGAACATGAAATCATATATAGCACAATTGAAGAGGAACTTTTGGCCATTATATGGTCTACTAAATATTATAGACCTTATCTGTATGGAGTAAAATTTTCAATAAAAACAGACCATCGTCCATTAGTTTGGCTGAATTCTTTAAAAGAACGAAACTCTAAGCTACAACGATGGAAAATTAAATTAAATGAATTCGATTTTGATATAGAGTATGTTAAAGGCAAGGACAATAAGGTAGCAGACTTTTTTAGTAGGATTGATGTAAATAAAAATGAAATAAATGCTTTAGATATTGAAAATGATGTTGAAATCAACAGCGATTTGGGTACAATTCATAGTAGTGCCGAAAATTTGGGTAGATAATAGATTGTAGATAACATCATAAATAAATATTTCACACAAATTCATTTAGTTAAACAAAAATGCGAAGAACTTTCAATAAAATTTTAAAAATATAGAGTAATATATATTTCAGAAGAAAATCTTAAGGATGATAACTATTTAAATGATACTTTTCAACGGTTAATAAATATAGGATTAATAGGAATTTATTCCGAGTTAGATGATAGCAAATATGCTATTTTACAAAATAAATTAATAAACTTATTTAGTAATGACAAAAAAATTAAATTTATTAAATGTACTAAACATGCAAAAAATGTTGAAAACGAGACAGATCTAATAAAAATAATAAAAGAATTCCACGAGAATACTAATCATAGGGGTATATTAGAAAATTTTTCAGAAATTAAAGACTTATATTATTTTCCAAAATTAAAAGATTTTATTTATAGATGCATTAATAATTGTGATGTATGTAATTTGGCTAAATATGATAGGAAACATATTCAGTATAAATATAATCTGAAACTCCATCTGAACCGAATGAAATAATTCATGCAGATGTATTTTATTTAAAAAAGGAGGTATTTTTAACAACGATAGATAGATTTACTAAACATTTGTCAGTATGCAAATTAAATGACAGAAATAGTGTAACAATAGTTCAAGCTTTAAAACTTAGGAATTCTTTATTCGGTAAGCCAAAAAAATTTATATTTGATAACGAATTCGATGGGTTAAATTTGAAAGAGTTTTGTAGAACAGAAAATATTGATGTTCATTTCACTTCTCCCCGAAGCCATACGGTAATTCTGACATAGAAAGAGCTCATGGAACAATTATAGAACACATTAGAATATTTAATTTAACAGAACCCAATTTAGATACAGAGAGTAAAATTTTAAAGGCGGTAGAAAAATATAATAATAGCATTCACTCAACGACGGGAGAGAAACCAGTTGAGGTCCTCAATGGTAAAGTTACAGATTTTGAAAAAATAAAAACCAAAATTCAAGAAAGATAAAATTATTACGAAATGAAACAAAAATAGGAAAGATTACAAATACTAAAGATATTCTTATAACAAATCCGACACCCTTAAGATATAAAGAACTTCCTAGATATAAGAAAATAATATACTTAAAAAGTGAAAATAAATTAAAAGACATTAGAAACAAAAATATCCACCCTTCTCGAATTAAAAGAAATTTAAAAAAAAATTCAGATACATATAATAACACCAGTAATAATATTACTAATCCTAGCCAGTCCAGCCCAAGCCCTAATTAACATCGAGAAACTGGATACCGAAGCCGGTTACACTATTATTCAACAAGAAAAAATTCAAATTATTGAAATTTATAATAAAATTATTCATATTATTGATCTGAAAGACATAGAAACTACAATAGATATGATAGAATCGCAAATAAATTTTACATTTAGCTTACCAGATGACGAAAACGTTATTAATACACTTACAGAAAAAATAAGAAAAATAAAACATACAGTTAAAACCTTGATACCATTTAGACATAAAAGAGCATTAATTAATATTGGCGGATCATTTTTAAAGTGGATTTTCGGTACAATGGATGAAGATGATAAGGTAGAAATAGAAAACCATTTGAAAATATCCGATAAAAATATCCACGATACCATAACAAATTCTAACAAACAAGTAAAAATTAATGATGCCATTCAAGAAAATATTAGAAATCTACAAGATTTCATGTAGCATTAGATAAACTTTTAAATACTGTTATTAATGACGATAGGGTAATAGTTAAACAATTACAATACTTACAAATACTAACTAATTTAAACCTTTTAAACGAAGAAATTGAAAAAACTCAAAAAAACATTATTTTTGCTAAGTATCAAACTATGAGTAGATCTATTCTTACACCGGAAGAAATTGATACCTATAATATAGATTCATTTAAAATTCAATAAATTAAAACTTCTGTGGCAATGATGAGTTTCAAACTAATTTTTATTCTAGAAATTCCAGAATTGAGTCAAACAAATGCTATTTTGTTTAAAATTATCCCAATTCCAAATATAAAAAACGAACGATATAGAAATTTCAGACATTCTTGTTTTTGAAAACAAAACATACTATTTTAGTCAAGAAAGATACAGAAATAAATTAAAACCAACCAGTAAATGCCTTTCAAATTTATATTTTAATTCATATAATAATTGTTCAAAAGTAAACAAAACTGATACAGAAATAGTAGAAATTGATATAGGTTTAATTTTAATTATAAATGGAAAAAATGTAACATTAAGCAGTAGTTGTAATAATATAAAATATACATTAAATAAAAATAATTTGATTTCTTTTAATAATTGTACTACAGAGTTTAATAATATAAAAATTTCAAATAAACAAAAAGAATTTAAGCAAAACATTGTAATACCTAGTTATTCAAAAATGAAACAATTAAATAATACATTAAATTTAAAATATTTGCATATTAAACATATAGAAAATAATAAAGAAATACAAGAAATTGTTTATAAAAAGAATCAGAATAATGTTATAACATAATTTAATACCATTTTTATAAATATTGTAATAATCATATTAATAATTGTAATTGTAAAATTTTATAAGAAAAAGAGAAAACAAACAATTTTAATTGAAGAAATTGAAGCAAAAAGTTTTCCACAGGAGTGTGAAAATCTTAAGGATGGGGGAGTCATATATCCATCAAACGAAGTTCTTAATAATATTATTGCAACGACTTCCGTTCCCATAAATTCCTAAAAATAATTTTTTTTATAAATTACCGCGTAAAAATAATTTGATCTAATTTGCAAATTTATAAAATTATTTTTCCCACATTTTAAACAAATTAATTTTCTCACGATAAAATATATATACTCGTATCTTATTACAACTCCATAAATTCACCAAAATTACTTTTGCTAAATTGCAGATTTTAAATATATTATATTGTTTTCATTTCGCTTGATACTTACCTGTAATTCAACATAAAATAATAATTTAAGTTCAGTTCTAATTTGATTGTGAAACTGTTAAGAAGTGGAAAATTGTAAAATTAATTTTCAATAAATATAAATAACTTTAAATAAAATTGAGTTTGATAATTTATTTATTTTTTTAAATTCAATTATATTCGAACCTAAAATTCGCATACTTCAAATTTGGAAATTGTTGGATGATGATGCTATTAAGCTGCTGACAAAAGTTTACAACAAAATGTAAAGTATTGCACTAATTCCAGATGAATGGTTAAATTCACTTTCACAATATTACCAAAAAAAAATAATGCATCATCGTTCAATGAGTATTAGTCTACATTCATTAAAATTTTGACTCGTGTTTATTCATGTTTCATACCCTCATGCAACGTTGTCGTATTGTAAATGTGGAAGTAAAGGCTTTATTGAATTTGAAAACTTGAAAAGAAATATTAATAGAGATTCTGAAATGTAAAGGATTGTACAGAAAAGATATTAAATTTGTAACGAATCTATACTGGAACCAAATTGCGATAGTAAATTTCAGTATTGATGTCAAACAATCGAAATGATCTGAAACTAATGTCAAGTGAGCTAAAAACGAGCTGCTAAAAATATGGCCTAGAATCATATATAGCCAAAATCATATATTTTTCAGAAGTGGGGTGAATCTGAAATTAAAAATCATGTTTATATATAGTGCCTATTTTGTTATACATATATGCATAGTTGAATCGTGAACATTGAGAAAATGTGATCTAAAGAAAATATAAGCTTTTGAATATTGAGCGTACACAAGAATCCTGAAGTCAAATGAACCGACAGAGTTTCAAACGATGAAGTACTGCGTAGAATGGAAAGTACTTTGTAGAGTGTGTATCATTTAGGAAAGAAAGCTCAGCTGCTTAGGGCAACGGAACGGTAAATATGGAATTTTACAAATATCAATTTTAGTTAAAATAGTAGAAGTAGAAAATGCAAATCATGGCTGTAGAATAAAAAATATTGGATGTTGGCTAAAATCCGGAACGGCCACAACTCTAAGTAGAAAAAATATTAATATAAATTATCTTCATCGATATTAAATTAATAAAAATAGTGCTGTGGTTGTAATTAAAACCAAAAATTCTTTAATTGAACAGACCTTCAATGATAGTTTGCAGATCATTGTGTTCAAAACTTGGTAAATTAAAAATATCTACGAACTATTTAAAGTAAATTAAAATAAATAACCAATAGGTTCTAATAACCATATAAAGCTTATTTACGCCTTGTCATTTTCTTAATTTACATTTGAAACATAGGTTTTCTCAAATAATACCACCATTACTCAAACGTGCTATTTATATTTTAGTTTTTGATACAATTTATAGCAAGAATGCGGTATAACAGAGAGGAGTAACTATGATACGGAAATATAAATAATAATTTTTTTCTTATTAGTAAATATAAGTAAATAACATATAAAATGTGTGGATTTTTTTCACTATCTTTAATAGTTAACAAGTTATAATTGAATATTTGTTTATAAGTACATCATTATAGTAAAGGACTATTTTAAATACAACATATTAAAAATATTAATTATTATTTAGTAAATTATATATTATTATTAATCAAGGATTCATCAATCAAGGATTCATGTTACGTTTTCATTTTATTATTTATATTTTATTTTATTTTAGTGATACTCGAAGTTTTGTTTTTCTACATCGGGGTAATGGAAAAAAATTCTCAATTATTTTGTTTTTAATTTAATTGGTGTAGAGAAGTGGTTTAAGAAGCCACTCCTACTTCCTCATTCTAATGTTTAATTTTGTTATGAACATCTCCGTACAATGGCCTACCAAAATAAATAAATATATGAATGAAAAAGTATAATCGAAATTATATGAAACTAATACAATTTTCAAACTTAAATATTGTTTTCTTGTTTCTTTTATATTGTAACAATAATATAAAAATAATTATGCCAGTAGTAAAATATTCATATTTATATGCCGTATGGTGCGTATAATCACAGATAATATATTTCTTTATCAGATCGGTATAACTTGGTTATACGGATTTTTATTTAAAATCCATTACACTGAGTCTACATCTAGCAGTATTTTTTAAAACAACAAGTTTGAGTTTTGGTTTTGTTTTTAGATAATGTGCATTTACTAAAACAATTTTTTTTAACTACGTATTTTTTTAATGTATATAGTTGAGAAGTTAGTTAGTGAGTTAGTAAAGGGGGGGATTACATCCCCAAAACTAGGCCACTAGTTGGCCCATAGGTATCCCCTTGAATAACAACAATCTTTCCCTCTACTGCTCTTCAAGCCACGACGCATTCTTAACAAACTTTAACAGATCCCTGACCGGGATCCCTACTAACTCCTGAAGTCCATCGAACCGGTAGTTACCCAAGATGCGATACCTACTTCTGCTCAATGCAGGGCAGTCACACAACATATGACTGACATCTTCCGCTACACCCAAATCATGACACCCTCTACATGAATCCCCCGTGGTGAGCCCCAGTCTCTTGGCCATCTTCTCTAAGAAACAGTGCCCTGTTACTATGCCTACCGACATTCTTAGGTTGCTCCTATTCTGCGATAAAAGCAGCTTTGTTTTACTAAGGTTTCTCTCCGGCCAAAGCTCTTTGGTCACCTGACAAGTATTGGTATTGACCCATATCTGCCTTACATTCCTTTCCGTAATCCTGTCAATCTCTTTCTTCACGACTCCCAGTGGGATAAGAATGGATTGATCAGCCTCCCCTATATCCTTCTCAGAGCCCTTCCTAGCCAGTTCATCGGCTTGCTCGTTTCCATGTATGTCGCTATGACCAGGTACCCAACACAGTTTTACAGTACTAACTCTGCAGAGTGTCTGAAGCACATATCTACATTTCCTAACCAAGCTTGATTTTACTACCGTGGAATCAAGCTCCCTGATAGCGGCCTGACTGTCGACATAGATTGTGATATCCTCGTTTGATATCACCTTCATCGTTGCCAGTGCTGCCGCATGTTCTATGGCTAACACCTCCGCCTGAAACACACTGCTGTAGTTCGGCCACCTCACTGATTCTTCTGTATTTAGTTTTGCTGAGAATACACCTGCACCAGTTCCACTGGCTGTCTTTGATCCATCCGTAAATATAGCAATCCCCCTATTCGGTATCACCAAATCCCTATCCCATTCACCCCTTGTCGGGATTACAATGCTGTATTCTTTCTCAAAGAGCATCTGTGGTACTAGATAGTCTCTCTGCACTTCTCTAGTGTCCAATCGGTATTCTCCCAGTATATTACTATGTGTATACGGCTTAAATTTTAGAGCATAAGACTCACGAAGTGTCAGCGCCGCCTTTGCTGCGTTGTTTTTAACCACCTCGCTCACTTGATGTAAATCAAGAATTATCTTCATGCCTTTAGTTGGTGTGGTACGAAGAACTCCCGTGACACTTATGCACGCCAATCTTTGTACCCTTTCTAACTTTTTCATCATTGTTTTCTTCTCCACTGCCGGCCACCATACTAGCGCGCCGTACGTGACTAGAGGTCTCACGACGCTGATGTATAGCCAGTATGCTATGTCCGGTTTAATACCCCTTTTCTTCCCAGAGAATCTCTTGCATGTAAATAATGCAATGGTTGCCTTTTTCACCCTTTCCTCAACATTCATATTCCAATTCAATTTGGAATTTAGTATAATACCTAGGTATTTCGCACTGCTCGAGAGTGTCAGCTCAACTTCGTTCAGCGCTGTTAGATGAAAGACTGGGATTTTCCTTTTTCTGGTGAAAAGAACCAGCTCCGTCTTGGCTGGATTTACTGATAGCCCACAGCTATCAGTCAACTTCACTACTATGTTGAGGCCCGTATCCATCAACATGCTGATAGTATCCAGAAATTTTCCACTTACTAGAATCACAAGGTCATCCGCATATACGACAACTTTGTACCCTTTCCTCTCTAACTCCTTCGAGACACTGTCCATTACCAGTAGCCACAGAAATGGCGATAACACTCCTTCTTGTGGTGTACCTCCGGTGACAGTTAAACTTAACTCACTAGTACCACAGCTTGCCATTATGTTTCTTGTCTTCAGCATCTGGCCAATCCAGATTGTAACACCTCTATTCACGCCTGTATCATTCAGCGCATCAGTTTTAACATTGTTCAACGCTCCTTCTATGTCAAGGAACGCTGCTATTGTGTACTCCTTGTTATTCAGTGACGTCTCAATTTGCGTCACCGTATTATGTAGTGCTGTTTCTACTGACCTCCCTTTCCAATAAGCATGTTGAGCAGTCGAAAGAGAGCCATCTCGACAATCGTTTTTTATATGGACCTCTACTAATTTCTCCATTGTCTTGATCATAAAGGAAGACAGACTGATCGGTCTGTAATCCTTTACTGTAGGTGGCTATTTTTACCGGATTTTGGTAAGAATATAACCCTTACATTTCTCCAGCTTTTTGGTACGTACCCCATATATAGGCAACTCCTGAAATTCACTACCAACCATTTTGCCAGCGATCCAGGGCCCTCTGCAACATAATCGGTCGAACACCATCCGGACCTGGTGATTTGTATGGAGCAAATGATTTGACCGCCCATACTACATTCTCCTCTGTCACAATCGCTTTGGCTAGATTTCAAAGTTCTTGCGTGCCTCTTATCCCTTTATATCAGCACTCATTTCCCACTAGCTGGGAGCCCGGGAAATGGGTCTTCATCAGTGTGTCCATTGTCTCCTGGCACGATTCAGCCCATGATCCATCCTCCTTTGTTATGTAGTGCGGAACTGTTGTTTCCTTCGACAACAACTTCCTCAATCTTGCTACCTCATTGATACCTTCCATTGATTCACAGAACATTTTCCATGATTGCCTTTTGGCTTTCCTTACCGTGTATTTAAACTTCTTCAGACCTTCCTTATAGTTATCCCAGTAAACTATACAGTTATCCCTTTTTGCCTTAGTGTGCAATGATCTTGCAACTCGTCTGCACTCTTCCACCTCGACGTTCCACCAAGGTGATCTCTTACCGTTCTTCGTCCGACTGATAGGGCAGCTCATGTCAAAGGCATCTTGCATCAGAGTGCCAATGTCATCAACCACCCTATCAATCACTTTACTCTCCGTTAGACGTTCATTGGCTGGCGCAGCCTCTCTGTATCTACACCAGTCAGCTTTACGAGGATTTCTAAAGCTGACACCCTCCAATGTCTTACCGTTAGTGAACTGGAATTAGTGGTTATTGTTTGGTCTAGTACCTCCCTTCTATTTCTAGTTATAAAAGTAGGGGCTGTTCCCCTGTTACATACACTAAGGTTAGTACCACTAATATAATCTAAAAGAGACTCACCTCTGATATTGATATTCGTGCTTCCCTAATGCGTATGATGTGCATTGGCATCACAGCCGATCAGCATATCGTATTTCCATTTCTCTATAGCTTTCCTCAGAACTTCTGATGGTGGCTGATCCACACTATGATATGGCATGTAAGATGAGACCAGGAGTATAGGCTTATCCATCTTACTCCTGCCCCATTCTACCGCTGTGTTATCTACATCACTAAAACCGTTTAAAAGAAAAAAGTTAAGCTTTTTATTGACTAAAATGCATGATCTTTGTCTACTTACGCCTCCTTTATGATACAGGTTAAAATCCTTACCTTTTAAACCTTGTATCCTTCCTCTACTATCGGACCATGGATCCTGTATGAGCGCAACGTCGATGTTGTGTTGGCTTATATACCTGTGGCATCTCCATCATCAGGTCGACCACCACCTACCATCCTCACATACACATGAGCCAAGCTAAACCTGACCATGTTCCTGCTCTTCTCTAAAACTGGAAGGGAATCCCTGTTGATACTAACTAGGAAGTGCTGGCCACGTTCCGTTCGAGCATCAACCTACAACACTTTCCAGTCTTCTGCCTTGAGTTCCTTGTTTTGTCCAACAAGGAGACTCAACAACCTTTCTGGCATCTGGGTACCCAGATCCACGCCTTCGGCCTCATGAACTTGACGGTATCGGCTCTAGGGATGGCTCTCAGCCTTGATCCCTCCCATATACCATCTAGCTTGCACAGGGTAATGGTTAGGAAGTCTTTCGACACCTTGTTTGCACAAGCCACTATCTTGCACCCCTTCTCCCAACCTGCACCTTCGAACTGGATCTCATCCGCTGAGCCGGATGCAAAGTATTAGTGCGTCCTGGATCTTTTCTTCTGCCTTTAGCCATTGGTCGCTATCAAACTTCACTTCTGGGGAGCCCTCGTCCACAATAGCTACCTGCAGCTCATCACTTATACCTTTTGCCTTTTTAGGGGCCTTCGATAACAGATCATCATCAGATCTTCCTCTCTTCTTCACGTACTGTTCCTTGGCTATCGCGGCTTTTCCTGCGGTAGGCTTCGGTACAGTACGTATTTTGCTATCGCGAACATCTCTTTCCCTAGTCTGTTTAGCAGACGCATCGGATCGAGATGCTTTGACAACTCGTCTATCACCAGCCCCCCTAGTCTTATCAGACGCACCGGAGGTTGATGTCGAACATTTCGCCTTCATAGTGTCAGCCTCCCTAGTCCGCTTATCAGACGCATTGGAAGCCGACAGTATCACCAGTTGTCTCAGCTCAACTGACTCAACTATGTGCTTGGCTTCAACAAGTTTTTCCTTGTCCCAGCCACTTAGTTCCTTCGGATCTTTCAGCGACAATTTTTGCAATCGTCTGTTAGCGCTTCGGATCCTGTTGAGCGCATCTTTTCTTATATTCCTGTATTCAACCCATGTTGAGAAATATTTCGTCGTATTTGCTTCCTATGTATTTTGATTTTTTGATGGTTATTTTACGGGTTGCGGATTGTGCTGTGGAGAAAATATTTTGTCAGGCATTCAAAATATTAGAGTTTGAAATTTTTATTTTCCATTATTCCTTAGGTTTTTTTTACGAATATGGTAAATTTGAAATTTATGTAAGGCGGGCTTAAAAATTGTTTGTTAAAGAAAATTATCATTTCGTCTATTAATGTGATATAATATATTTGTGGTGATTTATTAAATATTCATTCATCTTGCGTGTACATTAAAAATTCAAGTGAGCTATGTCAGAAAAAAGTTTCAATATGGGTAGTAAATGTTTTATTGAATCGTATGAGAAATAAGCGAATAGACCATAACTGTAGACTCTTTAGCTTTCCGAAGGATGAAAATTGTTTTCAATTATAGGCAGAAAAATGTCACTTGATCTTTCTAGCTATGTGGGAAAGAAATTGTTTATATGCGAGATGCACTTTGAACGAAAATATTTAAAAAAACGCAATTTATCAAAAAATGCCATTTATAAAACCCTACTTTTAGGATTTTACTATAACACACTATAAACATTACCTTTTTACTTTTATTAAAAAAATGTCTAACTTCTTCTGGCGCCTTTATATTTATCATCCGTATTCAATGAATAATAACCAAAGAATAACGAAAATCCTTAAATATATTTTTCTATTTTATTTTCCCAATCCTTTGTTATAATTTCATTATTCTATTTCAGTAAATTAAATTCCTATATTATTATTCTAACATTTTAATAATTAATCTTTCTCTGTCTATTTTGCACTATCTGCTGTATTCTAAACTACCTACGCCTGTTATAATCTATTTCCCATATTCCTCTAAATTCCTATTAACATAATGTTCTCTTTGTTCCATCATTTCGAGACGACAAATCACCAAAAGAAGAAAGTCAACTGGAATGATTTTTTATGTAATATATGTAACAATATTATGATGCGATTTTATCTATTGTTAACAGTTAACAGTTCGGCCAATCTACTTTCTCACTTTCCATAGTGAGAACACTTTGACATCTAACTTATTGCTTTATCACACTGATCATACTTGCATAATGATCATACTTGCATAATCACACAGAAGCCAGCAATTAATGATCAATAAAAAATATTTGCTTTATCACACAGAAGCAACTAACTGATCATACTTGCATAATCACACAGAAGCAAGTTATAAATAATCAATAAAAAAAATGTTTGCTTTATCACACAGAAGCAACAACTGATCATACTTGCATAATCACACAGAAGCAAGTTATAAAATGAGCAATAAAAAAATAATTGCTTTATCACACAGAAGCAACAACTGATCATACTTGCATAATCATACAGAAGCAAGTTATAAAATGATCAATAAAAAAAATAATTGCTTTATCACACAGAAGCAACAACTGATCATACTTGCATAATCACACAGAAGCAAGTTATAAATTATCAATAAAAAAAACTTGCTTTATCACACAGAAGCAATTCAATTGATATCCACTATCAGTTGATTAATTTCAGCTTAACATTCACATACAGATCATCTACAATTTCTTACCACATTTACATATTACATCTTAAACCATTTGTCTAGACTTCCAACAATCATTGATCTGTATCTTAATCTGAAATTAGATTCCAAAATCTGAATGATTTAACACTCAGTTCGGACAAAATGTTAAATTTTAGTTTAAAAAAAACTATTCTTTTTTCTAGGATTCGTCCATTATAATGTCATTCTGTTCAACTGGAAATTCTTCATCTATATCGTCATCAAAATTTAAATCCCCAATCTTACACCAAGGCTTCATACGATCTGCTGCATGAATGAACTCATAATTTTATAAAATTTCTCCATTATCACAAGACTCATTTTTTGAAAATATTCCAACTAAGCCTTTCCTTGCACACAGAATTGAACAAAAACGAGCGGGACCAGCTAATCTCAAAGAAACGTAAAATAACGTTGCTTGTTCCGTCCTCATATAATTATATTTTAATTTTTCAATATTTCGTAACCAACTTGAAACAGAAATATTTCTGTCTTTTTCCGGGTCAAATTCAGGAACAAACATGCTTATTTCATTTAAACTTTAAACCCATTAATACAGCAGCATTACCATTTACATTGGTTGTCACAATTGGGTCATGTCTAGTTGCATTATTTACACTTGCCGCCACGTGCGAACTGGATGCACATTCATCGGAATTATGTTCTTCCGTAGTTGCCACCATTCTCACCTAACATAATCGCTGCATCACTTTCTACACGCAACAACAACATTTCATCACGCATTAGTTGTAACTCGACACGTACTTCTGAAGCGTCTTTAATCGTAACCGCACAATCTTTTTACAATCGTTGCTGTTTTCCAACTTTTTTTTTCGAACTTGTGTTATCATTTTTATATATATATATATATATATATATATATTTATTTATGTAGTACGGTATAATAATTATATAATGTAGTATAATTATTATTTTTAATTATACTACCAAAATCAAATTCAACAATATCAATTTCCCCAATATCAATTTAAAAAAAAAACAATAAAATATATGTATATTACTACCAAACAAATAGATACTCTTACCATCCGATGCGCCAGAAATTCTTAAATTGCGCAATGTTTTTTTTCTACGCACTAACAAATGTTTTAATTTTTTTCTACGCACTAACCAATTTGCGTACAAACTTGTTCGTTCTTCTTCAAAATTCAAGTATATTATAAAATTAATATTATAAATATATATATTGTGTATGTACACCATTTATCCTCAGACTACACTACTACACTATATTCTTTGTAAAACTGTTTGTTAAATTAATAATAATTTTTTCTTTGTCCTTTGTCCTGTACACACAAATTATGCAATTTTTAAAATTTCCCAGTTTCTCTATTTTTTTCACACTTTTTTTTCTTTTGTCCAAATTAACGGCACTCACACAAAAATAAAAATTCTTTCTTTAAACGCAATTTCAGGAATATGCTGCTTTGGTGGTTGGAGTCCTTGCTAAGCTAGTTCTGTAGTTGACTCCACCTACGAAAATCACACATGGGAACACATCGTAGCAACGTATAAACAAGTCGCAGAAGAAACACTGGGTATAGTACAGCCACAGCGAAAATCTTGGATATCAGACAACACCTGGAACCTCATTACTCAAAGAAGGGAACTTAAACTGCAGCTGAACAACAACACTACTACCAGAGAGCAATACCAACTGCTGGCTAAACAAGTAAAGAAAGCTGCAAGAAGAGACAAGAGAAAGTTCCTGGAAAGACTAGCAATAACAGCGGAGCAAGCAGCTAGCCAGAACAACACGAGAAAACTACACCAGACGATAAATTGTCTTACCAGTCGTAAGTGTAGTAGCAGGAACCAAGCAGTCGCTGATCAAAGTGGTGTGCTACTAATTAACAATGATGCCCAAACTCAAAGATGGAGAGAACATTTCGAACAAATTAGTAACGTCACAGATACAGCAGATTTAACACATGACAGCGAAATAAACAACAGCAGCCTGGCGGAAAATAACTTAAGAATACCATGCAACCCTCCCAGCATAAATGAGATCAAAGAGGCCATTAGGAAATTAAAAAGGAATAAGGCAACAGGCGAAGATGGCATCCCAGCTGAAATTCTACTGGCTGACATCGAAACCGCAGCAAAACTTCTACAGCCTCACATCACATTTGCCTGGGAAGGGGAAAGGTTGCCCCCAACTTGGAAGAAAGGCATCATTGTTAAATTACCGAAGAGTGGCGACTTGAAGGATTGCAACAACTGGAGAGGAATTACTCTGCTTAATTCCATATACAAGATACTGGCAGTCATAATACAAGGAAGACTTCAGAGCAAAATCGAGAACAACTTACGAGATGAACAGGCAGCATTCCGGCCAAATAGAAGCTGCGTAGATCAGGCCAACACTCTACGCATCATCATAGAGCAATCTATAGAATGGCGTACTCCCCTGTACTTACTGTTCATAGATTTCAAGAAGGCTTTCGACACCATCAAGCGGACTGCTATATGGGAAGCATTGGGAAGAAAAGTAGTACCCCAGAAAGTAATTCGAATCATCAGAGCTATGTACGAGGATCAGAACTCTCAGTTCTTCACAACGGAAACATCAGTAATCCATTCCATACCAACGCTGGAGTAAAACAAGGATGCCCTCTATCACCGCAACTATTCACAATCGTCCTAGATGACATCATGAGCAAAGTCTGTTCGAAGAATAACATGGAGTCTCTCACGCCAACTCGAGGATTTGGATTATGCGGATGATATTTGTCTACTCTCGCACAAGATCTCCAACATGCAAGCAAAAGTAGACGACCTGGAAAGATCAGCTCGCAAAGTTGGACTTGAGATAAATATCAAGAAAACCAAAGCCATGAGAATTAACAACGTTAGCACAGAGAACATCATGCTACAAGGCCAACCAGTCGAATACGTAGATAGTGTCTGCTATCTAGGCAGTACAATGACAACGGATGGCGGCGCAGAAACAGACGCAAACAACAGGTTCAACAAGACGAGATTGGCATTCGGACGACTGCACCCAGTATGGAGAAACTCACAGATATCCAGACGAACCAAGCTTAGAATATTCAACGCATGTGTAAAGTCAACTCTGTTGTATGGCAGTGAAACATGGCTTATATCGAACATCATCACATGGAAGCTACAAGTTTTCATCAACAAGTGCCTCAGAATCATATGCAGAATATTCTGGCCCAACACCATCAGCAACACGGATCTCTGGAACTTAACCAACGAAGAACCCATACTGAAACAGATAAGACGTAGAAAATGGAGGTGGATCGGACATACCGTCAGGAAAAAGCCCGATAGCATTACAAGAATGTCGCTAGAGTGGAATCCTCAAGGATCAAGAAGCCGTGGTCGCCCAAAGAACACCTGGCGGTGCACGATACTCGAAGACCTAGGAAGATGTAACCTTACATGGGAAAGCGCAAAATCAACAGCAGCAAACCGAGTAAGATGGAGATGCTTTGTGGAAGCCATATGCTCCCAAGGAGAATAATGGGGGAAAAAAAAAACGCAATTTCACAATATTTTTTTTCTCTAAATTGACCACGCACACACAAAAGTAAAAATTCTTTCTTATTTAAACCCAAATTTCACAATTTTTTGTTTTCGTCTATATTAACCATACAAATCCAAAAGTAAATATTTTTTCATTAAATACAAATATCCAAAAAAATAAATAAAAAAACACATTTTTTAAAAATACTTTCCTTTATAAATAGTAATATGCGACTAAAAACTAATAAATAAGAATACTAAATTTATATAATCTTGCATTCTTGTATCTAGAGTTTCAGTAATGGTCAATTGTAGTAGGGTTAATTACAAATTTACTAGATTAGAGATTCAGTAAAGGTAAAGTATAGTAAAAGGGAAGTAGACCCCTTATGATGGGAAGTATAAATTAATGGTCAAAATTAATGGTAGCAAATCTGATCAGAATTAATAGTATGTAAAGAGATCTTATGAGAATTAATATAATTTATCAGAATCAATGATATTTACAAGAAGTTTTTATTTTTGGCCCGATATGACCCTCTTTATCTGAAACATTACCCAACGAGATGTACTAATCGAGACCTTTAATTTCATACCCCACATGATTTTTTTGGGCCCCATTTTACAGGCCTCCACATGATTCTTGTTGCCCTAAATACTACAATTACTTACCCCAAAAATATCTGTTCTTCCAGAACTTTAATTTGATGTCCCATATGATTTTTTTTATTTTTGGCCCCATTTTTTGGGGCCCTACATGGTACTCGTTACCAGAAACACTACGCACGGAGATGTCCTCATCAATACCTTTAATTTGACACCTCACATGACTTTTTTGGAAATAGCCCCCTCACACGCCCCATCACCCGGCCAAGAAAATTATGTGGCGGCAAATGGGTCAGAGCACAAGCTTAAGTTCCAAATTTGAGTTAAATCGGTACAGCCGTTTAGGAGATATGCTCAGGTGAAGAAAACATAAATTTTTCAGGCCCCGCGTGACCAATTTTTCAGGCCCGCACATGACCCACGTTGCTTTAAACACTACCATTACTTGCCCCAAAGATATCTACTCTTCCAGAACTTTAATTTGATAGCCCACATGATTTTTTTTTCATTTTTGACCCTATTTTTTGGAGACCCCACTTGGTCCCAGTTACCCGAAACACTACCCAACGTGATGTACTCATCAATACCTTTAATTTGATACCCCACATGACCTTTTTGAAAATAGGCCCAACCCCCGCCCCCTGCTGGGCTTGAAAATTATGTGGCACCGAATGGGTCATAACACGAGCTTAAGTTCCAAATTTCTGTTACATCGGTCAAGCCGTTTAGGAGCTATGCCCAGATGAGGAAAACATGAATTTCAATAAAAGGAAAGTAATAAAAATATTTCTTTCGTTAAAATCAAATTTCACAATATTACATTTTTTAAAACCCAAAATTCAAATATTAAATAAAAACTTTTTTAAATAAAACTATAATTATCAGAATATACTATTTTTAATTTTTATGATTTTACACTATTATACTTTAATTTCATGAGTCTTTACCCCACATCTGAACTATAAAACCCTACTTTTAGGATTTTACTAAAACACACTATAAACACTACCTTTTTACTTTTATTAAAAAAATCTCTAACTTCTTCTGGCGCCCTTAGATTTGTCGTCCGTACTCAATGAATAATAACCAAAGAATAACCAAAATCCTTAACTATATTTTTCTATTTTATTTTCCCAATCCTTTGTTATAATTTCATTATTCTATTCACTAAATTCCTATATTATTATTCTAACATTTTAATCATTAATCTTTCTCTGTCTATTTTGAACTATCTGCTCTATTCTAAACTACCTAAGCCTGTCATAATCTATTTCCCATATTCCTCTAAATTCATATTAACATAATGATCTCTTTGTTCCATCATTTCGAGACGACAAATCACCAGAAGAAGAAAGTCAATTGAAATGACAGCTGTTGTTTAACAGCGATTTATGTCCAAAAGTTTTTTGTAATTAACATTATCTTTGTAACAAACAGTGCTTTCTTCAAAATTGCTCATCTTTATTATTTATCGATTTAATTTTATATTTTTATTTCTTTAATAATAAATAATATTATTAAAATAACTATAATAAGTATAAATATGCGTAATCACGAATGCAACCTGTGTACAAAATTTCATTGAAATTGGATAATATTTACCATATGTTCTAGAACATATGAAATATTAATCGGAAATTTTAGCATGGACCCCCTAGAGCTACTAACTTCTACCTTAGTCTACACATGCGTAATCACGAATCCAACCTGTGTACAAAATTTCATTGAAATTGACCCCCTAAAGGTATTAACTTCTATCATGGCCAACACATGCATAATCAGAAGGTCTACCGTTGTACCAAATTTCATTAAAATCAGATAATAATTACATGCTATAAAACACGTAATTATATAAAATTCGGAAACTAAAACTGTTTTCTAGGAACCCCCTGAAGGTCTCCAAATTTCAGGAGAGCCAACTAGATCACAAAATTAGCCTATATATAAAATATCTTTGAAATCGGTTAACAATTACTATATGCTGTAGAACATATGAAAAAAAAAAAATTAAAAATTAAATCGGAAATTTAACATGGACCCCCTAATCCTACTAACCTGTAATTTGGTCAACCTATGCAGAATCATGAACTCAACCTGTGTACCAAATTTCATTGAAATCGGATAATAATTACAAGCTGTAGAGCATAAAGAAAATATTCTTCGGAAACTAAGTTGCTCATATATTAGTTTCCCATGAACGTACTGTACCTACCAACTACAAATTTGTGGAGTATCAAATAGATAACTAAATGAAACTGTGTGTTCAATATCATTGAAATTGGGTGAAAGGTACTGTAGATATAGATAGTTGAACTAGTGAAAAGTAATTACGGATTTTTACATGGACCCACTGAAGTATTGACTTCAAATTTTACAGACACCAAGTACCAACGGAAACTATCATATGTACCAAAACTTATGCTAATTAGATAAAAATTACTATATGCTCTAGAGTATACGAAATTTTAATCGGAAATTTTACCAGGGACCCCCTGAATTTACAGACCTGTATCTTGGTAGGCTTGTGGACAATCATGATACCAACCCATGTTTTAAATTTCATCCAAATCTGAGACATGAAATTTTTTTTTACATTTTCCCGTAGAACAAAAACACGTAGGTTGCCACATAAATGGGGAAATCTAACATGGTCCCACTGAAAGGATCGATCTCATCTTGTACCGGCACCTGCGCGAAGTATGTTAGAACCTGTGTGCCAAATTTCATTAAAATCGGACAAGCGGTTCTAGGAGATGTTGCTGCGCACATAAAAAGCGTACGCGTACGCGTACGCGTCCCCCGGACACTTTTTTTTTTGTATTTTCGGACTCCCCGACCTCGGAAACGCCTAGAAAAAAATTTTGAGCGAACTTTTTTTTTGACCATCCAACCCATCACCAGACTTCAAGTATTTCATACTATTCGTAAAAAGCTGCTAACTAGGGGGAGCAGATAACTCATAGTATGTTGTTTAACAGCGATTTATGTCCAACAGTTTTTTGTAATTTACATTATCTTTGTAACAAACAGTGCTTTCTTCAAAATTGCTCATCTTTATTATTTATTGATTTAATTTTATATTTTTATTTTTTTAATAATAAATAATATTATTAAAATAACTATAATAAGTATAAATATGCGTAATCACGAATCCAACCTGTGTACAAAATTTCATTGAAATTGGATACTATTTACCATATGTTCTAGAACATATGAAATATTAATCGGAAATTTTAGCATGGACCCCCTCAGGCTACTAACTTCTACCTTAGTCTACACATGCGTAATCACAAATCCGGAAATTTAAGCATGGACCCCCTCAGGCTACTAACTTCTACCTTAGTCTACACATGCGTATTCACGAATCCAACCTGTGTACAAAATTTCATTAAAATTGAATAATATTTACCATATGTTCTAGAACATATGAAATATTAATCGGAAATTTTAGCATGGACCCCCTGAAGCTATTTACTTCTATCATGGCCAACACATGCATAATCAGCAGGTCTACCTTTGTACCAAATTTCATTAAAATCAGATAATAATTACATGCTATAAAACACGTAATTATATAAAATTCGGAAACTAAAACTGTTTTCTAGGAACCCCCTGAAGGTCTCCAAATTTCAGGAGAGCCAACTATATCACAAAATTAGCCTATATATAAAATATCTTTGAAATCGGTTAACAATTACTATATACTGTAGAACATATTAAAAAAAAAAAATTTAAAAAAAAATCGGAAATTTTACATGGACCTCCTAATCCTACTAACCTGTAATTTGGTCAACCTATGCAGAATCATGAACTTAACCTGTGTACCAAATTTCATTGAAATCGGATAATAATTACGAGCTGTAGAACATAAAGCAAATATTCTTCGGAAACTAAGCTGCTCATATATTAGTTTCCCATGAACGTACTATACCTACCAACTACAAATTTGTGGAGTATCAAGTAGATAACTAAATGAAACTGTGTATTCAATATCATTGAAATTGGGTGAAAGGTACCGTAGATATAGAGAGTTGAACTTATGAAAAGTAATTACGGATTTTTACATGGACCCACTGAAGTATCGACTTTAAATTTTACAGACACTAAGTATATACAGAAACTATCATATGTAATAAAATTTATGCTAATTAGATAAAAATTACTATATGCTCTAGAGTATACGAAATTTTAATCGGAAATTTTACCATGGACCCCCTGAAGTTACAGACCTGTATCTTGGTAGGCTTGTGGACAATCATGATACCAACCCATGTTTTAAATTTCAGCCAAATCTGAGACATGAAATTTTTTTTTGCATTTTTCCGTAGAACAAAAACACGTAGGTTCCCACATAAATGGGGAAATCTAACATGGTCCCACTGAAAGGATCGATCTCATCTTGTACCGGCACCTGCGCGAAGTCTGTTAGAGCCTGTGTGCCAAGTTTCATTAAAATCGGACAAGCGGTTCTAGGAGATGTTGCTGCGCACATAAAAAGCGTACGCGTGCGTATACGCATACTGAACATGTGTTCTCAACTTATTGATACAAATTTGGGAATTAGTTATATTTTAACATCTAAATTGCAAAACGATCCAATAGAAAACATTTTTTCTCAAATAAGATCTCGAGGAGAAAATAATTTTAATCCATCTGTATATGAATTTAATTTTATTGTCGCCAAAATTATGTGTAATAAATTAATTTGTCACACATCATCTTCTAACTATGAAACAGCTGATTCTACATACCTTTTGGAACCTGAAGAAGAATTACAGTTTGTAGAAAATGGAAGCACTATTTTTGAACCAGATAATTCACTTGCAGAAGAATTTACTGATTTAGATTTTAAAGAAATAGCTTTTGTTGACAGTTTTTCTAATGAAAATATAGAAATTGATATATCTACTGCCAGATATTTTGTTGGATACGTTGTATATAAAATAATTTAAAAATATCCATGCGATTTATGTACTAATCAAATGGTAAAATCAGATGATCAGTTATCTTTGCCCTCTGATTATTTTATAAAATGCTAAAATTATTTAACACCGTCAGAAGAATTTTATCTCCATATTAAAAGTTTCGAGATACTGTTTCATGAAAATATTCATAGATAAAATATATTAAATTTTCTTTACCAACAGTGCGTTAACATGACTTTCAAAAGCCGAAAGTACTTCAGTTGGTAAAGGCGAGTGTAAAGATCATAAAGAAAATGCTCTCAGATTTCTAATTCTTGTATTGATCAGAAAAAATGGTGCTTAGAAATTGCAACAAAATTTATTTTAAAACTAACAAAAAGAAGCATTCCAAATCAAAAGCGATGCATGAAAAAAATACTCAACATCGTAGATTTAGAATTTTAAATGAATAATTTATACAATTAGGATACCCTAAACCTAAATAATATTAATTAACAAATCATGATAACTGCTTGTTTTGTTTTTCTTAGTTTTTAAAAATTTATCGAAAATGTAAAGTTATTATATCTTTTTTTCACCTTTATAATAATTAAAAATTATTGAACTGACTGTGCATATTAAAAAAAGCTGCTAACTAGGGGGAGCAGATAACTCATAGTATGTTGTTTAACAGCGATTTATGTCCAAAAGTTTTTTGTAATTAACATTATCTTTTGTAACAAACAGTGGTTTCTTCAAAAATTGCTCATCTTTATTATTTATTGATTTAATTTTATATTTTTATTTGTTTAATAATAAATAATATTATTAAAATAACTATAATAAGTATAAATATCACGAATCCAACCTGTGTACAAAATTTCATTGAAATTGGATACTATTTACCATATGTTCTAGAACATATGAAATATTAATCGGTAATTTTAGCATGGACCCCCTCAGGCTACTAACTTCTACCTTAGTCTACACATGCGTAATCACGAATCCAACCTGTGTACAAAATTTCATTGAAATTGAATAATATTTACCATATGTTCTAGAACATATGAAATATTAATCGGAAATTTTAGCATGGACCCCCTCAGGCTACTAACTTCTACCTTAGTCTACACATGCGTAATCACAAATCCAACCTGTGTACAAAATTTCATTGAAATTGAATAATATTTACCATATGTTCTAGAACATATGAAATATTAATCGGAAATTTTAGCATGGACCCCCTCAAGCTACTAACTTCTACCTTAGTCTACATATGCGTAATCACGAATCCAACCTATGTACAAAATTTCATTGTAATTGAATAATATTTACCATATGTTCTAGAACATATGAAATATTAATCGGAAATTTAAGCATGGACCCCCTCAGGCTACTAACTTCTACCTTAGTCTACACATGCGTAATCACGAATCCAACTTGTGTACAAAATTTCATTGAAATTGAATAATATTTACCATATGTTCTAGAACATATGAAATATTAATCGGAAATTTTAGCATGGACCCCCTGAAGCTATTTACTTCTATCATGGCCAACACATGCATAATCAGCAGGTCTACCTTTGTACCAAATTTCATTAAAATCAGATAATAATTACATGCTATAAAACACGTAATTATATAAAATTCGGAAACTAAAACTGTTTTCTAGGAACCCCCTGAAGGTCTCCAAATTTCAGGAGAGCCAACTAGATCACAAAATTAGCCTATATATAAAATATCTTTGAAATCGGTTAACAATTACTATATGCTGTAGAACATATGAAAAAAAAAATTAAAAATTAAATCGGAAATTTAACATGGACCCCCTAATCCTACTAACCTGTAATTTGGTCAACCAATGCAGAATCATGAACTCAACCTGTGTACCAAATTTCATTCAAATCGGATAATAATTACAAGGTGTAGAGCATAAAGAAAATATTCTTCGGAAACTAAGTTGCTCATATATTAGTTTCCCATGAACGTACTGTACCTACCAACTACAAATTTGTGGAGTATCAAATAGATAACTAAATGAAACTGTGTGTTCAATATCATTGAAATTGGGTGAAAGGTACTGTAGATATAGATAGTTGAACTTATGAAAAGTAATTACGGATTTTTACATGGACCCACTGAAGTATTGACTTCAAATTTTACAGACACCAAGTACCAACGGAAACTATCATATGCTAATTAGATAAAAATAAAAATTACTATATGCTCTAGAGTATACGAAATTTTAATCGGAAATTTTACCATGGACCCCCTGAAGTTACAGACCTGTATCTTGGTAGGCTTGTGGACAATCATGATACCAACCCATGTTTTAAATTTCATCCAAATCTGAGACATGAAATTTTTTTTTACATTTTCCCGTAGAACAAAAACACGTAGGTTGCCACATAAATGGGGAAATCTAACATGGTCCCACTGAAAGGATCGATCTCATCTTGTACCGGCACCTGCGCGAAATTTGTTAGAGCCTGTGTGCCAAATTTCATTAAAATCGGACAAGCGGTTCTAGGAGATGTTGCTGCGCACATAAAAAGCGTACGCGTCCCCCGGACACTTTTTTTTTTTTGCATTTTCGGACTCCCCGACCTCGGAAACGCCTAGAAAAAAATTTTGAACGAACTTTTTTTTTTGACCATCCAACCCATCACCAGACTTCATAGTATTTCATACTATTCGTAAAATATATTAAAAATATGTGTATATTGTATATGTATATAATAATAATAATAATAATAAAATCTTTATTTCGCATCAATTCAAAAGTTTAACATTACATAAATTTTTCCATTTTCATGATACTTATACAATACTAATTCAATTTAAAAAATAAAATTTAATAAAGTAATCCATTATAATACAAAATAAAAAATAAAAAATTACAATTAATTAATTAAAAAAATAGTTCAACTTTGAAGTAATGACAAAATAGATGGGGACATTCAATTGCCAAAAAGGACAAGAGACGAATGTACCATTAGGTTAATGATATAAATATATTTTGTTGAATGGGATTTTAACAAAATATTAAATGAAAAAATAGTTAAAAATAGAGAAAAAAAAAATATATACATATATAAATTTGAAAATGAAGCAATATCCATTTTATGAATTTAAAAAAATAAAGGAAAACATATACAGACTAGATCATTGGATTTATTACATTAAATATTGCAGTATGATCAAATGTGAAAAGCCATGACTTAACTTGCTTTAAAAACTTAGATTCGACTGTTACACATCTACAACAATTCGGTAATTTATTAAATAACGGTGGCGCAGTAATACTATAAAATTGGCAATAGTGCATTTTATTAATTTTAGGAACAATAACAAAATTTCTGGTATTCACACGTAAATTGTAGTTAACATCAACTCGAACAACGTTATTATTATTTTTTATAAATAATTTAAGAACATTAAAACAATATAGGTGTCTTAGAGGAAGTATTCCTAAGCTCTTAAATAAATTAAAACTTTATCAACTGTATCAACTTTACACATAGTACGAATTGCATGTTTTTGTTTAACTATCAAAGGTTCAATTTTATTGAGATGTGTACCACCCCAGCAGCTTAATCCGTATTGTAACTTGGAATTAAATAAGCCATTATAGACTAGCTTTAAAATTGAAAGCGGACAATAAAGACTGAGGTGATAAAGTTGCCTCACTATTTTATTTAGATAACCTTTCAGGTATAAAGTATGATCTTTCCAATTGAGCCTGACATCTAATAAGATACCCAGATATTTAAACTGATTAACACGTTCAATTTTAAAATATTCTTTATTACAATTAATAATTTCATTAAAACTATGCAAATTTCCATCATGTGAGTATAAATTACTCAGTCGATATTTTAAACAGCTCGGAGCGTGGTACGTAAAACTCAATTCTTCACAAACAACCCCAGAGAGATTAAAAAACATAAATTTAATTTTTTCACTAATTACTAATTTGTGGGATGTGAACCACCTACGAAGAATTTCTAAATCATGATTAATATCAGTATAAATATTAAAATAATTATTATTTGAATAGGATAGAGCGGTGTCATCTGCAAATGCTGAAATTTTTCCTTTGAAACTTTGAATAAATAAAGAATTAATAAAAATTAAAAACAATATTGGGCCTAAGACATAACCTTGTGGAACACCAATATTTATAAAACAATTACCACTCAAATAATCATTAATTTTGACTCTTTGCCTACGATTTTCTAAATAAGATTTAAACCAATAATTAATCGATCCTCTAAACCCTGCATTTTCCAGTTTTTTTAATAATATTTCATGATCAACCATATCAAAGGCCTTTGTAATGTCAATAAATAATGCTGCAGGAATTTCAGATTCATTTATGGATTTATATAATTCACTACATAATTTTATTAGAGCATCTTCTGTAGATTTCCCACTCCTGAAACCAAACTGGAAATCACTAAAGAATTTATTTTTATTTAGGAATGATAACATTCTATTCTTCATACCTTTTTCAAAAATTTTAGAAAAAACTGATAAAAGAGCAATAGGCCTGTAATTATTTATAATTGTATTATCTCCTTTTTTATATAAAGGTATAACTATAGCAGTTTTAAGAGATTCAGGAAAAATCCCTTTTTGAATACTAAGGTTAAAAATAAAACAAAGAACATCAATGATCTGAAGAGCAATATTTTTAAGAACAACACTAGTAATTTTATCACTTGAAGAAACTGTTGAGGTTTTTAGTGACATTATAATTTTATAAATTTCAGAGGAGCTAAAATTTGCACAGTAAAAACTTTGAGATTGAGAAGAGTCATGACGAATGGTGGTATCGGGTAAAATGTCATTGCTGCAATTAGTAAATCCTGTTAATGAACTCGAAATATTAGAAAAATAATCATTAAATACATTAGCAACATCTGTGGGAGAAGAAGTAATTGTATTATTAATATTTAACTTAATATCTTGCTTAGGTACATTTCTATTTAAAATTTCATTAACAACTTCCCATTCTTTTTTAGAATTTCCTTTATTTTCCGATAATTTTTTACAAAAATAATCATCTTTACACTTAGGAATATCATTTTTCAACTCACTACATAATTTACTATAGTAACTTTTGAGTCTTAAATTATTAGGATGTTTTTAATACACATATAAAGTTTATTCTTTTTTTTAATTTTCCTTAATAATGATAAAGATATCCACGGTTTAAGTGATTTATTCTTATTATGATTCAAAATTTGACTACAATCTAAAATATGAGTTTGCAACTTAGCAAGAAATAGATTAAAAGCAATTGACGGATCATTAGAACTATAAACTTCTTCCCAGTGTTCAAAAGTTAAAGCATTTTTCAACTCAGAGTAATTAATTCGTCGAGATTCATAATTATTACATTGATTTTTTCTAGAAATATTGTGATCAAGTTGAATACTAATTTAACTATGATCTGTTATTTTTATATTATAAACTGCGGTCTTATAATTTACATTATTGTTCCTGTGTAATCTTAAAAATATATGATCTAAGCAAGAACTTGAATTATGAGATTCACGTGTTGGCTGATCTATTAGCGAACTACAACCGAAAGAAGATAGTATTGAAAGAAAGTTATCAACATCAGTAGAGTTAGACAAAAGATTTATATTAAAATCACCTATTATAATTAAATTTTTACTTGTTAGATTTTCCATAAGTTTAGCAAACTCCTCCAAAAACACACTAACATTATACTTATGTAATCTATAAACGCCTACAAAACAGTATTGAATACCAGCAATTTCGCAATTTAAACTCATAACATCAGCACTATTTAGATTAAAATTTTTTATATCGCACTTTAAATTATTTCGATAAAAAACAACAACTCCACCAGCAGCGTAAGAATTATTACAATTTGCCGCAAATGTGTAATTTGGAATACTAAAACAAGAAATTTCAAATTCGAAAATCCAAATTTCAGAAATAAATATAAGATCAGGCAAATGATCTAATGAAGCCAAATGTGATACAAATAAATCAAAGTTTTTTCTCAAACTGCGAATATTTTGATGAACAATTGAAAATCCTGAAGTTAATTCTTTGTTGGAATTGGAATGATCTATACAAAAACAATTACAAATATCAGAAATTGAAGAGGAAGAACTATTTACATTTATAATATTAGAAGGATCTTAAGTATCAAAATTTGTAGATATCATTAAAAATAATAAAAATAATTAATATACAAAAAAACTAAATTTTTGAAAGATCCTCCAAACTATTAATTTTTAATACTTTATCGCCTTCCTTAATTCTGATGAGTATAGAAGAATTTCTAATCCAAACATATTTGCATTTATTTTCAGTTTTCATCAATTTAGCTTGCATCAATAACGATCTTGTATAATGAGTAAGACAATCATTAATATATATATGCGTTTTTCGCCGTGATGTTCACCAAGTAAATTAGCATGTATTTTAATTTTATCTGTATACATTTTATTCATAATTTTTTGTTTGGATTGCATCGACGAAAATTTAACACACACAATATTGGAATTCTTATTGTTTTCACCATTCTCTCTAATTTTTTTTATATAGCAAGACTCAATCTCATTATCGCTGATTTTTTCACCAATACCATTACTAATTAGCTTAATAACATTTTCTTTTACCTTGAATTCATTTGTGGCTGGATCTGATTCTGGCATACCAACAATATCAATTGAGCACCGCATATTTTTCTGCTCCAAGATATTTAGCTTTGATTCGAGAACATCAATTTTATTAGTGAGAATATCATTTTTCTCTTCCAAATTTTTTATTTTTGTTAGAGCATCGGAATTAATATTTTGCAATTTAATAATCTCACTATATAACATTTCGAGAGTAACTACTGGAAATTCTGTTGTTGTTGTTGTTGCTGAATTTGTTGACGATGAAAAGGGTGAGTCATTTGTTAATAATAAGTGGACTTTGAGCTGATGAAATTGATTTTCTCCTTAAATTAATACAGCTATTGCATTTATAGCCTTGTTCACTTTTATCAAAAAAATCAATTTCTCTCTTTTCTAAATTCGTGCACTTTCCATGATAATACTCTTTACAATTTTGACATTCAATTTTTTGATCCAGTCTTTCAATTTTTAAATGACACAAATTACATTTCATTTTGCCGATAATTTTAATAATACAAAAAAAATAATAATATAATATTTTTTTTTTTTTAATGTTGATTAATTTTTCTTTTATTTTACTATTTAAATATTTTTTTTTCTGTTTTTTTTTTTGTTTTTTTTTTGTTTTTTTGTTTTTATAATTTTTTATTTTAAATAAATTTATTTAATTTAATTAAATACTTTTCAAGAGATTATTCTCAAAGCATGTGACCCCATCAACACACAAGAGAGAATTTATACATATTAAAAATATGTATAAAAATATTGAACTTTGTATAATAATAATTATTTTATTAACAGTTATATTAAAAATGATTAAACTGTCACATGATAAAAAAAACATTTTTTATAATCAAAAAGTAAATTCATAAATTTAAAAGTTCAATATTTCAATCAATGCGCGTTGTTGTTGTTTCCTTTTCTGACTAAAAACAAAAAATAACTGAATGGTTTGAAACTCGAAATTTTTGGCAATTCTATGAATTTTTCGATATATGGAACCCCAGTATAATGGATTTTAAGTCAAGGTTTTTAATTCTAATGCATATTTCAAAATTTTGTTCTTGTTTTCCGATCTGATAGAGAATATATTATCTGTGGTATAATATTAGATTCACTTTAACAGAAAGTTTAGGCAACAAACACAAGCAAAATTAAACATTAGAGGGAGGAAGTAGGAGAGGCTTCTTAAACCACTTCTGTGTTTTTATTTATTTATATAGAAAATAAATCATTAATATATATATATATATATATATATATATATATATATTGGATGGATATATGTAGGTAAAACGTTAACCTATATCCAATATATATGAATGACTTATTTTATTAATAAATAAAAACACAGAATAATTTACTGATTTAATTGGAATGCTTTTTATTTATTTTATAATATATTAATTTATCTGAAAATACAAAAGTATAATTTTACATAATTTGAAATAATTATACAAGAATCAACAAGACAAAAATATTGTTAGGAAATCTGTTTCATTAAATATAAACAAGTAACGTAATTTTACACAAAAATTAATAATATTAAAGAAAATTAATATAACGATAGTCAGTACTTCATATAATGATTCAGCACCATCAAACAAATCAGATTCAATCGCTTCCTTAGGTACTTAAACTATTAAATTTTGAAAGTTAATCATTCGTTACCCTATGAAATATAATTGATTGCTCTAGTCACATAGATAATCAATTATTTTCAACCAATGATCTGCTAAATCGATTTTAAAGTCTGGGCTATATAGTTCCTATCAGTTCAGTTCAGTTGCGATTCGCTTCGATTTGTTCGAAATTTAAGTAGACTGAACACATATCACATAGTTACCGATCGCAATCGATTAAACATATATTTTGTTTTTGTTAATTTTGAAACAGTCAAATTTCATTTTTCTTGACATTTTCTTCAGTTTAGATTCGCAAAATTCCAATCGTTTCAAACTCTTTCAATTTGAATCGATTCGTTCCGATTCGACCTATTTATCCACTCAATCGATTTCCCATATAAAATATATGAAGACGTCAAATTTGGTCCTTGCGGGACGAATCGAAACTGAACCGCTCGAAACTATGTAGCACACACTTAAAGCTTCAAAAAAATATTTGTAAAAACATTGATCATTGATCTTTCAGCAAAAAGAAGCACACGCCATATTCCACAGAAAATAAAAAGAATATACACATATATAGATTATGTATAATATATAAATTGTATTTTATCCGCATATCACGTTTTGCATAAAAACAAATGTGCTGTTCTATAGTTTGTGGATATTTTCTAAGTTTGTCGGTCGTAAAATTCTTTAGAAAAAAAAATATTTGGTGAGTAATTTTTTAATATATATAAATATTATATTATAAATTATATATAAAGTTTAAGATATTTAGTAATTCTATAATTATATATGTATTTTAGGTGAAGCTATAAGAAATTTCTAAATTTCAAGAGCTCTGATACGGAAATCAGGAGCGGAAAAAAGTAACACCTTATAATTATAATTTAATTTTAGTATGTCCATATACACAAGTAGAATTTTAAAATTCCTAAAATAGTAATTTAAAAAAAAAATTCTAAGAAAATTTATTTAAAAAACATTTCGTAGCTAAAAACATTTCCTAAAAGTAACGAAAAAACATAACGCAAACGTTAAATTATAAACTCTACGTAAATGATACGAAAAAAGCTAACACTTTTCGTACATGAATACATTTATAAGTCCTCGTTTTACAGTTACACTTTTGACTGGCAGGTGTTAAGTTTTTGTGCCGTAAATTCCACGCCGAAGCGTACAGTAAGGCATAACTTTAATACAAAAGAGTGCTCTCAAACTATGTTTACATAGAATCTTGTCCAAAGGGATGATTCGAAACAGTCCGTTATGCCTGCAAGACACGACTCGTCAGTCAAAATCTTTTAGAAATTATATTTTACGAGTAGTTATGGAATAACTATGAAGTCTGGTGATGGGTTTGATGGTAAAAAAAAGTAATCTTAAAAAAAAATTCTATGCATTTCCAGTGTCGGGGAGTCCGAAAATGCAAAAAAAGTGTCGGTGGAACGCGTACGGCTACGGATACGCATTTTATGTGCGCAGCAACATCTCCTAGAACCGCTCGTCAAATTTTAATGAAATTTGGCACACAAGCTCTAACTGACTTCATCCTGATGCCTTTAAAAGATGAGATTGATAGTTTTAGTGGGACCATGTTAGATTTCCCAATTTATGTGGGAACCTATGTGTTTTTGTTCTACGGAAAAATGTAAAAAAAAATTTCATGTCTCAGATTTGGTTGAAATTTAAAACATGGGTTAGTATCATGATTGTGCACAAACCTACAGATACAGGTTTGTAACTTCTGGGGGTCCATTGTAAAATTTCCGATTAAAATCTCGTTTACGCTTGAGCATATAGTAATTATTATCTAATTAGCATAAACTTTGGTACATATGATAGTTTCCGTATGTACTTGGCGCCTATATGAATGATCCATGTAAAAAACCGTAATTACTTTTCATAAGTTCAACGCTCTATATCATACAGTAAGTTTCACCCATTTTCAATGATTTTGCATACACAGTTTCATTTAGTTATCTAGTTGATACTCCAGAAATGTGTAGTTGGTATTTTTTTTTCTCGTAAGATGGCGGGAAAATCTTTTAGAGACGCTGAGGAAAGGTCCGCACTTCTTCAGGGTGTCGGAGTCCATGATGTTGAGATGTTGTATCTCGTTTCTAATTGTTGTGCTTGTGGATATTCTAGATGCTTCAACCTCTTCTTCTTGCGAAGTATTGTTTCAATGAATACAGCTATCGCATTCCATTTGTATTCACTGTCTTGCGTGACGCTTATGATGGTTTCAGGTGTCACGTGACCAATTTCAACGACAAGTGTGCTTCGTTCCGTTGTTGCAATCTCGCATTCGAAGAATGTATGATAGGCGGTGTCTTCTATTCTCTCGCAGTTTCGACATTATAGGCTATCTACTTTTCCCATTTTATGTAGGTAGGTACGGAAGTACCCATGACCTGTCAAGAATTGTGTAATATAAAAATTAACCTCTCCGTGTTTTCGGTCAGCCCAGTCTTGCAGCTGTGGGATCAGTTTATCCGTCCATCTTCCTCTCTAGTCTTTGGTCTATCGTTCCTGCCATATATCTAAGCTACGCTGTCTTGCTTCTGTAGTTGCTTCTTTTCTACTTTCTTCTGGAGCTCTTGTGTATATTTGTTTCCTTTCTCGTGCAAGCAAATCGATCGGGATAACGTTCGCGATTACGTTTACCGCCGGGTACGAGACCGACCGATATGAGCACGCTACACGGAAAGCTCCTCTCCGCTGCACCGCTGCTACGTACTTTCTACAGTATCCTTTATTAAGTGGGTTTGCCCAGATTTCTGCTCCATACAGTAAAATGGTTTGCATTGCCGTCATTATCAATCTTCTTTTTGTTGGTGTTGGGCCCCCGATATTTGCCATAATTCTGCTTAACAGATTTGTGATTGCTACCGCTTTGTTTGACGCTTCCTCAATCTGTCGCTGATAATTCAGCTTAGAAACTAGCATAATTCCAAGATATTTTGTTGCCTCTTTTGTTTGTATAATTTCAGCTCCCACTTGCACCGGAATTATAGTTGGAATTCTCTTCTTTGTCAGCAAAACTATTTCAGTTTTGGCTTCCGCTAGTTCTAACCAGTGAGTATTCATCCGGTTGCTTACTCTTCTCATAACCTGGTTTAGTTTTATCTGTGCTTCTTCTGTTGTTCTCGTTACAATCATAGCTCCTAAAACATCTGCATACCCTGATAGCCAGGTATTAAGTGGCAATTCTGCTATCATTCTCAGGAGAAACTCTGGTATGCGAAAGTTGTTCTTCAGCGCATCAATCATATCACTCCATCTTGCTGAGTTGAAAGCATTCTTGACATCTAGTGTTACGAAGATGACGATGTTCCTAGAGTGATGATTACCTGCTTCCGCCATTTCTAGTTTTTTTACCACTCCCTGGATTACATCTAGTGTTGATCTTCCTTGCCGAAAACCGAACTACATGTTCGGTTGTCCGAAGTTGTCCTCCTTTACCTTTATCGATATTCAGACGAGGCGCGCTACTTTCCACTTTTGTCTGAAAACCCATTCCTTCAAACATGTATTATACATGTTCAGCATCATTTGTGGGCAAGCAGCAACCGCTGGAATCCATCAGGTCCCGGTGCCGTCCTGTTTTTCATTGACCTTGCTGCTTCATCTAGTTCCTTTTGTGTGAATGCTAGAATTTCCTCGTCTGCTTCTATCTCACTGCTGTAATTTCTTATTTGATGCATTGGAAAGAGAGTATCAAATATATTCTGTGCTATTTCTGCTGGCATTTCGTTTGCAGATGCTGGTGCTCTTATCTTTTTCATGACTATCTTGTATCCCAACCCCCAGGGATCGTTGTTGACGTCATTACAGAGCTCCTTCCATCTGATGTTCTTACTCTTCTTAATAGCGTCGCGTAAGCTTTTCCTGGATGGTATATACTACGCTGATGTATTTGCTGCTTCTGGTCTACTTCTGGATCTTTGTGCGACTCTGCGTAGGTGCAAGCGTTTCCTTCTTAATTCAGCAATTTTTTCCAACCACCAATATACTGCACGCCTGCGTGATAGCGTTCATTGTAACTTGTTCCACTGCCAACGATCTCGCTTTGCCTTCAACTCCTTGCATCGCTTGTGTTGTCTCATCCAAGTTGTTTTTTAATGAATCTGCAAATTTTGTGTCGTCGGGTTTAGCTGCGTTCCATTTTTTGTTTCCTTTGATATTCTCTGCGTGTCTTCTTTCTGCGCTGTTATATCTTGAATGTAATATACTGATGATCGCATGCTGTATAATCTTCTAGAACAGCCCACTCCTGTATATGTTTAGCTATGTTTTCTGTGGCTAGCGAAATATATGGTATCGTTTCTGCGTATCTCGGTCTTCTAAACGTCGTTGTATTTCCAGTATTTAATATTATTAGGCTTTGTCTGGCTCCCATCTCTAGTATTTGTGATCCTCTGCTATTTGTTTGTGGCATACCCCACTCAACAGCTCTGGCATTGAAGTCTCCTGCGACAATTTTGCTGCCATCTATGTCCGCTATTGTATCCTCTAGATGCTCGATCATTTCACAATACTCTTGCGCCGTCTCATTCGGTGTGAGGTAGCAGCTTATTATGGTTAACCTGGTGCATTTAACCCAGACAAAACTTCCTGCAGCCCCGTGTCCTTCGACGTGTATTGTCCTTTAATTTGCGATCCAGATGGCTGCTGTATTTGTCTCACCCGTATACCATTTGCTTTTGTCCTTATTTTTTTACTGTTCGCTGATTATCAATCCCTTTTTCTTGTACTACCTGCGTTAGTAGATCATCTGCTACTCTGCTTCTGTGTAAATTAACTTGCATTACTTTGATCATCTATGCCGTCTTTTGGCCTCCTCGAGAGCAATCCTGAATGCTCTACATGACCCTGATGCAGATATGTGATCTACTTCCCTTATGTTGAGTTCGGTGCTCAGTACACACTTCGCGGCTTGAGTGCAGTTCTTGACTGTGTGTCCTTTTTGTCCGCATTTATAACACAGGTCTCTTTCATTTTCTTTGCAGTGTCTCTTGACATGTCCAAATTTGAGGCATCTAAAGCACCGCACCACTTCTGTTTTTCTCCTTATTCTGCTTCTTATTCGGTCGACTTTAATTTTTGCAGTCTTCAGGAGTACTCTTGCATCTGTTTCCTCCATTTCTATAATTACCATCCTTTGCTCTCTGCCGTTTGATTTTGTGAGAGAGAGTCTGCAACTCACTTTCTTTTCTAGGTTTCTGTCCAAGGCCTCTTGCACCTCTTTCACTGTTCTGCTTCACAGTCGGGGATTTCCACTGTTGTTTTGGCCGTTAGGTCTTTGACATTTGCTGTTGTCTCTAGCATCTCTTTTAGGTCTGAGGTGAGTTTCTCTTTATCCGCCGATTTCTTGTCGAATCGCCCTGCTGCGTTCTGCGAACTATTTATATTTCAGCTGTTGTTGTTGCTGGATCGAAGCTGCCCCTGATCCCTTTAAGGATGTCCGCGTATGTTTTTCCTTCCGCTGGTTTAATAAGGATGGCCTCGGTTCTTTTCTTCTCCGCTCTCATCTTTCCTCTTTTATCTTCCTGTTACTGCCTCTCCACTTTTGTGTTCTACTTGTCTGCCGCTTGTTGTTCCTAGCTGTTTGCTGTTGCACGACTTCTATCTTACTTCTGCTTTTTACATAGCCATATTACCTCTATGGTTTCCTGTAATTTCATTCACCCGTTCTTAATATCCACACTATTGTTCTTTTGCTTTGTTGATACCTGTATCATATTCCTAGTTATTTCTTGGATTTTCAGTAGCTCTTTTTCCTCTGTACCATCCGGATCCTCTATTTTACGTTGAAATTTGCTACTTATCATCTTCAAATTCCATCCTTCCTTTTCTGGCTGCTAACCTGTGATTTTCTTCTCCGAGGTGGTTACTAGGTCGATAACCATTTCTTTGGTTTGTCTTTATGCCTCTGCTGACGGTGTTCTAGGTATCTTTCTACTTTTCTGGAACGGGTTTTCTGGAACGGGTTATTGAAAATAAATTCCATACTCCATACAAAATAATGAACATTTTATTCATTTTTGCACATTTCATATAAACTTTTGAAATTAATTCGTATAAAATATTGTAAATAAGAAATTTGACACCGCATTAACTTTCGATTAAAAAAATTTCTCCGGCTGAGGGACAAAAGCACTTAAGTCATGATTTATAGTTTGCCAGAAAAGCGTTTCTATTGAATATGTTCTGCTACTTTTACATTTAACAATAGGATTATATTAAGATTTTTTATCCATATGTGGATAGTTTTACAATTAATTCTAAACTTCCTGGGAAAATAAACGCTTAAGTGCTTGGCAACTTTTTGGACCGCAATTAGTTTTTGTAATTGGGCGTGGTTGATCAATGAATTGCGCAACATATTACATTCAGATCGAGTTAGATGTTTTAGCTAAAATATTCGATTGTCATTGAAGTTTACTTAGGTGAAGTAACATTTTTTTTTAAATACCGAATTAAATGGTTTTGCCCCGTAGTCAGAGATTTATACTTAAGCGTAATATTAATTTTCTTTTTAATTAAGGCTAAGAATAATATATTACAACATGATCTAAATTGTTCTAATATTTTACTTTTCCAAAAGTTTTAGGAATTTTATGAGTCAATAAATTGAATTGGTGCACTATATATTATTTTTTCCCACTTTTTAATTTCGCATAAGTCATTACTTAATTTTGTTCAGTCTATCAATTTTAGCGATTTAATTATAATTAAACGGGAATTAATTCGTTTTAGTTAAATCAATTATTATCTGAACAATAATATGATGTATATTTTATTAAATCCTGATTTTTTGTTAATTTTATTAATTAAGTAATAAGAAATTATTATTAACGTAAATTTGACAACCATCACAAATAATTTTAAAGATAAATATTTTTCTCAATTAATTTTGTCAATTCATCAATTAATAATTCATTATTACTGAAAAATCAAATATTTATGCTTATAAGCCGTACAACTAATTTATTTTAGCTATTGATTAGTTGAAAAGTTTTGTGAATTTTACCGGCAAATTGATAAGTGTTTGTGAAAATTAAAAATATTTATACTTAAGTTTAAGTTTATTTTTTTTTACTTCCTAAATTCAATTCAATAATTATTATTAATTATTAAACATAATGCATTATTTCATTAATGACGATTTCGATGGTCTGCATATATGAAACCAAAAATTAAAATATAAATCCGAATCCTCAAAGTATAATATTTTTGTTTGGAAACTTCAGCGGGATCATCCTGAAATTTCATAGGAAAATGTTATAAGTTCAAAAAATTATTTAAAGTAAGTTTTACCCGTTTTCAATTAAATTCGATACTTAGATTAGTTACGTGATATATCTGCTGATCTTAAATTAGTACTTTCAGCAGATTCATGAGCCTGTATAAAGTACATTTTATATTTTTTTTAAACTTATTGATACTTCTTTTTAAAATTGTTTGTATTTCAATAAAACAAATTATATAATACTTTATGAGCAAATTCAAATATTTTTTTTATTTTGCCTCCATCACACTTCAACTTATGTTATTATTGCATTTATATTCCGAGTTTCATACTATTTAATGAATTTTATTTTCCTTGCAAAATATTTTCTTGCGATGAATTTTCTGCGATGAATATTTTACGGGTATAAAGTTTTCTTGCGAAGGATTTTCTTGTGATCAATTTTCCGCGATGAATTTTGTTAACGATTAATTTTCTGCTACGATTTTTTCTTGGCTATGAATTTTTCTTGCGATGGATTTTCTTGCGATGAATATTCCTACCGACTAGTTTTCTGCAATGAAATTTCCTGTAATGAATTTTCCTAGTGATTAATTTTCTACGATCAATTTTTCTTGGCGATGAATTTTCTTAGTGATTAATTTTCTGTGATGAATTTTGTATGGGTATGAAGTTTTCTTGCGAAGGATTTTCTTGTGATGAATTTTTCTAGCGATTAATTTTCAGCGATGAAGTTTTCTTGCCTTGAATTTTCCTAACGATTAGTTTTCCGCGATGATTTTTTTATGGGTATAAAGTTTTCTTGCGATGAATTTTCCTAGCGATCAATTTTCAGCGATGAAGTTTACTTGTACGAATTTTGCTAACGATTAATTTTCTGCTATGATTTTTTCTTGGCTACGAATTTTTCTTGAGATGGATTTTCTTGCGATGAATTTTCCTAGCGATTAATTTTCTGCAATGAAATTTCCTGCGATGAATTTTTCAGCGATTAATTTTGTGCGACGAATTTTCCTAGTGATTAATTTTCTGCAATGAATTTTTCTTGGCTATAAATTTTCTCAGCGATTAATTTCCAGCGATGAAATTTCCTGCAACGAATTTACCCAGCGATCAATTTTGTGCGATGAATTTTCTTGCTTTAGATTTTTTGCGATCAATTTTCCAAAAACCTTAAAAAAGACCTGAGTTTAAAACATTTGAGCCAAAAAATTAACGGTAACAAAAATGTTTAATAATGAAAAATCTTTTGCAGATCATAAAATCGTTTTGCTTCTCGCGCTTAAAATTTTGCATAAACAATTTTTTTTTTTTTGCTTTTGACTTTTCATGCGATTACTTTTAAACGTGCGCCCATAAAAATCATGCCATTACTTTTAGTGAATTTAGCGGCGCTACTTTTGACTTTTAATGCGATTACTTGTAAACATCTAAAAATCATGCCATTACTTTTAGCGAATTAAGCGGCGCTACTTTTGACTTTGTATGCGATTACTTGCAAACGTCTAAAAATCATTAGATTTTTAAAATATTATGTTTTACGATTAATTAATTAATTAGTGCTGCTGTATTATTGTTGAAACTAATTTTATATAGAATAATATTTAATTTAAAATGTTTATAGTATTTTAATATTATTTTATGTGCTAGTGTTATTGAGCTGTGCTGGTTATAAAATTTGCTAGTTATATGTTGGTTTAAAAAACATAATTATTAATGTTATAAGTAGTGTATTTATATATGTTCTGGCTCAAAGGAAATGAGTAAAAATAATGAGCAAAATATTGAAAATAAATTCTATACTGCATACAAATAAATAGCATTTTAAGAATTTTTGCACATTAATTATTAAGTAATTTTCATCTTAATGTGCAATTTTTTTTACTTCCGGTCAAGAATAATAATGTAATATGATATTAAATGATTCTTTTTCCCAAAAGTTTAGAGAATTTCAAGGGTCAATGAATTGATCCGGATGCACGTGCATTAATATTGTTTTTTCTCACGCTTAAAATTTAGCATAACCAGCTAATAATTTTTTTATCTGATTTAATGCAATAAAAATGATAATTTTTTTTTAAATCAATATTTGCATAATTGAAAATTCTGTCAATTACGCAATTTTGCTTAGTTTTATTAAAAATTATTATTACCGGAAAAGTGATATCATATTACAATTTTTTTATGTGATTTAATGCAATAGAAATAATTATTTTTTTTTAAATCAATATTTGCGCATAATTAAAATTTTTGTCAATTACGCAATTTCGATTAATTTTATTAAAAATTATTATTACCGGAAAAATAATATCATATTGCAAATGGACTGAGGAAAATTAATCATGTTTTAACATGTCGTTTGGAAAAAATGCTATTAAAGGAAAAAGCATATCATATTACAAATAAATTTAATTAAAATATTATTTTTCCCAATTTAATATCCTAATTCAGTAATTAATAATTCATTATTAATAAATTAATTTTGGATTTTCCCACGCTTGATTTGTATAAAATGGGGATCAATAGGTAAAATAAATTAGTTGTATTCCCAACTTTCAAACTATAATATAATTTTTTCAAGTTGATATTTTAATTTACTATTTTTAATAAAATGAAAGGTTTTATTTGTGAATTTTGTTCCATGAGTTTTTCTAGAAATTTTAATTTAAAACGGCACATTGCAGCCATCCATCGCGGCCGGCAAAATAGTGCATCAATTTCCGACATCGTTAAAGAACAAAGAGCTTTACAATGTGAAATTTCCGGTAAAAGACGTTCCGAGAAATGTAATGTTGAAGTTGAGGTCAAAAAATGGAATCAGCATATCCGAAAAAATGACCATAAGGCAGCTGTTGGTGAAACGGTTGGTAAAAACTTGAATATGCTAAAAAATACATTCGGTGGTTTTATAAGAAGCTATGCATTGCAAAATGAAAATGAAGGTATATTAGATATACAAAAATTTCTCATCGATATCAAGAATGATATAACATCATTAATTTTCGATATATTTAACGTACATGAATCAATAAAATTGAATTTGGAACTGTTTGACGAATATTTGAAAATTAGCAAAGGCAGCAATGAATTTGCAGAAAACTGGGCAATAGAAATGAAATTATTAATTGCAAAAAACCAGATTCTAAGAGGGGAATATGAATTTGATGAAATTTATACAGAAATGGTTTAAGAGATTGTCACCAAATCAGAGGAATTTCAAGAACGCGATTCCGGATGGACATTAATAAGAATTTCCCACGTAGAAATAAATACAAATAAATATAAACCTATAAAAGGTTCAAGTTTTATTGATCTGCCTGGTTTTATAAAGAATAAAAAAGCTTGTATTAATGTGCAAAATGCTAATAATTTTTGTTTTAAATGGGCGATAATATCAGCTGTTTTTAATCTCGATAACGGAGATAATCCTTATCGTACTGCCTCATATCGTATGGAAGACATATCAAATTCGAAAATTAAAATTGGAAAGGATAATGTATTGAAAAAAGAACTGAATTTTGGCGATATTTGTTTCCCCATCAAACTACAGGATATAAAAATATTTGAAAAATTAAATCAATTAATAAGTGTTAATGTTTTCGGATATGAGGAAAAACCCGACAATAAATTTGATATAACAGGACCATTTTATTGTACAAAAGAGGAAAAATCATTCTATGTCAATCTTCTTATTATAGAAAAAGATGAACGCTCTCATTTCGTATGGATAAAAAGTTTATCAAAACTTTTGCGAAGTCAATTAAATAATTTTACTACAACGCTTTTTTTCTGTAACGCTTGTCTCCACCATTTTAATAATGAACGTACTTATACAATTCATAAGGAAGAATGCGGAAAAGTGATATCAAAATTACCTTAATCGGAGAAGATGCATTTATCGAGTTTAAAAATTATGAAAGAGCCCAAATTGCGCCTTTCGCATATTATGCAGATTTCGAATCAGTACTAGAACCAATATCTACTTGCGTCCAGAATCCTGAGAATTCGTCAACTGTAAATATCAATTTGCACAAGCCGTGTGCATATGGGTTTTATCGGAAAAGTTCTTTTGATGAGAATGAAAATAAATTTCTTTCATATACAGGTAAATATACATTGCATAAAAAGTTTTATATCGAAATGCTAAATTTATATATTTTTTTGTTTAGGTGAAGATTGTGCAGGCAAATTTATATCGAATTTAATAGAAGACACTAAATCAATTTATCAAAAGTTTTATCAAAACCCGAAGAAAATGAGCCTTCTAACAGCTGAAGAAGAAAATGGTTTTTCAACGAATAATATTTGCCATAAATGTAAGCATATAATTTTAAGTTCTAGAGATAATGTAAGAGATCATTGTCATTTTTCGGGAAAATTTAGAGGTCCTGCGCATAACTCATGTAATTTAACATATCGGGTACAAAACTTCTTTCCGGTTTTCTTTCATAATCTATCAGGATATGTCTCTCATTTATTTATCGTGGCTCTTAGCAAGCAAACTTCTAGAATAGATATTATCCCTCAAACTAAAAAACGGTATATATCATTTTCGGTAAGAATTCACTTGGATAGCAATCATAGCTATGTTATATGATTTTTAGATTCAACGCGTTTTATGCCTGAAAGTCTAGACACTCTAACAAAAGATTTATCTGACTCGGACTTTATAACAACAAAATCAGTTATAAAAGATGCGGAAAAAATTAATTTCCTAAGCAGAAAAATACCATTCCCGTACGAGTACCTTACTTCTTTTGAAGTGTTAAATGAGGAAAAATTGCCGCCTATTAATGCGTTTAATAACAAATTAAATGGTAAATCCTGTACTTCTGAAGAATATGCAATAGCTCAATGCGTTTGAGAAAAATTCGATTGTAGAAATATCAGAGAATATATGATGACATATCTTAAAAGCGATGTGCTACTCTTAACCGATATTTTCGAATGTTTCCGACGTACCTGCCTAGAAAATTATGAGTTAGATCCGTGTCATTATTACACAGCTCCAGGTCTTTCGTGGGACGCTATGTTAAAACTAACCGGAATGAAATTAGAGCTTCTTACCGACATTAATATGCTAAACTTTTTTAAAAAACGGAAACGCTGGGGTTTAACTCAATGCTCCCTTAGACATTCTAGATCTAGAGCTAATAATCAGCATATGGAAGAATGGCATCGTAGCAAAAAAGTAAATATATGATATATCTAGATGCTAATAATTTGTATGGGTGGGCTATGTCTCAACCTCTACCTTATGGAGGATTTGCATGGGTAGAAAATGCTAATGAAGCTTTGCTTACAAAAATAAATAGTCTCCCGCATGAATCGGATGCAGGATATATTTTAGAAGTGGATCTCGAATATCCCGAAAATCTTCACAATTATCATAATGATTTGCCTTTCGCTCCAAAAAATCAGTGCATTAAAAATAAAACTCCTAAATTAATCGCTGATTTAAATAAAAAAGAAAAATACATTATTGATTATAGAGTTCTTCAACAATGTGTAAAAAACGGTTTAAAATTAATATTTATTCATATAGCTTTAAAGTACAATCAATCACGCTGGTTGGAAAAATATATGGCCTTAAATACCGCATTTAGAACTGCTTCAAAACCGCATTTAGAACTGCTTCATAGCCTTGCAATTTTCAATTAAAAAAATCGCGAATCATTTATAATAAACCTCTATATATTGGCTTCACCGTTCTAGAGTTGTCGAAACTTAAAATGTATGATTTTCATTATTTTTACATGAAACCAAAATTCGGGAAAAATATTACTTTAAACTATATGGATACCGATTCATTTATATATACTATTTTTACCGAAAATTTATATGGAGATCTTCTTGACGATATTAGAGAAGATGATCCATTAAAACTTAAGTTTGATACGTCCGATTACCCTCCAAATAATAGATTCGACATTCCGCTAAAAAATAAAAAAATTATAGGTCTCATGAAAGACGAAAACAATGGAGAAATAATAACAGAATTTATTGGGCTTAGCATTAAGGTATATTTTATTGAAACAGACAATAACGATCAAACAAAAAAAGTTAAAGGTATAAAACGAAATGTTGTTGATAAATTAACTAAAAATAATTTTCTTGATTGTTTATATAAACAAAAAATCTTTTACGGGGATATGATGGTTTTAAGATCTAAACTTCATAACATATACACCCAAAATTTAAATAAAATAGCTTTAAGTTCTTCCGATGATAAACAGTATATTAGGGAAGACGGTATTAGTACCTATGCATGGGGGCACTATGGAATCGACTTGGAAAAATTTTCTGCTAATGACTTTGAAATATTGTAATCCGATTATTTTTAAATTAAATATAAGAAATTTATGTAAAAATTCAAAATTCAAAATAAGAAAATAAAAATTAATAGTGTAAACTTAATTTAGGAAATTTATGTGAAAAAATATAAATAAAACATTTCTGTATTGTTATTTTAAAATATGTTTTTTATTTATCCATGAATTATAGTTATCATCAAAACCTAACCATTTAACAAGAACTTCATTTTTCTTACGTTTAAGAATTTTTTCTATTAAATATTCATTGCTGTGTTTGACATTCTGCAATTCTAATTCATAAAATCCTCCAGATATAATTTCATCATTAAAATCTTTTATTAAATATGTAACTGGATAAGTATTTCTTATTTTATAAATTTTAAAAATTTTTATTGACCAGTTCGGCTCATAGCCTTTAGTAAATATTCCTTTATACTTTGTAATTCTAACAAAATCGTTTATATTAAATTTTCTAATAGAAATTACTTTAGGATAATTATAAATTGTTTTTAATAAATGTTTTTCGTTTTTTAAAGTCACATTTACAGATTTTTCTTTTATCGTGCTATGTTTCGTATTATTATATTTTTCAACTAACTCATCTAAAAGTATCGTCCATTTGTAGTTTCCATTAAAGCTAAACATTTTCCACATTTTATTTTTTAACGTTCGATTAAATCTTTCGCATATTGAAGCTTTCAAATCGGTGAAAGTATGATAGTGGTTAATTTTAATTTTATTCATAAAATTCTTTGCCTTGGATTGAGTGTATGTTTTTCGGCATTCTTTTTGATTTACTAAAAATTGTTTTCATGGCTTCGGTAACATCAGTTCCATTTTTCGATTTCACAGGCATAGCAAAGGCATATTTGGAAAAAATATCAATCACTGTGAGCAAATACTTGTAATTATTATTGAATTTAGCATACGGTATCATTTCTATCAAATCGATTTGCCATGTGTCATCTAGACCTTTTTGAACTACTCTTCTGCGTACAAATTTTTTTCTTACTTGTTTATGCAATTCATTTACTATATCTAATTTACTCATCTCTCGGCAAGATAAAGAGCTACTTAAGTTGTTTGATTAATGAAAATATGTTATATGCTAAAATATAATCTTATAATTTTCGATATCTGTCTTTAATTTTTTTTTCATAACTGCCGGAATATCATAACAAAGACGCATATAATCAGCCATTTCTATTTCATCATATTGCTTAAACGGCGCGTCTTTTAATTCTAGTTTCACCTTGCCGAGTTTTACACAATTTGGTATATAAATATTATAGTAGTATTCGCGGATCGCATTTCTCGTTAAAGAAATGCATAAAAATTGTGAAATAAATGGCCAAATTATACATGAATCAGCCCATTCTTTATTGCATAACTCTATCTTTTCTATTTTGCTTTTTTTATGCTGAATACTTAAACAAACTTTATCAGAGTCAGTTCTCCATTTAAATTCATAATTAAAATTGTTTTCATCGACTATATCTAGACGCTCCTTATTTTCCGCTGTTCCATCTAATTTAAGACTCACTATATTTTTATGCATATTTAACTTGCTCCAACTAGAATAGTTAAATCCTACATGATGTGAACCATCATGAATCCAAAGAAACGGCTCAAAATTGTATAATGGCGAATATCCCATCTCAGTTTTATGTTATTAATATTATATGAAATATCCATAAGTAAATTCAAACTCTTATAATATGACTTTCGCTTATCCATATTTTTTTTAGCTTTTTTATTTAATTTTGATTTTGACAATACCATTTTAAATAAATTTTTTAAATCTTTCCAGTTTAAGACTCTACAAAAACATATTGTAAATAAAAATATGAAAGTATTTGTGCGAATAAAAACTACATCATTCTTTAAAATAGTCAACTTATGCGGCATTACTTTTAGTGAATTAAGCGGCGCTACTTTTGACTTTGAATGCGATTACTTTTAAACGTCTAAAAATAATGGCATTACTTTTCGCTGCCCTAATATAAGATCGTGCTATACGCCACTTTGACCGAAATTGAGTTAGGTATGCAGTCATACTAAAAAAAGGAAGGGGAATCCGATTCTGCAGTCAGATTAAAGGAAATATTTAACAGTAAAAAGTTATTCAGAGTGGGTTAAGGCTATATCACAACAAAATCATAATTTTTAGAACTATACTGTTCTATATACAGCTTACACAATTAATTTGTTCTATATACTACTATTTCGTAACTATCCAAAATCTCAGAATTATACAAGTCTATGTTGCAATTTATTTGAATTTATTCCTTGTAATACAAATTACAAAGAATCAGTAAAAATAAAAATTTAGTATAAAAATAGTCTATATCCATCTGTATTTTTTTTCGGAATAATGAGATAGTCCATGCAACAAAAATACTTAACTTTGCTTTAGAAATAAATTCAGAATTAAAATGTGCTATATACATGAAAAAATAATTTTCTTAAAATTATACAAGCCTATATCACATTCCTTTTAAATTTTCGCAGTATTCACGAGGTCAATAATGCAAAAATACATAAATTTGGTTATGAGAAAAATTTAGAATTATAACGTGCTATATGCTCTGCTACAGAATTATTCCGGTCAATGTAGCAAAACTATAGAATTATTCCGGTCAATGTAGCAAAACTACATAGTTATGCTTTTGAGAAAAATTTAGAATTATAACATGCTATATGCTCGGAAATTTTTTTTTTTTAAATTAGAACAGCCTACATCCCACCATTTTTATATTTCCGCAGTAAGCACAAGGTCAAAGTAACAGAAATAATGTAATTCTGGTTTAAAAAAAATAAAATTAAAACGTGCTATATTCGTGCTGTGCAGTCTTTTTATTCTTGAGAACATTTTTGTTTTTTATAACTGACATTTTAAGCTAGCTGTTTTACGTTTTAAGTTGTTTATATTTATTTCTTGTGTGGTGCTGATAACCATGATAAAATGAGCTCGTCTGCAAAAAAAATATCATCATCTTGATATAAATTCTGATTTTGATTTGCCAACAGTAAGCTGTGAAACAAACATAAATATCGGATGTTTATCTATTTCGTTGGATGATTTATTAACTGCTATTGGTAGATTGGATACAATTTCTATTGCTGGCCCTGATGGCATTCCTGCTTTGGTTTTAGTTAAATGCCAATCGTCATTGAGTTTTCCATTAAAATTTATTTTTAATTTATCAATACAATTAGGTTATTTTCTAGATGAATGGAAAACATTTTTTATTCGTCCAATACACAAATCTGCTTTAAAATTAATAATTGAAAATTATAGGCCTATTGCAAAACTATCTGTGACTCCCAAGCTTTTCGAAAGCATTGTTAAGGACAAATTATACTTCTTATTGAAAGAATATATATCACCTTAGTAACATGGATTTGTCTCGGGTAAATCGACAGTAACTAATCTTGAATTAATATCTATTTTGAATTTTGAATTAATATCTATTCTCTAAATTCGTCTCTGATTCTTTAGAATCAGGTGCTCAGGTAGATGTAATTATTACTGATTTTTCAAAAGCATTTGACTCAGTAAATCATAAAATTTTACTTCATAGGTTGAGTAATTTGGGAATTCACTCATCTTTTTTGTCATGGTTTTCATCGTTTCTTCAGGGTAGAAAATTTTGTGTGAAGATTAATGATTGTGAATCTAGATATATAGAAGCGACAGCAGGTATTCCGCAAGGTAGCCGCCATATAGGACCTTGGGTGTTTATATTTTTTATTAATAATATTAACAAAGATTTTAAATATTCTTTTTCTTCTTTATATGCTCATGATGCTAAACTTTTCAAGAAAATTAGTGAATGATGAATTATAAGACTAAAGTACATGATAAATAAAAAATATATTTTTTTATTTAAAAACGAAGATTTTTTAATATTCTTAAGGATAGTTATAGTACGGAAGTTATACTCTTTGTTACACGTAGGTTTTATTTTAGTCAATTTCATATTAAGAATGATTTGAATTGGACCTTTTTGTTTAGTTATAATACTCAAAATTTATTCAAAAAGTATGTCTCTCTAATAGTATCAAGTAATATTTACATTATGCTATTAGTTTAAATCTAATATTTTTAAAATTATAACGTCCTATATTTAAAACTAAACGGTCTATATCCATTTTTACTAAAAAAGTTGTATATAAGCTGGATATAGCCCTTTTGGAAAAATTGATTTTCTTATTATTTTAGTAATTATAATAATATATTTAAGTATTATAAAAATAATTTAAACCTTATGACCTATACAATAGTAGTACTTATAAGTTATCTATCTACAGAGAAGCTTTATTACAAATTGGAACGTGATTTCAGTGTTTTGCTTCTCCTGCACAATTTACTAAATGGCGCGTAGCACGCTCTTATATTAGGGCAGCGTTTTAGCGAACTACTTTTAACTTTGAATGCGATTACTTTTAAACGGCTAAAAATAATGGCATTACTTTTAGTGAGCTACTTTTGACTTTGAATGGGATTACTTTTAAACATCTGCTTTTGACTTTGAATGCGATTACTTTTAAACGTTTGCTTTTGCTTTTGAATGCGATTATTTTTAAACGTCTGATTTTGACTTTGTATGCGATTACTTTTAAACGTGTACTTTTGACTTTGTATGCGATTATTTTTAAATGTCTGCTTTTGACTTTGAATGCGATTACTTTTAAACGTGTACTTTTGTCTTTGTATGCGATTACTTTTAAACGTCTGCTTTTGACTTTGAATGCGATTATTTTTAAACGTCTGATTTTGACTTTGTATGCGATTACTTTTAAACGTGTACTTTTGACTTTGTATGCGATTACTTTTAAACGTCTGCTTTTGACTTTGAATGCGATTATTTTTAAACGTCTACTTTTGACTTTGTATGCGATTACTTTTAAACGTCTGCTTTTGACTTTGAATGCGATTATTTTTAAACGTTTGCTTTTGACTTTGTATGCGATTACTTTTAAACGTGTACTTTTGACTTTGTATGCGATTACTTTTAAACGTCTGCTTTGACTTTGAATGCGATTATTTTTAAACGTCTGCTTTTGACTTTGTATGCGATTACTTTTAAACGTCTGCTTTTGACTTTGAATGCGATTATTTTTAAACGTCTGCTTTTGACTTTGTATGCGATTACTTTTAAACGTGTACTTTTGACTTTGTATGCAATTACTTTTAAACATGTACTTTTGACTTTGTATGCGATTACTTTTAAACGTTTAAAAATCATGGGATTGCTTTTAGGGAATTAAGCGGCGCTACTTTTGACGTTTAATGGGATTACTTTTAAAAATATAAAAATTATGCGATTGCTTTTAGTGAATTACTTAGAGCTACTTTCGACTTTTCATTAGATTACTTTTAAACGTCTGCCCCATAAAAATCATGACATTAAAGAAGAGGCGGTCGTGAGTCAAGGGTGCGATTTTAAAAATGTTTTTTCAATTTGTGCATCCATTTACTATGATAATAAGTGGACCTTCTAGTTGCGGGAATTGGAAAAACTAATTTTAAATAAGGAGTTTTTAATAGAAAATACACCTAGTAAAGTAATTTGGTGTTTTGCTGAAAGTAATTCAGTGCCGAATATTTCAAATGTTCAATTTCATAAAGGTGTGCCAGAACATTTTGAAAATGAGCCTGTTTTAATAATTTTAGATGATCAGATGATGGCAGGTTTTAATAAGCAAATATGTGAGCTATTTACAAAAGGCTCTCATTATCGAAATTTATCAATAGTGATAGTAACTCAAAATATTTTTCATAAAGCTTCACATTCTAGAGATATATCATTAAATGCCAAATACATTGTAATGTTTAAAAATCCTCGTGATCAACTTCAATTTCAACATTTAGCCAGACAAATATACCCCAAGATTCAAAAGATTTGTTGAGAATATATAAAGAGGTAACTGAAAAACCTCATGGTTTTTTATTAATCGACCTTACTCAGAATATAAACGATTGTCTTAGATGTAAAGATTTTTGTTGTTGTTTTTGCATTAGAAATGAAAATGACGAAAAACTTCAAGTTGAAAAGATTGGCGGACAACAAGCATTTATTATACGTGCTACAGAAAGCTAAACCTAAATTTAGAAAGGTTATTTTACAAAATGCAAATACTGACGCAATTAAAGCTTTAATAGAAATAGTATACAATACATTAAATGGAATAAAATTAATGAAAAAGATAAAACATATTTCGGAAAGTATAAAAAGGAAATGCGATGCTTATCATGTCCAAAGCGAAGTTTAACTTCTAAAAGAAAACTTCTAATTCAAAAAGGCGGATTTTTGCCAACTCTTTTAGCAACAATTTTTTCGGGAATAATCGGTAAAATTATCGAAAATGTTTGGTAATAAAATGACTAAAATGCTGCTAATATTTCCTAATGCTTATAATCGTATAAAGACTTGCTTAGAAGAAAATCCTGAAGCTGAAATCATTTCTAAAAAATTATTGCCCATTATTTATGATAATGAAAAAAGCGATGAACAAAAATGGATAGAGCTACGTCAAAATCTTTTGAAATTATCTACTTTGAGAAGAAGGGGTGAAGCGAATAAAGTTATGAACCATGAAACTAAAAATTGGAAAGACAACTCTTCTCAAACTAAGTTTATATTTAAAAATGATTTTTCATCGCAAACTGTTCCAGAAAAACAGGAAATGTTAAATAAAAGTATGAAGGAAACATATTTTGAAGATGAACATTTTTCAGCTAATCATGAACGCTTCAAAACTCCCAAGGCACCGAGAAAAAGAAATAGGAATGTTTTAGATGATACTATGGAGCCTAAAAAAAGAACGAAAGCATGATGATATAAAAATTATAGAAAAATATGGGTCAGTTTATACTATTCTATGTGACGATAATAAAAAAATTGATGATGTAGAATTACGTGAAATGATTAAAAAAGCAGAACATGAAAATAAAGCTGAGGAAACTAGGGAAACGCGTATAACTCGTTCTCGTTCTAAATCTAAAAAACAAACGGGAAATAATATTTTTTCATGGTGTAAGATTAAATAATTTTATATGTAGACATGTATATATGAAAAAATAAATGTTGTAAATAATAAAAATGTATATAAAAAAGAATTTACTTTGCTTTATTTTATAATTATATTACCACTTGTATACATCATGTCGGACACGAATTTTTTTGTTACAGTTTTAGTAATAACTCTTTCAATATTTACTCGAATAATGTGCAATCTAATTTTACAAATTCTCTGCAAAAATGTTTGAAGCTTACAGGCGATTGGGTTGTTGGAATTTCGGAATTTTTTTTAAATGAGCTCAATTTGGATTCAAATTTTTCCAGAAAAACAATTATCGCGTCTGATCCGGCAAGTGTCTCATTTCTTTATGAACACGCAAGCGCGATCGCAAAATGGGGAGTAAAAATAAGGAAATAAACAAAGAAACTGAAGGCCTCATTATAAATAATTTTCAGATACTTGAAATGATATTTCCTCTCATAGGCTCAATTGAAAGCTTAATAAATCATTTAAAAATAAAAAAAGAAAAACATAATGTGGTTGGTCATATTTTCGTTTATAGCGATATTATAAAACCTAGATTGTTTGGCAGTCAATTTATAAGATGTTTACGAGTCCTTCCAGTCAATGGGTCGCAACAGCATATTAAATTTGATAGAATCGAGTACTCGCCAATAGAAATTTCTTCTATTCCAAGTATTTCATTATTGATAGCAAATGACCTGGGTAGAAAAGTCGATTTCAAAGATAGTTCGACGCCAATATTTTGCACATTACATTTTAAGAAATTAGGAACTATATAAATAAAATGCCCGCTTAAAATTTCTTCATTCTGTACTCAACCATGGAAAAAGTATACACAAATTATTATATGAGCCAAATTGGTGGTGGCACGCTTGACATAGGAGATGTGTACGCTATCCCGAGAGTTATCCAGTCGGGTAAAGGGAGTGTCGGAGCTTTTTTTCGGAAATTTTTAAATATTTGAAACCATTGTGGCAATCGGGTATCTCAGCATTAAAAAATCAAGCAATTAAATCGGGAAAGGCTGTTTTAGAAGATATTGGTAGTAGACCCATAACTGAAATTTTAAAACATCAAAGTGTTGCAGCTGTAAATGAGCTGAAAGAAAAAGGTATAAGAAAGCTTAAAAATATGGCTCAGTCGGGGTCCGGATTACGTATAAAAAAGAAAACTTTGAAAGCTAAAACCCAGTCTTTGACTAGCAGCAAAGGAAGACATATATCAAAATTAAAAAATTATCTAAAAAATCGTAATAAATCAGACATATTTACAAACTAAAAATAGATAAATGTAGAACGCATGAAAAGCGAATTGGACCTATTTTCGCCATTACCTATTCAATCGAGTGTTTTACGTTGTGAAGAAGTTCCTTTTAGCCCCATTGCATCTTTAGATAATGCCAGTTCTATCGAATTTGTATCTTTGGGAAATGGCGAAACTTATAGAGATATTTCAAATATACATTTAAGAATGGTTCTACAAATTAAAGGGGGAAATGAATCGAAATCGGCTGATTCAAAATCGATCGGCGTTGTGAATAATATTTTGCATTCGCTTATCCGAAATTGCATCGTATCTTTAAATAATATGCCAGTATCACAATCGGATAATAATTACCATTACAGAGCATACATAGAAACACTTTTAAATTATGGATCTGATGCATCACAAACTCATCTCGAGTTTTCTGGATGGTTTTTAGATACGCGAAAAGTTAATTCAATTATAGATAAGGAAAATCCTGGATTAGATAAAAGAAGAGAATTATTTAAAGAAGGCAATAAAGTCGAGCTTATGGGCAAAATTCATGCGGATTTATTTAATCAGCCAAAATATCTATTAAATAATGTCGATTTAAAAGATACTTTAAATCTAGAAAAACCTGATTTTTGCATAATGGTGGCTGCGACTGGTGAATCATCAATAAAAATTCATGAAGCAACTTTATACATAAATCATATAACTCTGAATACCGATATTTTACTAGCGCATCACAAAGTTTTGCAAACTAGAAATGCGATTTATCCGTACAAGCGAGTCGAAGTAAAATCTTTTACTTTACATCCCGGAAGTCATTCATTAGCGCTTGATAATGTAGTTATTGGCCAATTGCCTAATTTATTAATATTTTGCATGGTTTCTAATAAAGCTTATTCTGGTGAAAGAGCAGAAAATCCATTTAATTTTCAACATTACAAGTTGCAACGGTTTAACTTGGCTGTTAATGGAGTTCACATACATTCTCAGCCTCTGGAATTTAATTATAGTAATAATAAAAATATTGTTAGTACTAGAGGCTATAGTACTAGAGGCTATCACACAATATTCAGAGGTACTGGAATTCATTATGATGATAGAAGTCATCAAATTAGCAAAAAGTTGTTTGATAATGGCCATTTTTTCCTTGCATTCGATCTTATTTCAGACCATTCAAACAATTCACACTGTTCGAGTTTATTAAATCAGGGCACTGTGAAAATAGAGGGACGTTTCCATAGCACTTTGCAAGAGGCCGTAACATGTCTTGTATATTGCGAATATGATGCAATTCTCGAAATAGATCAAAATAAGAACATTCATCAAAGGTTATAAAGAACTGTTTCCTTCACACATCAATCAATATGATGGATACTTTAGAACTCACCCGTGCTCTTCTAAAAAATCGATGGAACAAAAAATATTTTCAAGGAGTTATTCCAGCTGATCAATTGCCGCTAAAAATAAGAAAAAACCGGCTTTAATAATTGCAAATACAGATCCGGCGTCAAAACCTGGCATGCATTGGGTCGCTTTTTATTTTAATTCAAAAGGAACAGCAGAATATTTCGATTCATTGGGAGAGATGCCATCAAATCAGCAATTTTTAGAATTTTTGAAAAACAACAGTAAAACATTTTCAGGAAGCTCGAAAAGATTGCAGAGGTTTTTTTCAACAACGTGCGGAAATTATTGTGCTTTATATTTATACTATAAAGCAAAACAAAAAAAAAACTTAAAGAGTTTTTAATTGAATTTTCGAGTAATTTAGAAAAAAATTATAAGAAGATTTTACAATTATATAAAAAATTATTTAAATATAATCAGAATGGAGGAAGAAAATTTATTATATCAAATCAAATATGTTAACCTTGTAAATAAATAAACTTTTTTGTAAAAATAATAAGACCATGTTTTTTATTTGTATAATAATAATTTTTATTTTCTAGCTTTTTTACTTTACAATTTATTTTCGTTCATTACTTATTAGGTTTTTTCAATAAAATCAAAAATAGCCATATTTTTTTGTCTGGAATTCTGCCTTTAAAAATCATATTATATTTATGTGCGTTTAATGATTCGAGTTCTACGTCACTTTATGCAATTTTCATCATTTGGTCTGGTAAAAAAATCCACATATACTGTCCAGTTTCTTGATCTTCTAAATTAACTATTAACTTTACACCAATCTTGGTCTCCTTAAAAGCGAAGTCAACCACTGCATATTCTTTGTCTACAATAAGTGCATCTACTGCTAGAAGCTAGAGCTTCGTTATCTGCTCCTGCTGCCGAGTTTTGAAACTTTTCCATAATATTAGCCATTTTATTAATTTTAAAACAATTAAACTTAAACTTTGAAGCGTTTTAGAAATACTAATAATTATTTCGGGTTTTATATTATTCTATTTATATCATTTCTTCCAAACTGTTATATTATTAAAACAATGGGTGTAAATCGTATGATTACTCAGAATAGACTGAAGTCGTCTTTATTATAATTAATATATATATATATATAATATAAAACAACTGTAATTTAAATATAATAGTATAATATTATAAGAGATTAGTATAATACAAATACAATAATACTACATCATCCCTTTTAAGTATACAAAAATAGTTTTTTTTTCTATTTATCTTTTACCATATGATTTATAAAATTCTGATTTATTTTAGTTTTACTAATAATTTCCAATAACAATAATATTCAATCTTATTCAATATTATGAAAACTATATTTATCGTATAAAAATTTCTTTTGATATTTTTTTTTTTGTTTTAATACTAAATACCTAAAATACTAATTAATTCAATATGGAAATTTGACAGGTGTCTTAATTGTCCTACCATAACGCGTAACTCGACCAATTGGACTATTTTGAACATTCATATTTTCTGTATTAGCACTTGTGTTTTGAGCTTGTATAATAATATTTTCGTTACTAGAATTTACATTTATCTGTTGTTTATTTTTTAAAAGATATTGCCTATTTCTTCTGTACAACTTTTCATTTTTACCTTTTTTTATATATGATCTTGGTTCATTAGTTTTATTCATAACTACGCCAGGATACCATACAGAATTGGGAGATTTGTATATTATGTATATTATCACCATTATCTAATTCTTTTAATTTTCTTGCCTGACTATTGTATGATTTCTCAGTTTTTTTATTATAATTATTCACCAGCTTATCATATTTTTGAAAATTAATTAATTTAGGATTCAAATTTTCTAAAGCTGTTGGTATTTTAGAACGTAATTTTCTAGAAATTAATAATTCAGCTGGACTATATGAAGAAAAATTAGGCGTATTTCTATAATTCAATAAACCTACATAGGTATCAGAATTGTCATCTAAACATTTCAAAAATAATTGTTTGATTCAAGTTTGAACAGATCGTTCTGCCAATCCATTAGATCTCGAAATATAAAGACTTGTAAAGATATGTTTAATATTCCATTCTTTACAAAAACTATTAAAATCTTCAGCAGGAAATAGAAGTCCATTATCACTTACAATTATTGCTGGTATACCATGCCGTGCAAAAATCGATTTTAGTTTTGTAGTTACAATATTACTAGCATAACCAGAGTTTAACAAAGCAATTTCAATATATTTTGAAAAATAACCGACTATTAAGAAATAAGTTTTCTTTTTAAATTCAAATAAATCCATACCAACTTTATACCAAGGGATTTTGTATATTTCATGTTTTAGTAATGGCTCTTTTTGATTTGAATTTCTATACCGAATACAAATTTCGCAATTCTCAATAACATTTTTAATGTCGTTGTTAATATTAGGCCAATAAACTAATGATCTAGCTAATTTAATACTTTTTTCAATTCCCATATGACCTTCATGAATTAATTTTAATATATCTGAACGCATATTACTAGGTATTACAACTCTATTACCCAAAAAAACAATTTCATAGACTACATGAATTTCATTCTTAACTTTAAAATATACCGAAACACTTTGATCAATATTATGTTAATTATTTGGCCATCCCTCATTACAATATTCTTTAACTTTAAATAAAGTTTTATCATTCAAAGTTTCATTTTCTATTTCTTCTAATTTGTCATCTTTTACAGGTAAAGTTGATATTAATAAATTACATTGACTTTTTATTTCGTCATCGAATTCGGTCATTTCAAGAGGGCTGCTCTTGAAAGAGTATCTGCTACGAACAAATGTTTACCAGGTTTATAAACAATTTTTATGTTATATACTTGAAGCCTTAACATGAAACGCTGAAGTCGTGCAGGTACTTTATATAAAGCGTCGGCTGATTATTGTTTTGTACCATGTCCACTTTTAACTTTTTTTGGTTTAAGTGTTATTTCTGATTGAGGACTTCTAAACGAACCTTTTAATAATAAAAACCCTTAATTTAGCTATTGGAATCTGGTATAATGAGTTTGAATTTTGTTCCATGTCAATTCAATTTAAAAATTTGTTAATAAGTAAATATATAGTAACAAAAGATAAGAAAATTAAGTTGAACTTAAAATATAGGTCTCGTATAAGGTTATAAAATTATAAAACAGCGTTCTTTATTTCTATACATCTATATTTTGTTATTAATAATACTTTTATGTAGCCGAAAAAGACTGTTTTTGCTTAATAAACTAAATATCTGTAATAAAAAATACCTGCCGTGGGATTCTGTAAGCTGTGGAATTGATATTGACATAGAGATTGATATAGATATTGTTATTTGCGATTCTATAAATATTTTGATATCGACAAAATTTTATATTTCATACGATGGCGCTGCAATCGTTTGTGGGTATTGATACTCGTGTTTCCACATTGATATTTCGTATTCTGTAAAGTTACACATTGATATTTTTCGCTCACACATAGATATTTTTATCGACAGCCATATAGGCTGTGTAAATTAAAAGTGAAGGTTATTTAATAATTATTTTATTTATTAAATAATTTTTTATTATTATACTATATCTATAGAATATCAATTTAGGCTGTCGAATTAAAAGATAAGCTAGTAAAAAGTGTTTAAAGGTATAGTAAAATATTGGTAAGTACTATAAAAGATTTTTTTATTCAATTCAATTATTAAATATTTATGTTATAGGTTTTTGCTATAGAATATGAATCAAAAAAGGAGGACGAATGGACAGCTTGAATGCCTTATTGATTTTTTATTTATTAATAAGGATTTGGTCAGAGCAAATAACGTCACAGCTAAAGACACCAAGTGCCAGGTTTTAAAACCACCCAGAGCAGCAAAAATATATGCCTCTGGTACGGGTGGTGGACCAAAGGCAAAATATTTAAGTCCGATGGAAGAAATTTTATTTTAGAAATTTGTGGCCAAGCAGCAATTGAAGGTGTGACTGAAGTAAGGGAGATGTGAGGGTTTACATCTGAAATCCCTTTACCTGAATCAGCTGCAGAAATTGTGGTTGATGTTGCATCATTGGTAAGATTTTTAACATAACAAAAAAATTTAAATATTTTTTTTTTTTTTTTTTAATTTTAGGTAAATGAAAATATACCTACCACATCTAGTGCTGTACAAAGCGAAATTGAAATACCAATAATGTAACATTAATTATTTACAAATTATAAAAAGCATGTAATAAGTATTATTTTTTTGATTAATTTTAGAATATCGTAACACCACCGCCGAGGAAAAGGATGAGATTTGGAAGTTAATTAGATAGGAAAATGGACAAGCTGCTGGAAACAAACAAAGAAAAAAATAATTTATTAAAAGAACTAAATTTAAGTTCAATTAATAACAATTTATGTCATTTTCATTGCAAACATTGGCTGAAAATTCAAAAAAAAAAATGCTTAAATATAAATACATAGATTATAATTTAAAACTATTAAAGAGTTTTTTTAATTACAATAACTGTTTATTTCAAATTAATACCAAACATAATTTTAAATTATGTAAATTGGGTAAGTATAATTGAATTTCGTACACGGATACAATTATAATTAATTAATTATATAAACAAATTTTTGAATTTTTCGCACAATTTTTAAACATCAGAAACCTCAAATATATAGTTCAAAAAACATTCTAACAGATGTCGCACAAAGAGCTTAAAAGATATTAGAGAAATATTTTTAAAATTGCCAATGTGGTTATAGAATCAACATATTTTTACACATAGATATCTAGCATTGATATATCTCGATGTCTATGTCAATGTCAATGTGCTTACAGAATCCCACTGCTGAAATAAAATTAATCAGCAGTGGGATTCTGTAAGCACATTGACATTGACATAGACATCGAGATATATCAATGCTAGATATCTATGTGTAAAAATATGTTGATTCTATAACCACATTGGCAATTTTAAAAATATTTCTCTAATATCTTTTAAGCTCTTTGTGCGACATCTGTTAGAATGTTTTTTGAACTATATATTTGAGGTTTCTGATGTTTAAAATTTGTGCCAAAAATTCAAAAATTTGTTTATATAATTAATTAATTATAATTGTATCCGTGTACGAAATTCAATTATACTTACCCAATTTACATAATTTAAAATTATGTTTGGTATTAATTTGAAATAAACAGTTATTGTAATTAAAAAAACTCTTTAATAGTTTTAAATTATAATCTATGTATTTATATTTAAGCATTTTTTTTTTTTTTTTGAATTTTCAGCCAATGTTTGCAATGAAAATGACATAAATTGTTATTAATTGAACTTAAATTTAGTTCTTTTAATAAATTATTTTTTTCTTTGTTTGTTTCCAGCAGCTTGTCCATTTTCCTATCTAATTAACTTCCAAATCTCATCCTTTTCCTCAGCGGTGGTGTTACGATATTCTAAAATTAATCAAAAAAATAATACTTATTACATGCTTTTTATAATTTGTAAATAATTAATATTACAATTATTGGTATTTCAATTTCGCTTTGTATAGCACTAGATGTGGTAGGTATATTTTCATTTACCTAAAATTAAAAAAAAAAAAAAAAAATATTTAAATTTTTTTGTTATGTTAAAAATCTTACCAATGATGCAACATCAACCACAATTTCTGCAGCTGATTCAGGTAAAGGGATTTCAGATGTAAACCCTCACATCTCCCTTACTTCAGTCACACCTTCAATTGCTGCTTGGCCACAAATTTCTAAAAAAAAAAAATTCCATCGGACTTAAATATTTTGCCTTTGGTCCACCACCCGTACCAGAGGCATATATTTTTGCTGCTCTGGCTGGTTTTAAAACCTGGCACTTGGTGTCTCTCCAGCTGTGGCGCAATCCATCAGGGTTTTTTAGAATTTAGCTGTGACGTTATTTGCTCTGACCAAATCCTTATTAATAAATAAAAAATCAATAAGGCATAAATCTTTTATAGTACTTACCAATATTTTACTACCTTTAAACACTTTTTACTAGCTTATCTTTTAATTCGACAGCCTAAATTGATATTCTATAGATATAGTATAATAATAAAAAATTATTTAATAAATGAAATAATTATTAAATAACCTTCACTTTTAATTTACACAGCCTATATGGCTGTCGATAAAAATATCTATGTGTGAGCGAAAAATATCAATGTGTAACTTTACAGAATACGAAATATCAATGTGGAAACACGAGTATCAATACCCACAAACGATTGCAGCGCCATCGTATGAAATATAAAATTTTATCGATATCAAAATATTTATAGAATCGCAAATAACAATATCTATATCAATCTCTATGTCAATATCAATTCCACAGCTTACAGAATCCCAATGCAGAACTTATTAAATTTATCGTTTCATCTTCATTGTCAGTGTCAGTGTCTAATCTTCATAATCAGAAATGGAGTTAATTATGAATGAAAAATTATTTGCTAGTTGCTGGCATTTATTGGTAACAATTCGAATTTGTTCCTGCAAAGTAGAACAAAAATGATTTTCTTTACGTAAAGAAGATTTTTATGATTTTCAGAAAATAGCAAAAAAAATTGAGTTTAGATCAGTGCCTTATACACAAATTAAATATATCCAAATTGATGAAACTTGCTATTTGTATTTTAAAACGTCATTTACTGCAGAACAGCAATCTGTAAGACTAACAAAAGGAACACGTAAAACCGAAAATTTTAATATATGTATGTACTTACAATTTACAAAAAAATTATAAATTGGGATAAATAAATATATACATAATAAAGGTAAATAAATAAATTATCTGATAATTTTTTAAATATTCCCCATTTTTTTGCAATTTTTGTTATTTCTAATTGGACTTGATACAATATTATAATTTATTTGTAAAATATTTTATTTTATTTTGTACCATGTCCTTTCAAGTCATCTCATAACTCCGAAAGTAACAGTTGTAGAAAGTTAAAAAAAAATGTCAAGATTTCTGACAAATTTCCTAACTATTATCTAAAGTAATAAAAGTTTTAGTATTTATACTTTATTAAAAAAACGAATGTAAAGTTTAAATTCCTAATAACTCGAAACTATGAAAAGTGGACATGGTACAAAACAATAATCAGCCGACGAAAGGTTTATCAAAAATAGGTATAAGAGGTTTATGGTCCGTTTCAACCAAAATTTCTCTACCATATAAGTATTGATGAAATCTGACACAACCAAATAAAATAGCAAATAATTCTTTTTCTATTTGAGCATAATTTTCTTGAGCAGATGTTAAAGTTATCGACTAAGCTATTGGTCTGTTTTCTTGAGTAATTACAGCACCCATTGCTGATTTCGATGCATCTACAGACAATTTAATTTCTTTATCAGGGTTATAATATGCTAAAATTGGTGTATTTGAAATTAAACTTTTTAACTTTTTGAATTCATCTTCATAAATTTGTTCCCAAGACCAATGAATACCCTTTCTCAATAATTGACGTAGATTACTATTTACAATAGATAATCCTTCAACAAATGAAGCTAAATAATTGACCATACCTAAGAATCTTTGTAAATCTTTGGTATTTTTTGGTTGCGGTATATTGCAAGTTGCTTCAATTTTTGAATGGTCTGGTCGAACTCCTCTTGGTCGTTAAATATATGACCTAAAAATCTAATTTCTTTCAGACAAATCTGTGACTTATTTTTATTAAATTTTATTCCTAATTTTTTTGCTCGATCTAAAACTATTTTTAAAGTCCTATCATGTTCTTCTTTTGAACTAGCAAAAATTAAAAAATCATCAATATAAATAATAACATTTGGAATATCTTCAAAATATTTTATCATTTCTGAATGAAAAATTTCAGGAGCTGCATTTATTCCAAATGGAAGTCGTAAAAATCTATATCTACCAAAAGGTGTATTAAAAGTTGTTAATTTAGAAAATTCTTCATCAAGAGGTATCATCCAAAAACCTGAATTAGCATCTAGAGTACTATAATATTTTGAATTTATAAGTCGTGATTTAATTTCCTCAATATTTGGAAATGGAAAATGTGGACGCATTACAACTTTATTTAAATAAGGGGGATCTAAACACAAGCGCAAATTACCATTTGATTTTTTGACTAATACAATTGAATTAACCCAACTGGTTGGTTCATTTTCACGAATAATTACATTTAAATTTTCCATTCTTTTTAATTCAAGTTTTAAATCATTTAACAAATTTATTGGTACTTTACGAATATATTCCACAACTGGTTTAAATTTATCATTAATTTTTAAATGGCATTTATTTTTGACACACCCTCATCCTTCAAAAACTGATTTATTATTTTCAATATCAAAACTATTACTATTATTTGTATTTTTATTTTTCTCATCGTAATAATTAATTGTATTATCATTACTTTCAATTTTATTTAAAAATTTACTTTCAATTATGTCTATTAACAAAATAGATTCTAAACCCAATATAGTTTTGCAATCCATGTTTATAATTACTAATTCTAATTTAAATTTTTTATTATTAAATTCACAATCAATTTTAATTGTACCCAAAACATTTAAACTTTCACCAGAAAATGTGAAAACATTAGAATTAGTTTGACAAATTAAATTTTTATTTAATTTTAATTCTGTAAATTTGTTAATAGACATAATATTACACTGTGCACCAGTGTCTATTTGAAATTTAGTATTAATATTATTAATTTTAATATTCACATACCAAGACTAATTAATTTTATTGTTCATGATCATACTCAAAAATAACTGTTCTTCTTCTTCCGTGCTATTTTCAATATTGTTGATCGTTCTAGCTTTACCTTTGCACATTTTACCATAATGATTCTTCTTTCCACATTTAAAACATGTTGCATTTATTGCTGGACATTTATTATTATAATGTTGCTGACCGCATCTGTTACATATTAAATTTCCAGATGACTGACCTATTGACTGACCTGAATGACCTGAATGACATGTATGACCTGAATGACCTTTCTTCATTTGCTGAACATGCTGAGTTGACTTATGACTACAATTATAACTGGATTTTGATTTAAACTGACCACCATTATATTGATTTGATTTTATTTGCTGTTGTTTAAATTTTAGTTCACCAATAAAACTGATTGTTCCTTTGTTGATTCTAATAATTTTGCCATTTCTATAATTTTATCTAATTTTTTATCTCCTTCACTTAACAATCTTTCACGAATATAACTATATTTTTGATTTAATCCACAAATAAATAAAATCTTTTTTAAGTTCATTGAATTCACATGTTTTACTTAATTTTTTTAAAATAGTTATATATTCATCAATAGATTCTGTAGGATTTTGACGACGTGTAAAAAAATTGTACCTTTAAATAATTATATTCACTTTTGGTACAAAATAAACTTCAATTTTTTTTACTAAATCTTTGTGTTTGATTGTTTCTTCATCCACATCAAATGATTCAAATATTTCAAAGACATCAGAGCCCATGTGGTGTAACAACAAATAGTTTTTTCGTATATCATTTGATTCTTTTAAATCACCAGCCAGCATAAATATTTTAAATTTCTTGTACCATAATTTCCAAGCTGCACTTAAATTGGTTGCTTTAAAATTAAATGGCTTTACTTCCAGCATCTATGCTTCTAAAATTATTTATAATTTTTGTTGATTCGACTTCATCGTCATTCATTTTGTATTAATTTAATTATTTTATTTAATTAAATTATAAAATTTTAATAATAATTTACAAATTTTTACGTTTAATGGCAATTCTTTTGTACTGAATTTTTTATATTACAAAGGAGACCACATCTGACACCATGTTATATTTTTAAAACAATGGGTGTAAATCGTATGATTACTCAGAATAGACTGAAGTCGTCTTTATTATAATTAATATATATATATATAATATAAAACAATTGTAACTTAAATATAATAGTATAATATAGTATAAGAGAGATTAGTATAATACAAATACAATAATACTACACAAACGACATGTTCAAACATGATTTTTATTCTAGCAATTATTACTTTTGTAATATGATATTATTTTTCCGGTAATAATAATTTTTAATAAAATTAATCGAAATTGCGTAATTGACAGAATTTATTAGCTGGTTATGCTAAATTTTAAGCGTGAGAAAAAACAATATTAATGCACCTGCATCCGGATTAATTCATTGACCCTTAAAATTCTCAAATTTGGAAAAGTAAATCCATTTAGATCATATTACATTATTATTCTTGACCGGAAATAGAAAAAAAAATTGCAATTATAATTAAGTATAAATATTTTTAGTTAAATTAAAGCGGTGTCGAATTTCATTAAGGAGAAAATTACTTAATAATTAATGTGGAAAAATTCTTAAAATACTCATTATTTTGTATGCAGTATAGAATTTATTTTCAATATTTTGCTCATTTCCTTTGAGCCAGAACATATATAAATACACTACTGTTATAGAATATATTAATTTATGTTAATATTTTTTTTCTAGGCGCCGCTTAAAGTAATTCGCTAAAAGTAATGCCATTATCTTTAGACGTTTACAAGTAATTGCATTAAAAGTCAAAAGTAGCGCCGCTAAATTCGCTAAAAGTAATGGCATGATCTTTATGGGGCGGCAAATTGTTTCCAAAAACTTTTTTAAGGTTTTTGGAAAATTGATCGCAGAAAATCAAAAGCAAGAAAATTCATAGTAAAGAAAAATTTATCGCACAAAATTGATCGCTGGGAAAATTCGTCGCAGGAAATTTCATCGCTAAAAATTAATCGCTGAGAAAATTTATAGCCGAGAAAAATTCATTGCAGAAAATTAATCACTAGGAAAATTCGTCGGACAAAATTAATCGCTGAAAAAATTCATCGCAGGAAATTTCACTGCAGAAAATTAATCGCTAGGTAAATTCATCGCAAGAAAAATTCGTAGAAAAAATCATAGCATAAAATTAGTCGTTAGCAAAATTCGTACAAGTAAATTTCTTCGCTGAAAATTGATCGCTAGGAAAATTCATTGCAAGAAAACTTCATCGCTGAAAATTAATCGCTAGAAAAATTCTAAAACCCATAAAAAATTCATCGCAGAAAATTAATCGTTAGGAAAATTCAACGCAAGAAAACTTCATCGCTGAAAATTAATCGCTAGAAAAATTCATCACAAAAAAATCCTTCGCAAGAAAACTTCATACCCATACAAAATTCATCACAGAAAATTAATCACTAAGAAAATTCATCGCCAAGAAAAATTGATCGCAGAAAATTCATTGCAGGAAATTTCATTGCAGAAAACTAGTCGGTAGGAAAATTCATCGCAAGAAAATCCATCGCAAGAAAAATTCATAGACAAGAAAAAATCGTAGCAGAAAATTAATCGTTAACAAAATTCGTACAAGTAAATTTCATCGCGGAAAATTGATCACAAGAAAATCCTTCGCAAGAAAACTTCATACCTCTAAACCGTTAGTAATTATTATCCGAGTTTGTGATTACGCATGTGTTGACTAATGTAGACGTTAGTAGCTCTTAGGTGTCCATGCTAATATTTCCGATTAATATTTCATATGTTCTAGATCATATGGTAAATATTATCCATTTTCTATGAAACAGTTTGGATTCGCGATTACGCATGCGTTGACTGAAGTAGAAGGTAGTAGCCAATTAATATTCCATATGTGTAAAATCATATGGTAAATATTATCCAATTTCAATGAAATTGTATGCTCAGGTTGGATTTGTGATTACGAATGTATAGACTAAGGTAGAAGTTAGTACTCTGAGGGGTCCATGCTAAAATTTCTGATTAATGTTTCAAATGTTGTAGATAATAGCGCCAATATTATCCAATTTCAATGAAAATTTGTACACAGGTTGGATTCGTGATTACGCATGTGCTGACTAAGGTAAGTAGATATAGGGGGTCTATGCTAAAATTTCCGATTAATATTCCATATGTTTTAGATCATATAGTAAATATTATCCAATTTCATTGAAATTTTGCACACAGGTTGGATTCGTGATTACGCATATTAATACTTATTATAGTTATTTTAATTATATTATTTATTATTTTCGTTATAATTAAATATAAAAGAAATAAAAATATAAAATAATAAATTTAAAAAAAAATTAATTTTTAAATCAATATATAATAAAGATGTCAAATTTTGAACAAAGCACTGTTTGTTACAAAGGTAATGTTAATTACCAAAAACTTTTGGACATAAACCGCTGTTAAATATTACTACGAGTTATCTGCACCCTTAATTAACAGCTTTTTTTTTGGTATGAGATGTTAGATGTGTGGCGTCATTGTAGCGTTGTGGTTTTTAACATAATTTGTCCCCCATAAATGGGTGCTGAATAAAATCTAGCAGGAATTCAAAATATGAAATTGTTTTGAAATATTTTTTTCATTCATTATTGTTGTTTGCTTTGACTATATACATATAAATATAATAGAAATATAAGTATCTAGAAAGCCAGTTAGTGCTAGGGTTTTGAGGCAAACATTTGTATATACATACAAACCTGTCATTTGTATATACATACAAACCTGTCATTTGAAATTAAAAAATTAACAAGCATTAGCAAAATTAAATATTGTTGTGAAATCGACTTACTTATGGATGTCTTATGAATAATTATCTTTATAACAATTTTAAAATAAAAGAAATAAGAAAACCAATTATATTTTATTTTTATTTTTATATTTAATTAATAAAATTTATATTTTTTATTGGTGCAAAAAAGAAATATATTTTGTGTATATTTTTTATTAATGTTTTATATATTTATATATATCTCTACAACATCGAAAATATGATCAATTTTATGTATTGCTGCCTGGTGGTTTTTTTTTGTAAATTTTTAATTTTCTTTTTTCGCAATATGAAATAGATTTATATCTAAATATTTTTCAATAATACGAGGGCTGATTGATAATTACGTGGACTGACACAGAAGACACAGTTTTTTTTTTTTTTCAACGTAGTCACCTTTTAGGACGATACACTTAGTTAGACGATGTTCCAGTTTTTTGATGCCTTCCAAAAAATATGATTTCTCCAACCCTTCAAAATAGCCATTTGTTTCGTCGATGACCTCAGCATTTGACCCAAATCTCTTTCCTGCAAGCCATTTTTTCATATTTGGAAACAGGAAAAAGTCAGAAGGGGCCAAATCTGGAGAATATGGTGGATGAGGAACCAATTCATATCTCAATTCTAATAATTTTGCTGTTGTAATTCCTGATTTGTGAACTGGTGCATTGTCTTGATGAAAAAGAACTTTTTTCTTTGCTAAATGTGGTCGTTTTATTATAATCTCTTCATTCAAACGATCCAATAATGTTGCATAATATTGTCCTGTGATTGTTTTTCCTTTTTGTAAATAATCGACATGGATTATACCATGAGCATCCCAAAAAACAGTGGCCATAATCTTGCCAGCTGATGGAACTGTTTTTGCCTTCTTTGGAGCCTTTTCATCTGTAGAAATCGACTGTTTTGATTGTTCTTTTGTCTCTGGTGTGTAGTAGTGTATCCATGTTTCATCAACGGTTATGAATCGACGCCAAAAATCGACTGGATTACGTTGTAATAACTCCAAAACTTGCTTTGATGTTGTCACATGATTGCGTTTTTGATCAATTGTAAGCAAACGCGGCACCCATCTTGCAGATACCTTTTTCATATCCAAATATTGATGTAAAATATTAAAAACACGTTCCGATGAGATGTACACGATGTCAACAATTTCCCGCAATTTCACTCTTCGGTCATCTAGTACGATATCATGGATTTTATCGACCATTTCTGGAGTAGTCACTTCATTTGGACGCCCAGAACGTTGTTCATCAATTGTGCTGGTACGGCCACTTTTAAACTCAGCAAACCACTTGCAAACCATTGATTTCGAAGGTGCAGATTCACCATAATATTTATCCAACTTTTCTTTAGTTTCCTTTGCTGTTTTCTGCCTCAAAAAATAATGTTTTATCAACACACGAAATTCGTTTTTATCCATTTTTAAAAATTCACTGAGATTGACTTACTTAAACGACTGTTACATGGAAAGTATACAAGATATCGACTTTAAATTTTATATATAGCCTAGTAAATGATTTTAGAGGTAAAAATACTTACTTTATACCTGTGCATTACCTGAATCACAGGTAGTCCACGTAATTATCAATCAGCCAAAATTAAACATTATTACTTAAAGTTGGTATCAATTGACAGTCAGAATAAAATGTATAACTAGCAATACTTTTACATAACATATATTTTGTGTTAGTAAAATTTTTTTAAAATAGCAATTATTGATAATTTAAAATAAAAGCGTTAACAAGTGAAGTTGATTTTCTATTGTATTATGTGGATTAGAATTATTGTGAAATTTTGAAAAGTGTTAAATATTTGAATTCAATAAAGAGATTGATTTAAAAATATATTTTAGTAGTTTACATTATCAGAAGTATGATATACTCGAAAAAAAACTAACAATAATTATTTTGTACTAAATAAATAGTTTTTTTGGTAAAAATGTAAAATATAAAAAATAGTGAAGATTGTATCGTAGCTGAGTTAAAGAACCATTTAAAATATTATAATTTGAATATAATACCCAGCAAACACGGCAATTGTCGCAAGAAAATTCGCAGTTTACACCTTTTGCGCCTAGTCGCAATATCGCACCATATTCGCAAACTTTAACGCCCGAAATATTTTGACCCCAATATATTAGAGTGAATATTGAGATAACCTAGCGAATAGGGAAAGAGTTTGTCGCTTGTTTGATCTAATAATACACTTTAGTAAACCTAACTGCGATTATCTAAAAAATTGCTTTAAGTTAAACTGCAGTGTTTGATAATGAGATATATTTGAGAGAATACTCGGGAATACTTACGTTTAACTTTTTTGATAATCATATGAGCTAACGCAGGATTTTCTGGCGATTATTTTAATCCATTTACCATGTGTTTACCTTGCATATTTCTCATTAATTTTTTATGAATAAAATATTTACAATGTTCGAAAAACCAAAAATGTATGTTATGTTTCATATATTTTGTTTGGAACATTGAAATATATATTATACATTATATATGTATAACACAAAACATCAATAAATTAAATTTAAATTATGAAGATTAATTGTTATAGTAATTTTTATTACTAATATTATTATAAGATTACATTATAACATTGATTTTCATTTTTTTTTAGTTTTATTTTGTTTGATTAAAAAAAATTATTTCAAAGTTAATTTTAATTTAAATGTTAATTTTAATTCTTATATTGTTTTAAATTTCATTTTTATTTAAATTTAAATTTTAATATTAATTTTATTTTAAGTTTCATTTTGATTATCATTCTAATTTTATTTTCATTTTCATTCATTTCTAATTTTATTGTTATTTTCAAGATAGCTGCTTAATCTAAAGCGGTAAAAAAGCCAATTAAATTTAGTTAATATACCTACATTAAATATAAATAAAATAAATATAGATACACTTACCAATTTGTTCGCAAAAGAAGATTTCTTGCATTGATTATTTAGTTCAACAAAATCCTTTAGATTCGATATTGGCAAGGATATACCTTCATCGGCTTCAGCTTCTATATCGACTAAAGTATTAAGTTTTTTCATACAAAGAGATAACATTTATTTAATCTGTTTATTGTCTGATTTTAATACTTCCAATTCTGAAAATATGAGAAACATAATTTAAATTTTTATAAGAATTTTTTGATAATTTATGTTGTACCAAACTTTTTAAATTATTTTTGCAGTCATCGCATTTCTCCTTGGTACTACTTGTATGCAACACATTTTCTGGAGAAAGAGACAAACTTTCACGATATGCTGTCAGGTTTACTGATGTATTTGATGTTACCGATCTTTGGATTGATGTAATGGGAACCCTCATTCCTGCTTTTACGTTATGAAACAATTCTGTATTAATTTCTGTTTCCAACTGAGTTTCAATAAAGTCCTGGCTATGTGGTGTATCAATATCTGAAAAGAATTTAATATAATTTATTAGTACACATGTTGAGAAACGAAATTGAATAAAAAAATAACCTAAAAGATTATTGAAATCTTGGGTTTCTGTTTTTTTTTTTTTTAAATTATGTTGTCGATACTCCCCCTCCGAATGAGAAAAGTTTTGAGAATATTTTTTTAGAGCATCTTTGTATAGAACTAAAAAGAATAAAATATACGTGATATTCTCATCACTTATAATAAAATAAAAAATATATCAACCTATATTTTTGTGCAGAACTCTACAAGGTAATTCAACCCAATCGGGACTCTTGGCTTTCCTGTTCTTTTTAGCACTAAATAATTCTGCGCCCTTTAAATGTTGCGGCCAAAAAAGTATTTTTTTGTTAACGACCCAATTGCTCGGAACAGCAGAACACATCTTTTCACCATTTTCCAAAGTTTCGACGACTACAAACATTCTGAAATAAAATAACGAAGTTATTATTTTCTTTAATGTTATATCTTTAATATTATATTGTTATGTACAAGATCTTCAGAGACAGATAATTACTATTTGTTATTTATCAGTTCCAATATTGGTCATCTTCTAAATATCCATCTGATTTACAAATCCCTATGTATGACGATAAAATGGGTAGATCGAAAAATAGTTCACTAAATATAATCTTTTTCCAACAAATGTACATATATAATATTATTTATTATTTTGCAGTGAAGAAACTTTACTATTTAATTTTTTGAATTTTTAAACCATTTATTTCTCTTTCTAGAAACATATTTATGTAAACATATTTCTTTGTATGGATCACCAGATTTCTTTTTTAATATAGGAACCATTTTTGATTTATCAGCTTTCAATACAAGAGGAGCGTTTTGATGTTCAGTAATACGGTTATGAATTTGCTCAAATGGTTTATTACCTTTTCGTATCATTCGTTTTATAAAAGACATATTATTATCAAAAGGAAAAACTATGAAATCGTTTAATTGGCCATAAATTTTAACATATTTACACAAATGAACCAAATTGTGTTCATTAAAAGTTATTTCTGAAAAGCCATATATTTTCTTAAAATCATCTACAAAAGCTCTTAAATCTGCAACGTGTAAAGTTGTAATATTTCTAGAAAATTCACTTGGTCTATACCATTTAACCAGTTAAAAATAATTTTTTTCGTAACTCCAAGGCATACTAAGAGCATATAATCAGGCGGAAATTGATCAATCATATGTATGGGTAACAATTCATAAATTGATAAGCTTTTGTGCTACTCTTCTTGCAGCTTATTACGGAAGGAATAGTCTGTTCTTAGACTTGCATTGGTCTCAGGAAAGGTTATCTTTTTATGAAATTGTCCTTCTTGTAACAATCACCACATCCAAAGTAACGAGGTGTGCCCTTTATACTTTTAATTAAACTTCGTGCTAGGGTGTCGCGGATGAAAGCACTATATATGCAGAGCAATTTTCTTATTATTAAGAAATTGCATTTATCATATATATGATAAATTGCATTTATCATATATGCATACATAAAAATATGCATAATATTTAATAAAAATATACATGCAGTCAGTGCATGTATGAAATATTTGTATGCTTAGGTTAGTCATCTATAATTATATTTTGTAAATAAAATATAACCCTGACCTACACAAAACATATGATGATTAATTCATTATATGTTTTGTGTGCATACGTCACACCACCCTTCCTGCGGGAAAAGGAGGAATGTACCCTAAGTAAATTCCTTCTTTCTAGCGTTAACATAATTTTTTTTCTATTACAAAATTTTATTAACAATTTTTTTTTTTTTATCTTCTTAACAACTTATTAAAATGTATTTTTTTTTACAATGTATTTTCTTTTTAAATTTATTAAAATTGTTCTTAACATATTATGTATATATTTTTTTTTTTCTTTTGTTTAAATTTTTTATATTTTCATATAATTTTCAAAAAATTTCTTATTCTTACTATTATTTTTTTTCAAACATAATTCAATAATTCTTATTTTATATATGTGTTTTCTTTTGTACACATTAATTTTCAAAAAAATTTCTTATTCTTACTATTACTTTTTTTTCAAAAATAATTCAATAATTTTTATTCTATATATGTGTTTTCTTTTGTACACATATTATATCATAACATACATTATTTAGTTGTTAAACTTCATATTGTTACTTCAAAAAAAAAAAAATCATAATTTTTTCATATTTGATACCTATAAACCTTTCACCTTATATTTTTCCATCTCATATTCTTATTATATTATTTTTTTTTTCCTACACTAAATATTTGTAATTGTCCTATTTCTAATTTTCGTATATTACTTATTCTATTACCTACTCTATATTACCTATTCTATATTACTTATTAAAATATTATTTATTCCTATATTATTTATTAAAATATTATTTATTCTTATATTACTTATTAAAATATTATATATTCCTATATTACTTAGTCCTATAGGGTTTCCAGGCGTCCATCTCCCCCCAAACATTTTTTTTTTAAAATATCCTAATCTTCAGATATTATCATTAAATAGACATAATAAGGTTTCAACCTATTCTTATGTACGATGATCTTTTTCCTATTGTTTTTAATTTCACAATTTACTCCTTCTGTATTTACTACTTCATATGGACCAATATATATTGGATCCAACTATTTTCATTTTTCAGTAGTACTAAACTACCTATTTCATATGTACTATTTTTAACTTTGTAATCTTTATCGGATCTATCTTTTCTTTCTAATTTCTTTTTCCCTAACAATTCCCTACCATCCCTATGCGCTACTTGTAATTTATTTTTTAAGTCCTTACTATAATCTTCATAGTTGTATAGTGGTTCTACTTTATTGGTGAGATTTCATGGTAATCTACATTGCTTTCCATAAACTAATTCGTATGGTGTATATTCTGTTTCAGAACGTGTAATATGGCAACCATTTATGCCAATCAGTGTGACTCTCTGCAACATACGTTCTTAAATATGCTCCTAGAACTTTATGAGAATTTTCTAAAGCTCGGATGCTTTCATGGTGGTATGCGGTTGAAAATAGTTGATCTATTTTTAGCAATTTACACATATCCTTGAACACATGACTCATAAATTCTGTTCCTTGATCTGAAGCTATTTTCTTTGGTACTCTGTATTTTAAAATGAAATGTTCTACCATTCCTTCCGCTACAGAATTTGCTTCCTTGTTTTTCTATGGAACATTTTCTATGAACTTCGTCAATTCGTCTTGTATGGTAAGTATATATTTAAAACCTTTTGTTGTTTCGTCTAATGGTCCTACGAGATCTATATAAATCTTCTAGAAACTTGTCTCACTGGTTGATGTTATGACCATTGGTTGTCTTTTCATATTGATGAGTTTGTTTCGTTGGCATGTTTCGCAATGTTTAACGAAAGTTGTTATGTCTTCCTGCATCCCTGTCCAAAAGTATTTGCATTTGATGTTCTTAATCATTCGATTAATTCCTGCATGTCCACTTGTTGGTAATATGTGATAATCGTTTAATAATAGCTTTTTCATCCCTGGGTCAGTTATCCTTATTAAATCTTTCATAACAATTATTTCTATATTCATATCTTTAAATAGTTCATTTATTTTCTTCTCCATATTATTTAAATTATTTTGTCGACGGCCGTCATTTAATTTCAATAATTCTCCTTTTGAGATATATAATTTTTCTAATTTTAATAGAACCATGATTTTCTGCACGTCCTTCCACAGCAATCTGCCAAATGTTGCGGATTGGCTTTCAGTGCTATCGTTTGGTTTCACCATTAATATACAATTTTTCTTTGGTATATGCGCTAATACCTTACTTGGACCCATAATAATATCTTGTTCATTTCTTAACTTCTCAATCTCTTCTTTGAAACTATTACACTATTTTTAACTCGATTAATTTCAACCCTGTTGATGTTGGTTGTAGTAATTCCTTTATAATTTCTTCATCTGTTTCCTCTTTATCTTCTATTGGTTTATTTTCTTCTTGATTTGTTTTCGATCTGGTTATAACTAAAAAATTTAAATCTTCTGACGATATTTTGATTCTGCTCAATGCATCTGCAGTACAATTTTCTTTATCTGGAGAATATTCCACATAGAAATTATATTCTTCCAGTAACAATCTAAATTTGGTAAGTTTTGATGACGGTTCTTTCAGTGAGAATAAGTAAACTAATGGTCTGTGATCTGTCAATATTTTTAAACCTTTTCCGAAAAGATACGGTCTGTAATGTCGAATAGCCCATACTATGGCTAATAATTCTTTTTCAATAGTGCTATAATTTGTCTCAGCACTATTTAAAGTTTTACTTGCGAATGTAATCGGTCTATCGTCGTTATTTGATAATACTGCTCCTAAAGCAGAATCTGATGCATCTGTTCGTAAAATAAATTCTTCGTCAAAATTCGGAAATTGTAAATTTTTTTGACTGATTAAAATCTCTCGTACTGTATTAAACGCTTCTATACAGTCTGGTGTGAAATTAAATTTAACGTCTTTTTTTAGCAATTTGTTTAGTGGTATACAGATTGATGCAAAATTCGGAATGAATTTTCTGTAATAGTTTGCAAATGCTACAAATCGTCTAACTTCATCCGCGTTCGTAGGGTGTGGAAAATTTTTTATTGCTTCTGATTTCGAAGGATCAGGTAAAATTCTGTTTTCTGAAATACTGTGCCCTAAGTACAGCAGTTCTTTCCTTAGAAAGTGACATTTACCAGGATGAATTTTTAAATTTACCTCCCTTAAACTGGTGAAAACTTCTATTAAATTTTTATTGTGCGATTCTAAACTATTCCCAAAAATTATTAGATCGTCCAAATATACGAAACATTGTGAAAAGATGCTTGGAGAAATTTTTAACCCCATTGGTAGTCTTGTCAATTGGTAATGTCCATTCTCAGTTGAAAACGCAGTACATGGTCTACTCTTTTCACCAAATTCCATCTGATAACAACCTTGGCTTAAATCTATGCAAGATAAATATTACGCACCTCCTACCATGTCATAAATATCTGTAATATTTGGTAGTGGGAATTTATCATTACGTCATTAACCTTACGGTATTCTATTACCATTCTGAACTTTTGGAGTCCAGTAACAGGATCCTTCTTTTTCGGTACTATCAAAACAGGTGAATTCCATGCTTATACGGATGGTTCCGCAATTTTTTGATAAATCATTATCTGTATTTCATCCTGTAGTGGTTGTTTCTGCGAATGTGGAATCCTATAAGGTTTTGTGTATGTAGGTGCTACTCCATTTTTTAATTAGATTTTTGCTGTTGCTGTGTTTGTTACTGTTAATGCATCTCCATCCAGATGAAAAATATCGTTGAACTTTGTGCAGATTTGTTGTACGCATTTCTTTTCTTCACAATTCAATGTGTCATAGTTAATTTCTGTTAGTAATTTGTCAACCCGTTTTGTCGAAGTCTTTGTCGATTCTTTATAATTTAATATGTAATGATCGTTTAGACCGTATGATTCTGGTTCAACCCAGTTTAATGTTACATTACTATCTCTTGTGTTTAAATTTTTTATTGGTATTTTACCATTTATGAACATGGATATTGATCCAGCCATGAAAACTCCCTCACATAATTCCGTTTGATGGAATATGCGTGTATCATTTATTTCTGTATTTATCCAATAAGTAGCTTCACATCGTGATGCTATTGTAATTGTATTAAAATTCTGTTTACTTATAATTGGCAAAATTATTTGTTCATTATTTATAGTAATATCAAGAATAAATTTTTCTAAATTTATTTTGGCTTGATAATTTGTTAAAAAGTTTGCTCCCAAAATACCATCTACCGGTACGGGAAAGTCATTTTGAACAATGTGGAAATTATAATCAATGTTTATTGATTAAAAATTTAATTTTTTACTACAAGTGCGTAAAGTCTTGAGGTGTCCTGAAATACCATAAATTTTCGTAACATTATTTTTATTTATGTCATTATTTTGTAAAATATGTTGTTGGTGCAAATAGATGCGCCCGTATCTATTAAATATGTCGCAATTTATTTCAATATCCACGTATAGTCCATTTGAAATATTTTCTGTAAAAATTAGTTCATCGTCTAATTGGTGTAATTCCCTACCGCTGGGTTGTTCGTTTCCCTCTGTGATAGCTAGAATTCTTGAGTTTAATGCGTTTGTATCTGGTGTTCTGGTGTTTGAAAATTGTCGTCTGTTCCTAGGTAATTTCTATTTTTATTTGAATTAGTGTTATTATAACTTTGGTTATTATTATTATTATATCCTGTAAAGTTTCTGTTAAAATTTTGGTTGTTATTCCTGTTATTATTATTATTTATGTTATTATTTCTATAATTCGTATTATTGTTACTATTATTATTAGTTCTATTATTATTGTTTCTATATGAGTTGTTGTTATTATTATATCTATTATTATTATAATTGTTATTCAGGCGATGATTATTGGTATTATTATTATTCTTATTATAATTATTATTACTTCGATTGTTATAATTGTTGTTATAATTTTAATTATTCCTGTTGTAATTACTGTTATTATTATAATTATTATTTCGGTTGTTATTTTGAATATTTCTATTGTTATTGTATCTATTTGGTTCCATTTACCTTACTTCTTCGCTCGTACTAGGATCAAGTTCTAATAAATGTTGTATAGCAGTTTTGAACTCTGTGTGTCGAGCACTGTCTAATATTATTTTATACCTATCGTTTACTCCTTTTTTTATAAATGCTAAACCTCTACGGTTGTTAGCTGCTGTCAATGCCGGTCTTGCTGTTTCACTTTGTGCTTGAACTTCTAATTCAGTCATGCGTAAAATCAAACTTTCTATATCATTCACAAATTCTTTCATTGGTTTATTTCCCTGTCGACTGTTATTCAATTTTGTTTGAATAATTTCTATTGTGTCTTTACAACCACATTTGGTTTTTAATAATGTTTTTAATTCAATAAATCTTGTGGCTTCTATGTTGCCCAATTCTGTCAATGCTTTACCTTGAATTTTGCATTTTATCAAAAAAATTTGATTTGCATTTTATCAAAAAAAATGGAAAAAGTAGCTTAAATTACAAAAATTTCTGAAAAGTAACCTATATAAAAAACTACTACTATCAAGCTAGTATAAAAATCATGTATATATAAAAAATGTCTTAAAATGTTAGTATAAAAATATTTAAGAGTCTTAAAATGTTAGTATAAAAATATAAAACTTAGAATGTTAATTTTACCCTAAGATCTTGGGTAAACAAATATTTTTAATTCCACAAAACTAAAAAAAAATCCTAAATTTATTTTACCCTAGAATCTATGCTAAATTTCATTACAAAACTATACCTTAGAATCTCTACTAAATTTCCCTATCCTATACTTCAACCTATCTAATAAATATACCTTTCGGTATTTCCCTATATTATTGTTTCCTTATTATTTTTCTCTAAGTGTCACTGCTAAATGCCCTAACTAATAAATTTCCTAACAGTACTTTACTTAATTAAAATTACACTAGAAGAAAAATATAACATATTTATGTGTAACATGAAAAAATATATGATATATATATTTTTCCAAGTGTTTTTTTTTTGTGAAAAGTTTTTTTTCCTTTTATGGAAAAATTTTGTGTTTTGTATATAAATATAATATATGAAAATCGTATGTATAATTGTAACTTAAAATTCAGGAATGTATTTTCTTTTATGTTTTTTCTATATAGTTCTTTATTTTATTGTAAATATTAAAAAGGAATGCTGTATTTATATTTTTAAATTATATATTTTCTTGAACAATTCAAGAACTTCGATAGTCAAAACGTTTCTCGGTATCGCTAAATATTTATTGTTAAATGTTGCCCTTGTTGGGTTAAACACTTTTCCTTCAAAATCTTTAATGTCAAAACCCGCTATTTGAATTTTTATATGATTTAATTTTATATACGGAATTTTCCTTTATACTATTGTGAAAATATTTTTTTTTTAGAATGAATCCTACACCGCGGCAATTGTGATTTGCCGTTTAATTTTATTATTTAAATATTGTTTTGCTTTGTAAATAATGAAATAAATTACTATTACCAAAGCTAAAATTATTATAATCAATTGTAAGTCACTATATGACCTTCTGGTAATGTCAGTATTGGATACTCCTGTATTGTTATTAATAAGGATTTCCTCTTCTTTTGAGAATGAGCCACCCATTTAAAAAAATGTATAACCAAAACAATATTTGTACAAATAAAATTGTCAAAACAAGGATTTAACAAAAAAAATATTTATATTTATATTTAGAATATGAAGAAATATATATATATATTTTTGTTTTTATAGAAAAAGGATCATATATTTATGTCAACCGAAAATTTGTTAGATATATATATATATATATATATATATATATATATATATATATATATATATATATATATATATATATATTTGACCTATTAAAAAATTCCTTTAAACTAAACAATTCCTAAGTGCTAATATTAAATCCAAAATAATTCCTAAGTGTTAATAATATCAAGTATTAAATGCAGATATTTTTTTTTTTCTTTTTGACATTTTATTTTTCTTTATTTATAACAGATGTTCATCTTTTCATTTGCCTACAGCTAAAGTGTGGTCCAACAAATTAAATACCACGCAAGTGAAATAAAATCTTCTAATTTATTGCATCTAAACAAATGCCTTAAAGTGGTTGATATAGATATTTTTTATTTTGTTTATATTATGACAAACAATTTGAGTTTTTTCAAAACAACAAAAAAAAATTAAAAAAAATGAAATTTCTATTGCATATTTGTTTTTTATTTAGAAATGAGTATATGATATGTTGAAAATCATATTGTTAAAAATTCTTTTTGTATATATTTATACATTATTCTAAGATCTATGTATATAAATATATGTATATATATTATTTTTTTTAAAATGTGTTTTAGATATATTATACTAATTTATTAAAATTTATATATCTTGATTACAGATCTGATGGATATACCATATTGTCGAAGCATTTCTGGAACAGTTCGTCCAGCTTGTTTTTGGCGTTCTTCTTGGCGTTTTTCTTCCTGATGTTCTCTAGTCGTTGCTTCTCCTCCTTTTGTTTCCTAAAGTACTCCCGTTCTTCTGGCTTCACGGCCAAACGTTGAAGTCTTTTCAGCTCTCCAATTTCTCGCCTCGCTTTTGCCTGTACCCCTCCTCTTTTGTTTATTTTTACCGATGGTTTCTCTGTCTGGCTGATGGAATTGGCTTGTGGATGTCTCTGTCGATATTTTGCTAGTGATATTGGTCTAGGGCTAGCTTTTGTATTTTCCTTCAATATTTGGTTCAGCTCATCTTTTGCATTAATTTTCTGTTGTTGCTGCTGTTGTTGTTGCTTCTCTTGGCAGGATCGCCATGTAATGTTGGCTGGAGAATTACTAAAAGGTTCCATCCAACGATGTCCAGGTGCAATCTAATCTGTTGGCAAATATATATATGCTCTTATAGCGATATATATATATATATATATATATATATATATATATATATATATATATATATTTCCTCAACCAAAACCTTAGCAATGAAGCCGCTGGTTTAAAATGAATTGGCTAAAGAGCTTAGTTCATTTGGTTCTCAGGAAGATAGTTTATGTTTAATTTAAGCGAGTAGCGTATAATTAAGAATAAACTATGACTTTAGACTTCAAAAGTAAAAGTAACTTTATTAATTTGATTTCGTTTCTTTTATACCCTAAAAACTAACTAATACATAAATAATTATTAGAATAATTATTTGCTAACGCTAGTGTTTTGATCCCTTATTGGAATTCTTAGGAAGTTTTTTAATATTCTATATTGTAAAATGACCCATCTATTTTCGGTCATTGCATTTATCCATATATGCATATAGGATATAGTAATATATGCATACATAAAAATATGCATAATATTTAATAAGAATATACATGCAGTCAGTGCATGTATGAAATATTTGTATGCTTAGGTTACTCATCTATAATTATATTTTGTAAATAAAATATAACCCTGACCTACACAAAACATATGATGATTAATTCATTATATGTTTTGTGTGCTTACGTCACATGATATTATTTTCGCAAACCCATTTTCGTACATCTTCTTTAAGAGATTCACGATATGATAAAGATGTTGAAACTACGGAAAATGTTGGAGATCCTGTTTGAAA
>OY987255.1:62314733-62515633 GCA_963920725.1 Rhamphomyia laevipes
CATCAAATCTATCAATAAGATCCTCGATAACAGACAAAGGATAATTTTCTCGCTTAGTAATGTTATGTAACGTACGGTAGTCAATACATAACCTATAGTCATTTTTTTTAACAAGAAAAATCGGAGATGTATTAAGGCAATTCACTTTCACGAATCGTCTCCTTCTTCAAAAGTTCATCCAAAATATTTTTTTAAAACATCACGTTCATAAAAAGATAATCACGTTCATAAAAAGATAATCATAAAAATTATATTTTTATAATTAAAAAAATCGTTGTTTTCTAAATTAATTTGTATTTTAAATTCCAACTTTGGATCATTTTTTTCAATATTTTTATAACAACTAATCAAATTCATAGTATCTTTTTTAATTCATAGCTAATATCATTTCCGAAATGGAATTCGTAGTTCTGAATCTTTTTTTAAATCAATATCAATATTAAATAATTCATGTCCAAAAGTTTTATTAGTCATAGATGGTATAATTAACCACGCATTTAAAATATTTAAAAAATCTCTACCAATTATAATATCAGTATTAATTATATTATCATCAACTACTAATCTCGAATTACCAAAAAATTACATATCTAGAATTACCAAAAGTTTTAATCCAATTACTATACTTTCCAAAACCATTCAATTTCGAATTATTTATACCATTATAACCATAATTTACAATACTTTCAAATTTTCTACACATTTATTTTTTATTATTGAAACAGCATTTCCAGTATCTAATAATGCAGATAATATATTATCAACGATGTTACCTGAATAATCTTTAACAAATAATCTTATTTCAGTTGTGAATTCGTTGATATATACATCCTTCATAATGTTGTTAATCATAGTGTTATTACCAGCTACAGTTCTGATTCATTTTTCTTTAGACAATTTTGAATAAAATGTACATTTAGGGTCGTTTTTTCAATTCGAGTTTAAACTCAGTTTAAAGTTAAACTAAGTTTAATTCGAAAATTCGTTTTTTCAATCGCTTAAACTAAGTTTATCTTCCTTAAACTTAGATAAAATTAAACCACCGATTTTCGTGGTTTAAACTCAGTTTATCTTTATTTTGTTATAGTGTGCGTATTTTTACGCGTATGTATGTCAATTTTATCAGCTGGAAAAATGCGATGACAATTCAAATGTGAAATTTATGAAAATTTTTATTGTTGTCACATTATTGTTTTGGCATTAATTGTGAAAAGAAATTATTATTAAGAAAAGTGATTTTAAATACTTATTTTAAATGGAAGATTACCAAGATATGTTGGATGATTTTAAATTTTACAAACACATATTAAACCAAGCCCGGCGTCGAAAAACCTTTAATGAAATAATTGACCATTTTAATAAAAGGTATGACTTTGATTTCTTTGCAAAATTTCGGTTGTCAAAAAGCACTGTACATGTGCTAAATTTAATAAATGATGAAACTTTTTCTCTTTTCTCTAGAAGAAATTGTATCTGTTTTTTTTGCATTCAATTATATTTTTATATTTTTTTACACTATTAATTAATTTATCTATTTCTACACTACTGTAATTTGGGCATCTTTTTCGAGATTTCATTTTTTTTTAATTAATTATTTTGCATTTATATTTTACCGCAAATTCACAACTATAAAAACATAGACAAATAGGCAGTTTTTTTTTTTAAATCAATTGTCAAAGTTTCTGTTATTTCCATAGCAAACTTAAATTTCCTTGGGAAATAAATATTTCCTTTATTTAAACTCAGTTTAGTTATCCCTAGGATAAATTTTTATTGAGCAAACCAATCATAATTTAAACCAAGTTTAAATTTAAACTCGTTTTAGTTATACTTAAGTTTAAACTTTCATTGAAAAAACGGCCTTTAGTGTGGTCAACAATTTGTTTTATTTGGTTCTTTACAATTTTTTGAAATATGTCCAATTTGACTACAATTATAACAAAATATCCTAACAAGACGATAAGATACTTTCTGCGACATGTCTACTATAAGCATAAATGCGACATTTACACGTATTGCGATAAGAATTCAGAAGATAAATCAATGAGATCGTAACCAGATCATCGCTGCATTAAGAATACAAAAAATTCACTCAATCAGAGCATAAATTCATCGCATTGCGTTAAAGTAAGATTTCAAAAGATGCGTAACTCAATTAAATCGTAAACTTATCGCATATAAGTAAGATTGAAAAAGCTGTTCTTAATGTCGGCCGAAACGCATCGCATTGCAAAAACGTTCTGAATGATATCTTAAAGTTATCGCATTGCGGTAATGTAAATTTACGAAAGTGTACTTGTTCTGAAACGAAATATCATTGATATGAGTTAGAAAATCTCGCTATTATTTATGCGCTTCGCCGATTCGGAACGTACTTATTGGGAAGAACGTTTAAAATAGTCACATATTGTAATGCTTTGACACTAATTTTGAAAAAAGAAATTTTAAATCCTAGAATTAGTAGATGGGCATTATAGATGTAGAATCATGATTATATATTATTGAATATCGCGAAGGAAAGAGAAAACAACATGTAGATGCACTCACTAATCGCCATTTATTTTATTTTTAGAAAATACATATGAACAAATGATGTCAATTTATCAATGTCAAGATTTGGAAATAGAAGCAATACGTAAAAATTTAGAATTAAAAAGGTTTAGTTTATCGTAAAGTAGGAAAAAATTATATTAGATTTTATGTACCAAATGCTATGGTAGATCAAGTAATTCGGAATTCTCATGATCAGTTAGGATATCCTAGTGTTAAAAAAAATGTAGACTTTATTCGAAGAACATATTGGTTTCCTTATATGACAAATATCGTTATATTACAAATTGTTTGAAGTGCATAACTTTTATCCGTCGAGGTTTTTTACACTCTATTCCCAAGGAAAAATTACCTTTCGAAACTATCCATATTCATCATTATGGTCCCTTAGAACGTTATAGATACTTTAAATATTTGTTAGTTATAGTAGATGGATTTACGAAATTCACTAAATTGATTCCTACAACAGAAGAAACTATAAAATGTTTAGAAAATTATTTTTATCAATATAGTCGACAAATTAGAATTATTAGTGATAGCGGTACTGCTTTTGCCTCTAAACTATTTGAGACTTTCGTTCATGAAAATAGTATTCACTATAGTTTACTAGCTCGTGCTTGTCCTAAGGCGAATGGTCAAGTTGAACGATATAATCGAACTATAGGTCCAATGATATCAAAATGTATTGATATAGATAATAAAATTTCTTGGGTATATGCTTTAAAGAAGGTAGAATTTGGAAGAAATTAGAAATATCGCCGCTGATAATAATCGTGAACATCAAAATTATAATGAAGAGAAATTTAATGAAAAGCGTAAAATTCCGACACCATATAAAGTAGGAAATCTAGTTATGATAATTAATGTTATTAGTAATTAATGTTATTACAGTATTAGTAGGTATAAATAAGAAATTTATTCCCAAATATCGAGAACCGTATAAAGTTGAAAAAATTATAGGGAACGATCGTTATTTGTTGAAAGATGTAGATGATTTTCAAATAACCCAAAGACATTCTGACGTATACTGTTGCAACGACAACACTTTTTTATATATACAAGTACAAATTAGTTGTAAGGAACAACAAGAAGTAAAGTGGAGTCGTTTGTAAAATTAAATAGATTGTTTGTTTTAATAATTAATAAATATTATATTTTATTTATTATTTTATTACTTTCCGTTTATTGAATTTACAATTCATGTTTTCCTCACCTGGGCATAGCCCCTAAACGGGTTTACCGATTTAACTCAAATTTGAAAATTAAGCTCGTGTTATTAACCATTCGGTGCCCAGCGATGGGGCGGGGGTTGTTCCTATTTTCAAAAAAGTCATGTGGGGTATCAAATTAAAGGTATTGATGAGCACATCACATTGGGTAGTGTTTCCGGTAACTAGGACCACGTGGGTCCCCAAAAAAATGGGGCCAAATATGAAAAAAATCATGTGGGGTATAAAGTTAAAGGTCTGGAAGAGTAGATATCTTTGGGGTAATTAATGTTAGTGTTTGCAGCAACGTTGGTCATGTGGCGGCCTGAAAATGGGTCATGTGGTGGCCACAAAAATTCATGTTTTCTTCAACTGAGCATACCTCCTATACGGCTGTACGGATTTAACTCAAATTTGGAACTTAAGCTCGTGCTATGACCCATTTGGCGCCAAATAATTTTCATGGCCAGGCGGTAGGGCATGTGAGGGGGCTATTATTAAAAAATTAATCTCGTTAGGTAGTGTTTCCGGTAACGAGTACTACGTGGGGCCCCAAAATATGGGGCCAAAAAGAAAAAAAATCATATAGGGTATCAAATTAAAGGTCTGGAAGAATAGATATTTTTGGGGCAAGTAATGGTAGTATTTAGGGCAACAAGAGTCATGTGGGGGCCTGGAAAATGGGGCCAAAAATAATCAAAATCATGTGGGGTATAAAATTAAAGGTCTCGACGAGTACATCTCGTTGGGTTATGTTTCAGATAAAGAGGGTCATATGGGGCCCTCAAAATTAAAAAATATATACATATATATATATATATATATATATACTATACATGTATATTATATATACTAAAAATATAAAAATTCTACAGTTTGTGACTAAAAAATATTTGACCGACTAAAAAGTATGAAATAAAAAATAAATAAAAAAAACTTTTTTAAAAAACTTTCCTTTATAAATAGTAGTAATATGTGACTAAAAACTAATAAATAAGAATATTAAAATTATATAATTTTACATTCTTGTATCTAGAGTTTCAGTAATGGTCAATTGAAGTAGGGTTAACTGTAAACGTACTAGATTAGAGATTCAGTGAAGGTAAAATATAGTAAAAGGGAAGTAGACCCCTTGTAATTATCATTGATTCTGATAAATTCTATTAATTCTCATAAGATCTCTTTATATAATATTAATTCTGATCAAATTTGCTACCATTAATTTTGATCAGTTATACTTCCCTTTATAAATATTGATTCGAGTTTTATTTATATTGGGAGTTAATATATCAGAAGTGGGATATACTCATAAACCTTTGTGGATTGAGTTGATATCTGATCTTTGAAGAAAAGATTAATAAAAAAAAAATATTATTAAAATGTTGGTATATTGCATGTATTTTTTGTTTTTTGTTTGGAAAAAAATTAAGGTTAAATTGGGTTTTTTTTTCAAAAAACAAAAATGAATAAAATATTTGATGGAGTATAAAAGAATTGATAAATACATACATATTGAGCTGAGTTTATTGAAGAATGACTGAGGAGCAAAAGTATAGACATACCAAAAAAATCGCAAAGGTAAAAAATATCTAAGATTCTCAGTAAACATTGATACTGGTACCTGTTCCATTATTATTATGGAATTTTGTTTTTCCCCATTTATTATATACCTAAATATCTTCAATAAATATCCTGTTCAAGTATGATCGCATTAACAGTTTGTTTTAAAACGTGATAAAGTCATCAACATAGAAAAATTATAAGAAAAAATGCCTCAATTAACATCAAGCCAAAAAGCCGTTATAGTAGCTTTATACAATGAAGATTTAAGTTGTTGAGATAGCCCGTAGAATAGGATAGGACAATCTACTCCGATGAATGCAAATTTAACTTGCATCGATCTGATGAGAGGCTGTACGTTAGGAGAAGAATTGCAGAAATAAAGTTGCAATCATGCCAACAATTGGGGAGACTAGCCTTTGTCAACACGACGATGAACCGCCAGAACTACAAAACTGTTCTTGAAGAACAGTTTGCCGAAAATGAACAGTTTATTTTCCAGCACGATAATGCGCCATGTTACAAAGCTCAAATGGTGAGTATTATTGTTTTTAAAAGTTTTACATTTACTAAGTTTAAAAAAAGTCACTCTGTTCTATAAATGCAATTGTTTCTTGTTATATTTAACTTCTTACGTTTCAGCATTCCTAGATACAAATGGTATTGATGTATTGGATTGGCTTGCACAAATTCCTTAACTAAAAAAGATTTAATACCGAGAATTGTCCGATGGTGGCTTAAGCTACAAGAATTTGAATTCGAAGTAATACACCGTGCGGGTGATAGTTTGAAACATGTAGATGCTTTGAGTCGTAATCCATTTTATCAACCTGAAGAAAGATGACAAAAAGATTTCGTATATTTAAGACGTTTTAAAAAAAGATGGTAGACTTTCAAAAGATGAACAGCGTATACACGAAGAATTTGTAATTGAAAATGATATAGTTTACAAATCAATTGAAGATAATCGGATGTTGTAAAATTGTGTCATATGTTTATTAGTATAATTATAAAAAAAAATCTGTAAAATCGGTGTTTAATAGTTTAAATCCGTAATTAAATGAAGACATTAAAAAGTCATAATATAAAAATAAATAATAATAATAATAATAATGATATACATATTGATATACCTGTTAATAAGAAATTTGTATACTTGAAAAATAAAAATTGGTATATTAAATAAAAAATATAACTTAAAATAAATTGGTATATATATATATAAAGATACCAAAAAAGGTACAGTCGGTAAAAAAAAATATTGTTTGCATAGAAACAAAATATCGTAAAACAAGAAATTTATGCATATAAAAAAAGTGCATTGGTTTTCTTGTTGATACAATTAAAATTCAAATTGTGAAGCCGTTAAAATTGGCATAAAAAATATTTTTTGCTTGGTTACCATAGCTTGATCTTGTTGCTATGCAAAAAAAAAAGCTGCTAACTAGGGGGAGCAGATAACTCGTAGTATGTTTTTAACAGCGATTTATGTCCAAAAGTTTTTTGTAATTAACATTATCTTTGTAACAAACAGTGCTTTCTTCAAAATTGCTCATCTTTATTATTTATTGATTTAATTTTATATTTTTATTTCTTTAATAATAAATAATATCATTAAAATAACTATAATAAGTATAAATATGCGTAATCATGAATCCAACCTGTGTACCAAATTTAATTGAAATAGGATAATAATTACACGCTGTAGAACATAAAGCAAATATTCTTCGGAAACTAAGTTGCTCATATATTAGTTTCCCATGAACGTACTATACCTACCAACTACAAATTTGTGGAGTATCAACGAGATAACTAAATGAAACTGTGTATGCAATATCATTCAAATTGGGTGAAAGTTACTGTAGATATAGAGAGTTGAACTTATGAAAAGTAATTACGGATTTTTACATGGACCCACTGAAGTATCGACTTTAACTTTTACAGGTGCCAAATACATATGGAAACTATCATATGTACCAAAATTTATGCTAATTAGATAAAAATTACTATATATGCTCTAGAGTATACAAAATTTGAATCGGAAATTTTACCATGGACACCCTAAAGTTACATACCTGTATATAGGTAGGCTTGTGGACAATCATGATACCAACCTATGTTTTAAATTTCATCCAAATCTGAGATATGAAATTTTTTTTACATTTTTCCGTAGAACAAAAACACATTATGTAGGGTCCCACATAAATGGGGAAATCTAACATAGTCCCACTGAAAGGATCGATCTCATCTTGTACCGGCACCGGGGCGAAGTCTGTTAGAACCTGTGTGCCAAATTTCATTAAAATCAGACGAGTGGTTCTAGGAGATATTGCTGCGCACATAAAAAGCGTACGTATACGCGTACGCGTCCCCCGGACACTTTTTTTTGCATTTTCGGATTCCCCGACCTCGGAAACGCCTAGAAAAGAATTTTGAGCGAATTTTTTTTTTGACCATCCAACCCATCACCAGACTTCATAGTATTTCATACTACTCGTAATATATTTTTATTATTTCATTATATATGTATATAAAAAAATACTTATACATATGTATACATATTAATAAAGCGTGAAAAAAGCTGGTATACATAAAAAAGAGAGTTATTCGTTTTCTATTTTCAATTGTTTTTTATATAAAAGGTGGAATCGGAACTAATATTAATATTGTGGGCGGTAATTTATTTGTTGGTCATTTTGTTTGAACAGAAACGAATTGAAATTTTTTCTATTATACAAAAATAAATTAATCACAATGGTAATAATGGTAAATATAAAGTAATATGTTCTTATTGTAAATTACCACATTCTTTATATAAATGTTTCAAATTTAAAAAATTACCTCCGCATTATCGAAAAGAATTCGTAATGAAAAATTCCTTATGTTATAAATGTTTATCAAATAGTCATATGTTACCTAAATGTACATATGATAAAAAATGTCAGCTGTGTAATGGAGTTCATCATACACTTATTCATCTTGATAAAAATATTGTGGCTCAATCCATGCCAATAAAAAGTAATTCCCAAGAATCAAAGTTAAATGTACAAACAGCGAGTTTTGTTAGTGAACCACATAATGATTTAATTTATCCATTTGGTTCTAATTCAAATGCAACTGTTAATATAAGAGAGGAGAAAAATGCAAAAGGTTTTTATTTACAATCATGTTTTACATTACCGCGGTGTGAAGCGAACTTGGAAAATAATAATTATAATAATATTAAATCAAGCATTGTTGATAATTTAATCCAAGATAATACTTTGTGCATGATCACAAGTTTTCAAAATAATAATACAAATCAGTGTATACAAAAAGATAGTATAACTGATGTAATTAATAAAAAATTAATATCAAAAACTGTTTTTGATGATTTGAATGAAATTCAGCAAATAGATTCAGTAGTGACTGACAAAAATATTGTATCCTGTAAATCAACAGGTTTTAATTTAGCTTTATTACCTACGGCGAAGGTTAAAGTTATTAGATTATTTGATGGTTGGTTGGTTGGTTAAAGTGGCGAGTCACAACTGGCTGCACGCCCGGCGACCCCAATTAGCGCGTTTGCACCGTTTTGCTACCACTCATACTCATGAGACCAGGTTAAGTTGCGCGATGGGAAGAGACGGTTTCGATCCATCTCGTGTTGTTCAAGAAGCGTACCATGTCTTTGGGTTGCTTCGTGGCTATGTCGTTGAGTTCTGTGAGGTATGGGCTGCCGAAAGAGTTGTATCTGACTCTTGCCAGCGCAGGGCACTTGCAGATGAAATGCACAACAGTTTCTTTTTCCTGCGGTATATTGCAGCTTCGGCATGATTGATTGAATGGGATGCCCAATCTGGCCGCATGTTCGCCAATCGGCCAGTGTCCCGTGTATACAGCTGTGGTTCTAGCTATATCTTTGCGGGGCAGCTTTAGGAGGTAGTCCATTTTTCTTTTTTCGTAGGACGGCCATGTTTTCCTGGCTGTTCTACACGTTGCTAGGTTCTTCCATCTTAGATTGGCTAAGGATAGGAAGTGTAAGTGAATGTCTCTTTTTACGGTATTTAAGGGGAGCTCAACTTGCTCAGCAAGTGATGCATCTGAATCGGAGCATCTCGTAGCTAATTCATCAGCACATTCATTCTCTGGGATGTTCCTATGGCCCGGAACCCATAGCAGGGTGACATTGCACTGGCTACCAATATGTGCATTTCTGCACTAGCTTTGATGATATTATGGCTGAGTCAAGAGCCAAGATAGCAGCTTGGCTGTCCGTAACTATTGCCACGTTGCGATTAGGGGATGTGTCATTCCTCACTATTTCGCATGCTTTCCAGATTGCTAGCATTTCGGCTTGAAAGACGCTAGATCTGTCTGGGAGTCTATATGATTGAGTTAAACCTAAAGTTTCCGCATAAACACCAGCACCAACACCACAGTCCATCCTTGAACCATCGGTGAATAGTACAGTATCCATTCCACTCAAGGGGTTTCCATCCTTCCAATCCCTCCTTGTTGGTATCCTAACTTTGAAATTCTTGTCAATCAACATGGGGATGGTTTAGTCTGTGGATTTGGGTACCAGTGTCCTGGTGACAGTACTAGGGATATTGCTGTGTCCATAGTGTTTTTTCAGCCAGTACCCATTTTCTTTGAGTCTGACTGCACTGCAAGTGGCTATATGTTTGATGTGTAGGTTCAATGGGAGAAGATAGAGAATTGCATCCAAAGCATCCCTCGGCGTAGATCTTAACGCTCCCGTGACGCTAATACATGCACTCCTCTGGACTCTACCTAGAATGGTACGAATGTATTCCTTCCCCACAGCTGGCCACCACACAACTGATTCATATGTGAGGATGGGACGTACTATGGCAGTGTACATCCACAAAGCCATGCTCGGCTTTAATCCCCACTTCTTTCCAAGCATCTTTTTACAGGAATATAGAGCTATGCAAGCCTTCCTGGTTCCTTCTTCAATATTAAGTCTCCAATTCAGTTTCGGGTCGAGTACTACGCCCAAGTATTTTACTTTAGATGACAGATCAAGCGTTACACCGTCCAGTCTTGGACGGATGAACGTTGGTATCTTTGTTTTGGTTGTAGAAAGCATCAGTTCTCTTTTATCCGACCAGCAACCTCCGTGTTTCCGGGGAAATGAGTATTCACCAGTAGATTTAATGTTTCTGAGGTCGACTCCGTCCATGTCCCCTCTGTTGTCTTTAGGAAAGACGGGTTGGAGTGCTCTTAGATTCTGCTTAGTCTGGCAGAGTCTCTAGTGCTTTCAATGGATTCACAGTACTCTTGCCATCCTTGGTTTTTAGCTGACCTGATGGCTTTTTTGTACTCTCTGAGCTGATCCTTGTAGGGTTGCCAACAGTTCTGTTTGTAACAGACATTGTATGTTTCCCTAGTCGCTCTCCTCAGGTTGGTAAGGTTTTCATTCCACCACACAGGGAATGTTTTCTTGCTGCGTTTTATAGGACATGACACTTCAAATGAGACCCTCATGGCCTTAGTGAACTTGTCTGCCTCAACTTCTAACTCATGGATTGTTTCTATATCGGTTACGGGGCTACCTAAGGCTGGTAGCTTTTGCTTCAGCACTGCTCTGAATTTCGACCAGTCAGTGCTTTTAGGATTTCTATAAGGTTTTGGCTTACCGAACAGAAGGTTAACTTTGAAGAGTATCCAGCTGTGATCCGAGAAGGATCTTCTCTCGGATACTCTCCAATTTTCTACTTTTAGGTTTTCATCATTACCAATGCATGTAATGTCTATAACATCTTCCCAGTCCGAGAATCTTTCTGAGCTAGGAAAAGTGAATGTAGGGATATTACCCCTGTTGCATATTAGTAGGTTAGTATTTAGAATGAAATCAAATAGTGACTCACCTCTTTCGTTAGTTTCCGAGCTGCCCCACAGGGTGTGCCGAGCATTGGCATCGCATCCAACAAGCAGTCTACTTCCTTTGGCATGGACCAACTGCTGGAATTTCGGTGGTGGGGCTGGTTCGTCATGGGCCATATACCCTGAGCTAATGTATATATCCTTACCGTCCGAATCCTCCACTTACACCACTGTTAGATCTTCATATCTATAATTGGGACAAAGATGTGCATTTATGTGTTTTTTAAATAAAATACACGTTCTTGGGTTACCTTGATCTGTGTCTACGGCCAATCTCCCAAGCGTCACTAATCTTAGCGACACTATCCCTAAAGAAATCCATCGAAAACTGATCCTCGCATTTAATTACCCGGTAGCCCCTGACCACCTCGGATGAGTGGAAACACGGCAGAGGCCCCCTGGCTCTCTAGGATGAAATCCATCACGAGTTCCGATAGCTTCACTTCGAGCTGTGCCCACAAATCAGCTGTGACTTTCCGGTTGCTGGATTTTTCATTTACTACGGCAAGTCGTAAGTGATCTTTGGCAATATCACTAAACTTCCGCGTTGTAGGCTTAGTTTTGTTGATGGTATCTGTTCCGGCGACCTTTGTTTTCGGAATGACACCACAGGACTCTTCTTGAGACCTGTCTCTTTTATTGTTCACGCCTACTTTATCTGAGTTATGCGACTCAAGCTGGCGCACTAACTCAGTGTACTTCTCTTTATCCGCCTTGTCCCTTTCTATAACCTTGCCTTCAGCCTCATTATGAGCGATCTTGCCCAAAATAAACTTGGCTTTCAGAAGCAGTCTCTTCAGAAAGGAACCGGAGCTTCTCACAGAGGTTTTCTTTTTTACTTTAGTAGTACTCTGTCCGGTACTAGATCTATTTGGATGCTTTGGCGTACTATGGCTGGTACTACCGCTGAATCCAGGTTTGGCGTCTATGGTACTGTGACTGGTACTTGCCTTTGTTGCAACACTAAAAGTACTATGGCTGGTACTAGTGCCGTCTTTTATCGTCTCCTGACTGGAGAGAAGCAGATCATCTTCAGAAGATGATCCAATATGTTGTTGTTGATTGTTGTATTTGTTGCTAAATTGTTGTTCATTGTTGTTCCCACGAGTATGTCCGGAAGAAACGGTCCATCCTGGCAGAGCCGACTTACCAGGATAAGGCACTTAATACAACCGACCTTGCCTGGGCATCGGAGGGAGCTCGCTAGCGGCTGGTTTAACCCCCAGCCTTTCAGTCCTCGGCACGGTGCTCACACCACCTTGACATTAGGTTTGGATAGGAAAATGAGTATTGGAAAGGAAGTACTAGGAGGGTTGGGAGGGGGTTTGGGAAGGTGTTGCGACTGTTGGCTACGTAGAAACGCATTGCCCAGGACGAACCAGCATACGTGGAGGTCGCCGCAACTCGCCCCAGATTATTTGATAGTAAAAAAAACATTACTATTTATATGATGAAGGTAGATTTGTTGTGTCTTTACCTTTTTATAACACAAATGAAGAGCTAGGAAACTCATTAAACTCAGCTTTATATAGATATTATACCATTGAACGTCGTTTGAAAAGTAACGTTCAATTATATGATCAATATAAGAAATTTATGAAATAATTTAGTGATATGAAACATATGGAATTAATTTCATTTAATGAAATTAATTTTGATCCTAAACACTCGTATAATTTAGCTCATCAACCAGTTATAAAACCAGAGAGTTTAACTACTAAATGTAAAATAGTGGTTGATGGATAAAATAAAACTAAATTTGGCATTTCTTTGAATCAAATGTTAGCCGTTGGTTTAACGATTCAAAATGATTTGCAAACTTGTTAAATTTTCGTTTATATAAAACTACACTTTGTGGTGATATAGAAAAAATGTATCGTCAAATAAATGTTAATATAAAAGACTCTAATTTTTAACGTATAGTATGGAGAGAAAGCGATAATTTACCAATTCAACATTATAGATTAACAACCGTACCATATGGTACGTCAAGTGGACCATTTTTAGCAACATGGTATTTAAAAGAAATTGGTATAAAATGTCAAAATTCAAATCCCATAGCATCAAATGCTATTATAAACAACTTTTATGTTAATGATTTTATTTGTGGTTAGGGTTTCTGATTTTACCGGATATCAGATTACCGGTAAACGGTAAATGAACTATTTTTTTCTTGGAAAAATCCGGGATACATCGGTTTTAGATTTTTTTGAACTTGCAGAAAAAAACTACATATTTTTAAAAAATACAACAATTTTTTAATAACAAAACAAAAGTAATAATTTAATTTATGAAATATGTTATATAAATTCACATTTAAAAATATTTAATATAAGTAATGCGCCCGGTACACAATGACCAATTTTAGCTACTAAAAACAGAATAGGATATAAAATGTATTTATGTAGAGGTGCGATAGAGAGAGCAATGTCGTCCAAAAAAAATTTCCCCTTTTTTTTAGACGTCCAAATTCCGAAATGGGTTTTCCGAATTCGGATTTAGACGTCCAATTATAGCATAAGACGACCTATCTCGTCTTATGCTATAATTAGACATCCGAAAATTATATTTTATACTTGGGGAATATATAAAATATATATTTTTTATGGCAATTGACATTTTGAAAATATTAATTTTATTTTATTTAAAAAGTAAAAAGTTTTTTTTTTTTTTTGTGTATGAAGAATGAAGATAAAATATATATAAAAAAGCTGCTAACTAGGGGGAGCAGATAACTCGTAGTATGTTAACAGTACTTTGTTCAAAATTACTCATCTTTATTATTTATTGATTTAAAAATTAATAATTTTATATTTTTATTTCTTTTATATTAAATTATAAAGAAAATAATAAATAATATAATTAAAATAACTATAATAAGTATAAATATGCGTAATTACGAATCCAACCTATGTACCAAATTTAATTGAAAACTGATAATAATTACTATATGGTGTAGATGTAGAACATATGAAATATTCTTTGGAAACTAAGTTGCTCATATATTAGTTTCCCATGAAAACAATAAAGCTACCTGAAAGTTGGACACTTCAGCAGGACAATGCTGCAATATATGCTGCTAGGTACACAAAAAAAAATTTAAATTAAGAAATATTCCCATAATGGCCTGCTGTTAGCCCGGATTTAAATCCGATGGAAAACCTATGGACCATTCTTAGCAAGGAAGTTTACAGAAATGGACGTCAATTTAATACTTTGAAGGAACTTAGGATCATCTTTCAAGAAGAATGGGTAAACATTGATATTTCTATTCTTCAATCACTCATCAATTCAATGCCACGTCGACTGATGGATGTTATTAACAACAAGGGAAGTCATACAAGCTATTAAAATATATGTTACTTATTATAATTATTTTATCAATGAAGAAAATAAATGAATTTTAAAGAAGTGTTTCCTTTGACCAATGAGAATAAATTGCAATAAATAAACATATATAGGTACAATAAAAATTGACTGCACCGTAATCTGTATCCACTTTTTATTGACAAATGTTCTGATGCAAATAAAAATAAAGTAAAAGTTTCCTTATAAAATAAAACCAAAAAAATGTATTGTCCTATATAGCTCTTTTGCACAGCATAGCAATTAATTGTTTTTTTACTAAGATTAATTTTCAGTTTATAATTAATGTTTTTACTTTTTTACTTTTTAATTAATGTAAAAATAATATAATAGAAAATCCAAACAAATTTTATAATTTTGTAGGCTAGGATTTTTTCGGAGTTTTCAGAATGTCAAATAGTTCCTATAATTTTTATGGTTCCCACCTAAAAATTAAGGATTTTTTATCTCATTCTTTCGTAAACAAAAATCTTACTTGCTATCTCTTTTTATTTTTACTAAAATAAAAAAATTAGTCATTGTGTACGTCGTCCTTAAATTATAAGTAAATAAAAATAAATTAAAGATTTCCAAATATAATAATATAATAGTTTGATCTTATTTTCGTTGCAAGTTTTTGTTGCTTCAAACGAATGTACTTACATATTTAAATTTTGAAAATTCGTATTTTGTTTTGGTTGCAATTCCACCTACGATTTTTTGATTGCGTTATTTAAACCAATTGAAAAGAAAGCTATATTATTTTATGTGTATGTATCTTAATTAATTTTCTACTGGGATAATTATGGATCTAGAATTTGACAAATAGTCAAATTCAATTTGAAACATTTTTAAGAATTTATGACGTTTCATGAAATTTTCATCGTAATTTATCAAAAAATAGTAAAAATCATGGTTTTGCAATAACAATGGCGCCCCATTGTATGGCAATTTATTATTTTTTTGTTATAAAGAAGAACCGGTAAGATTATCTACATATACCGATAATCATAAATGTGCTCATCCACAAATTTACCGCGTTTACCGAATTCGGTTTTTACCGATGCAGAACCCCTATTTGTGGTTCAAATAGTGTTGAAGATGCACTAGTGTTACAAAAAGATGTTTCACAAATTTTGAATAGAAATGGTTTTCCACTTAGAAAATGGATTTCTAATTCAGCAGAAGTTATGAAATAAATTTGTGATGAACAATCTACCAATTTAATTAGTTTGAATGAAGATCAAACATCTGTTAAAATATTAGGGTTATATTGGGAACCAAAAAATGATTATTTCACATTTAAAGTAAATTTAAATAATAATGTACAATGTACAAAACGAACCATTCTTTCAGAAGCATCAAAAATATTTGATCCATTGTGTTTTTTGTCACCATGCATTATTGGTGTAAAAATAATATTTCAACAATTATGGTTATTAAAATTTGATTGGGATGACAAGCTACCAGATGATATTGCTAATAGATGGTATAAGTTAAGAAATGTTTTTCTTTGTTTTGAAAAGTTAAAAATAACAAGATGGGTATATACAGGTGATGCAATCATACAATTAATTGGGTTTTCTGATGCGTCAGAAAAAGCTTATTCTGCTGAAATTTATATTAAATATAAAAATAAAAATAATAATGTTAATGTTTATCTACTTATATCTAAAACAAAGTTGGCTGCTTTAAAAATTTTATCCATACCGAGATTAGAATTCTGTGATACACATCTATTGTCAAAATTATTAAAATTTGTTTTAGTAACATTGAAATTAAGAAATATAAAAATTCACGCTTTTACTGATTCAGCAGTTGTACTATCATGGATCGCATTACATCCAAAAAACTTAAAACCATTTATAGCAAACAGGGTTGCTCAAATAATTTAAATTTTACCATCAACAAATTGGAAGCATGTACCATCTAAATACAATCCTGCCAATTGTGCTTCTAGAGGTATTTCACCAGAAAATATTATAGATAATTTATGTTGGTGGTGTGGGCCCTGATTGGTTAAAAAAAGATGAAATAAATTTAAAATTCTTAAATTCAGTAGCTGATAAAAAAATTGTTGAAAGTGAAGAAAGAAAAATTACTGCAACTACGTTTATGTTAAAAGAAGCAAATGATACAATAAAACTATTATTTATAAAATATTCGTCAATAATGAAAATTGTTAGAATCATTTGTTATTGTAAAAGATTTTTCAATTTGAAATCGTTTAATAAAACATTTATTACGTCAGTAGAACTTAATAATGCATTAAATGTTTGTGTCAAATATGCTCAACACGAAGAATCATCCAGTGAAATATGTTTATTACAACAATAAAAACAATTACCAAAAATAGTAAAAATAGTAAATAGTAATCTCCTTTTTTGGATAATGTCAATTTAATCAGAGTTTTGGGTCGTATAAAAAATTCAACATGTTCATATGATGCAAAACATCCTTTTACTACACCTAAAAATCATGTTTTTGGTAATTTGGTAATAAAATATCTTCATGTTAAACATCTTTATGCTGGACCTGCTTTATTAATTAATATTATACGTCAAAAATATTGGATTATTGGTTGTCGTAATTTTGTCAAAAAGGAAATTAGAAACTGTGTAGTATGTATTAGACATAAAGTTGCAACAAATGAACAACTAATGTCACAGTTACCTACTGAGAGAGTAACACCAAGTAGAACGTTTCAACATGTTGGTTTAGATTATGCCGGTCCATTTACGTATTTATGACACAAAGGTCGCAATCCGAAGGTCCACAAAGCATATTTGTGGTTATTTATATGTCTTAGTATAAAAGCTGTTGATTTGGAGGTAGTAAGTAGTTTATCAACAGATTCTTTCATTGCACCTTTTAGAAGATTTATTAGTCGTCGAGGTATACCATCGTCAATATGTAGCGACAACGGTACTAATTTTGTTGGTGCAAAAGGCCAACTTAATGATTTATATAAACATATGTTTAAAAATCGTGAATCAATTGCAAATTTTTTAACGTCACACTCAATTGAATGGCGTATGATTCCTCCAGCTGCACTACATTTCGAAGGTATCTGGGAATATAGTGTGAAATCAGTTAAATCTCATTTAAGACGTGTAATTGGGGATACAAAATTGACATTTGAAGAGTTATCAACATTGTGTACACAAATTAAAGCGCAATTGAATTCTCGTCCTTTATCACCAATTTATGAAAATGATACTGATAATATTGATGTCTTAACGCCTGGCCATTTTATAATTGGTGCACCATTAGTATCATTACCTGATTATAATCTAATTGATGTAAAGGTAACACCACTTCAAAGGTGGATTCACATCACAAAGTTAAGTCCACATTTTTGGAAGCGATGGCAGCACGATTATCTAAATAATTTACAACAACGCAAAAAATGATTATTGGTAAAAGAAAATTTTAAGGTAGGTGATATGGTAATCATCAAAGAAGACAATCTTCCATCTACAGTTTAGGGGCTTGGTAGAGTATGTGATCGGATGTGTTTAATTTTTTTAATAAGATTTATAATAGCAATTTACAATAGCAAACAGTTCATCAAATGGATGGAAAATTATAAAATTATCTTTTCGCACTTTTAAGTCGAAACAAGGAGCATATATATACCATCATATTAGGTAGAAGGCTAAAGAACAGTTGCGCCTGGACAGCGTTTGATGGAACCATCTAATAGATTACCAGCCAACATTACATGGCGGTCCTGCCAGGAGCAGCAACAGAAAAGTACATCGAAGGACGATTTAAAGCAAATTTTGAAGGAAGATAATAAAGCGGGTACCAGACTAATGACAAAAGGCTACAACGTCTGGCCGTCAAACCAGAAGAACGAGAATATTTTAGGAAGCAGAAGGAGGAGAAACAACGTCTAGAAAATATCAGGAAGAAGAACGCCAAAAGTAAACTGGATGAACTACTCCAGAAATGTTTCGATAATATACAGTAACGAGCACTGAAAACGCACCACACTAAAAATTTATATAATTGGGAAAATAAATCACAGTTTAAATTTTTATCTTTTTTAAAACAAAAATATATTTCAGATTCTTCAATACTATATTTTTAAAATGGAATTTTCAAATCTTATCATTTTATAACTGCACTTTCAACTGAACAGTTGTTTAACAGGTTTGTGGCAGTTTTAGAGTACAAATTGAAGTTTTAAAAAAGCTTTTGATAAAGTAAACTTTTCTAAAAAAAAATGCTTTACAATAATATACAAGTTTGGACTATATGTTTTTAATTAACTTACAATATTTGGTAGTGCCGCCTTTTTGCTTAATTACTTCAGCAATACGAGTTGGCAGTGAACCCACCAATGAATGCAAATAATCTTCAAAAATTTGGTTATACCAAATATTTTCGATATCGCTAGTAAGGATTTTTTTTTGATGATGGATTTTTTTATCGTTAATTATCATTCCAATAATGTGCCATAAATTTTCAATGGGGTTTAAATCTGATGAGTTTCCAGGCCACCTCAGTGTAATAATACCACATTTTTCCATGAAAGATTTAAGCTAGTGAAAACAACGCAAATTTTTCATTTTTGTTAAACATTAATGTGCATGAAGCATAACCGAAAAGGCTTTAAAAAAAAACTTACTAATTTGCTCGGTGGCGTGGCGCAGAATCATCTTGAAAAATTAGGTAATTTCCTATTGAAAGATGCTTTTCTATGGATGGTATTAAATGATTTTCTAAAATCGTTTTATATACCATAGCATTGACGGTTCCATCTACAAAGGCCAGTTCTCCAACGACATAATATGAGAAACATCCCCAGATCATATTGCCTGCGGAATGCTTCACAGTATGCAAAACCATCTTTCAATAACAAATGACCTAATATTTCAAGATGATTCTGCGCCACGCCACCGAGCAAAATTAGTAAGTTTTTTTTAAAGCCTTTTCGGTTATGCTTCATGCACATTAATGTTTAACAAAAATGAAAAATTTGCGTTGTTTTCACTAGCTTAAAACTTTCATGGAAAAATGTGGTATTATTACACTGAGGTGGCCTGGAAACTCATCAGATTTAAACCCCATTGAAAATTTATGGCACATTATTGGAATGATTATTAAAAATAAAAAATCCATCATCAAAAAAGATCCTTACTAGCGATATCGAAAATATTTGGTATAACGAAATTTCTGAAGATTATTTGCCTTCATTGGTGGGTTCAATGCCAAATGGTATTGCTGAAGTAATTAAGCAAAAAGACGGCACTACCAAATATTGTAAGTTAATTAAAAACATATCGTCCAAACTTGTTTATTATTGTAAAGCATTTTTTTTTTTAGAAAAGTTTACTTTATCAAAAGCTTTTTTAAAATTTCAATTTGTACTCTAAAACTGCCACAAACCTGTTAAACAACTGTTCAGTTGAAAGTGCAGTTATAAAATTATAAGATTTGAAAATTCCATTTTAGAAATATAGTATTGAAGAATCTGAAATATATTATTGTTTTAAAAAGATAAAAAATTTAAACTGTGATTTATTTTCCCAATTATATAATTTTTTTAGTGTGGTGCGTTTTCAGTGCTCGTTACTGTACCATCAGATATATAATCGAAATATATATAAAATAAATAAATAAATAATTATATATATATATATATATATATATATATATATATATATATGTATAATCGTAAAAATAAATTTAATATGTAAATATATATATATATATATATATACATATATTTAAACTACATTTTAAATAAAGAAAAAAAAAACACATATATATCGACACGTCCAAACAACAAGTTTGTAACTTAAGTTATCAACTTTAATAGGGTCAGTGAAATTCGGATTCAGCGCACTTGGTTCCATCTTGTGACACATTTTGGAAGCTAAGGCTTAAAATTTGAAATTTTGACAGCCGTTTCATTAGTTACAACTTTCGTTTTTTTCTGACTTTTACATGCAACACGTTTCCAAGTCTATTGAGAAAGTTATTGCATGGGCAAATTTACGGTAATTTTTTTTAAATTTAAGTTACAACATTTTTCACGGGATATAGAGTTTGTAATGCAAAATGTAACTAGAGTTACAAAGTTTTAACACATTTTAGGATTTAAAGTTGTATTTGTATGTTATACTTGCAAACTTATTGCTCGACTTAATGTAATATTTTGTAAATTCATTTACACACATTTTTTGTTTCACAGCATCGAGCAATAAGTTTGTAGCTCACGATACAACTGGTGTCATGTAAATATGTGCGGCTAACTGTATATTGAGTTACAAACCAACTGTAGTAAATTTACTCCAAATTAAAACTGTAATACTAAAATTTTACATTTATCTGAAATTAAATCGATAATATTAAATTATGATTCAAATCAGTAAATAAAAATTCATTTTTTACAAAAACCCCTGTTTAGCTTACTTTTTTAGTTAAGTTTTTACAGAGCAAAAACAGTAAAACTCAATTTTTGAAAAATGACTATTTTCAAGTTACAGACATGTTGTTTGGACGGATCGATATATACAAAAAAAAAAAAATTTTATATAATTAATATACAAGTAAAATATATCATATATATATCATTAAAAAAATATATACATTTCTAACATAATAAACACATAAAAATATGAAATAGAAATTTTATTTTTGTTGTTTTGAAAAAAAAAACCAAACATTAATTATATGCTATAATATAAACAAATACAAAAAAAATATATGTAATCCACTTTAATGCATTTGTTTAGATGCAATAAATCAAAATAATTTATTGTACTTTCTTGGTACTTAGTTTGTTGGACCACACTTTAGCTGTAGGATCCTATCCACCTTCTATATATATTCATATACAGACATATGAGCAAATCACCATATGTTGTAAAAAAAGGATGCAAAGAAAAATATCGCTATTTGCACTTGAGAAAAATGTATAAAAAAAGAAAGAATTTGTTTAAGTTTTAATAATTAGAATTGCTTAGTTTAAAGGAATTTTTTTTTTGTAAGAACATTCAATAAATATAGATATAATATACATATCAACAAAATTTTGGTTCACATAGATATTTTTTTTGGAAAAAAAAAATCATCCTTTTTAAAAAAAATCTTCGGTTCATATTAATATAAATATTTTAAAATCATTGTTTTAAATATTTTTTTTTATTATTTTTTCGGTTCATACAAATATATTGTTTTGATTATTAATTTTTCTAAATGGGTGGCACAGCCATTATATTATATAATATAAAAAAATAAATACACTTTAATGGCGGGTTTCGATATTAAAGACATTAAAGAAAAAGTGTTGAAACCAAAAAGGGAAACATTTAGTAATAATTATTTAGCGATACCGAGAAATGTTTTGACTGTCGAAGTTCTTGAATTGTTCAAGAAAATAGATAAATTATAAATATTAATATAAATTTTTTTACAGTAAAATAAAACATAATACATTTTTGAATTAAAAAAAAAATATAGTTATAATAATTACATATTTTATTCGTATTATTCATACATTTTTTTTATTTCATGTATATTCTTATTGTAATTTATATACAAATTTTTTTCTCTCATATCATGACTCAAGGAAATTGATGGTTGCTAGTTAAGTTCGAATAAAAACTTCTTCTATGCACCAAATAACCGAAATTTTCCATTTAGTCTAATTAAATAGGAAAAATAGAATGTCAGAAAGTAAATAGGTTTAAAAATTAAATAATGAAGAAATTAGTAAGTACACCTTACCAAAATTAGTTAAGATTCTTTCGTTAAGGTATTTAGCAGTAGCACTTTTAGTTAGGACACTTAGTTAAAGTATAGGATAAGGAAATTTAGCTAAGATTCAAGAATTTTAGAACTAAAAATTTTTTTTAAGTCGAGATCCCGAGGTAAAATAAATTTAGAAAATTTTTAATTTTGTGGAACTAAAATTTAGCCGAGATCCTAGTGTAAAATTAATATTTTAAGATTTTATATTTAGGTATTAACATTGCATATGTTGCGAAAAATTAGCAAATTTTTTTCAAGAGCGTGGAATTTACTTAATAGCGAAAACAAAGGATCACGCTTTACACTATAAAGAGCGATACGAGGAATTATATAAAGAAGTGAAAGCAGTTTTAGATAGAAGCTCAACAGAAGTTTTAGCAACGCAAGAAGAGGAGGAGGAATCTGAAATAGAAACGGAAAACGAAGAGGATATCAAGGAAAATCAGGAAGGACAATACACTATAAACGATAACCACAGTCAAGATGTCACTTTTCGTTTATGGAGTAGCTCAAAAGCTACCTACGTTACTAATAGAAATAAGTCAATATGGTTTTCAAAAACATAGCAATACTACAGCTATAACACAAGATGCAATGGAATTTATTAACAGGGAATTTGATCGTGGTAATTACGTAGCAGCAATATTTGTGGATCTAAAAAAAGCTTTTGATACGGTTGACTTTGAACAATTGCTTACTTTTCTAAATCAATTAGGTATCAGGGGTCAAGCCAATAACTTAATCAGTAATTTCATTATAGGCAGAAAATGTTACACAAAAGCAAACGGTTACAATAGCGCAGTTTTGAACATAGAAATGGGTATACTGCAGGGTTCTGTATTGGGTCCGCTCTTATACTTACTTTATATTCATAATATCAAGCAAACAAATTTGACTGCTAACTATTTTATATATGCGGATGACACTCTGCTTTTATACTCTCACAAAAATATGGTCCAACTTGAATTTATGATTAATTATGACTTAGAAAAGTTCCATAATTGGCTCGCCTGGAACAAATTAACTATAAATACATCAAAGACCAACTATATGAGTTTTAGTCAAAAAAATAAAATAAATATTAATCCAATAATTTCAATTGATGAACAAATCATTCAAAAAGCGGAGCTAATGAAATATCTGGGTCTCCTTATTGATGATAAATTAAATTGGAAACAACATGTTAATGGAATACGTAAAAAGATTGCACCATTAATTGGAATTATGAGGAGAAGAGATTTTTTTAATTTAACAACTAAGAAGCTGATTTATAATTCATATATTCTGCCACTGATAAGCTATAATATTACTAGTTGGTCTCAATGTAGTAATGCTATCATTAACGAAGTTCAAAGATTAATGAATAAAGCAATAAAGGCTATATTTAATCTAGCAGTATTACCGCCAAGCAGATATATTTATGAAAATTATAATTTCCTGAATCTTAGGCAGCTTATATACACTGAAAAAGTGAAATTTATTTTTAAGTTAAGAAAAGGGCTTATTAAATCTAATATTCAACTAAGGTCTAATAGGGTTGTTCACAGTTACAACACAAGGAGCGCTCATCAATTGAGGCTCTCTTTACCGAGAACTGATCGTAAATTAAGAAGTTTAAAATATACTGCCATAAAATTCTTTAATGAACTACCAACTTTTATAAAAGAATCAAATTGTATCCATACACTGAAAAAGAGGATTAAATACCATGTTAAGAATAAATTTATTGATTCATCTGAATACTGATATCATTACATATCATGAAGCAATAAATATAATTGTTAGGTTTTCCACAATATAATATTGTATAGATTAATTTAATATTTGTTTTTATTTTATTTTTTAAAATTGTTATTAAATTTATTTGTATTGAAATAATTTGTTATTTAAAGTAATAATCAATTCCTTCTTCTCTAATACCAGCGAAGGCTGACTGAGGAGTCGTATATATTACTTGTTTATACAAGTAATATATATGTAATTTTTTCTAAATAAATAAATAAAATAAGAAACGCGTGAAGAGAAAAAACGAGATTTTCTGAATAGCATAGAGTTTTACCACGATACTTTGAAACAAGAATAAAAATCTACACTAGTAAAATTTATAATCAAATGTAAAATCCAAGGAAAAGCTTTGACGGAACTAGGTAATGTAGAAGCCACAACATTCAGCGAATTGAAAACTTTATTAAAAACCAAATGTGGTTGTAAAGATACTATCGAAATTATTCAAACAAAATTGAATAATAGCAGACAGGGTAACAAACCGATGAGAGTGTTTGTAAACGATATAGAAAGCCTCATTTCACGAATGACTGAATTGGAAGTTCAAGTGCAAAGTGAAACAGCCAGATCAGCATTGACAGCAGCTAACAGCCGTAGAGGTTTAGCGTTTATAAAAAAAGGAGTAAACGATAGATACAAAATAATATTAGACAATGCTCGACATACAGAGTTTAAAACCGCAATTAATCACTTATTAGAACTTGACCCAGGGAACGATAGACAGAATGAAATTGTAAGATACGTAAACAACAACCAATAACAAAATAATAATAGATACAATAATAATAGAAATAACTTTAACAGAAATAATAGCAACAATAATAATAATAATTTTGGAAACCGCAACTATAACTCAAATAACTATAATAATAATAATTCAAATAATAATTTAAATAATAATTCAAATAACAAAAATAACAATACAAATAATAATTCAAATTGTCCAGCCAGAAACCAGGTAGGATTAATAATCAAAATAACAATAATATAAATAATAATTATAAGAACAATAATAATTATAATAATAATAACAATAGAAATATTCAAAATAACAACCGGAATAATAATTATAATAATAATAAAAAAAGCTGCTAACTAGGGGGAGCAGATAACTCGTAGTATGTTTTTTAACAGCGATTTATGTCCAAAAGTTTTTTGTAATTAACATTATCTTTGTAACAAACAGTGCTTTCTTCAAAATTGCTCATCTTTATTATTTATTGATTTTATTTTTATTTCTTTACTAATAAATAATATTATTAAAATAACTATAATAAGTATAAATATGCGTAATCACGAATCTAACCTGTGTACAAAATTTCATTGAAATTGGATAATATTTACCATATGATGTACAACATATGAAATATTAATCGAAAATTTTAGCATGGACCCCCTCAGGCTACTAACTTCTACCTTAGTCTACACATGTGTAATCACGAATCCAACCTGTGTACAAAATTTCATTGTAATTGAATAATATTTACCATATGTTCTCAAACATATGAAATATTAATCGGAAATTTTAGCATGGACCCGCTAGAGATATTAACGTCTACATTAGGCTATACATGCGTAATCACGAATCCAACCTATGTACCAAATTTTATTGCAAACTGATAATAATTACTATATGGTGTAGAACATATGAAATATTCTTTGGAAACCAAGTTGCTCATATATTAGTTTCCCATGAACACAATAAAACTACCTGATACAAATTTTTGGAGCAATAAGTAGGTCACAAATTCAACCTGCGTTTGAAATATAATTGTAATTGGGTGCCAGATGTAGAGTATTGAACTTGTGAAATACAATTGGACATTTTAACATGGACCCACTGGATTACCGACTTTAAACTTTGCAGACAGTAAGTACAAAAGAAAGCTACTATGTGTGTCAAATTTCATTCAAATCAGATAATAAATACCATATGCTCTAGAGCATATGAAATTTTAATCGGAAATTTTAGTATGGACCCCCTGAAGGTATTAACTTCTATCATGGCCAACACATACATAATCAGAAGGTGTACCTTTGTATCAAATTTCATTAAAATCAGATAATAATTACATGCTATAAAACACGTAATTATTCCAAATTTCAGGAGAGCCAACTAGATCACAAAATTAGCCTATATATAAAATATCTTTGAAATCGGTTAACAATTACTATATGCTGTAGAACATATGAAAAATAAAAATTAAAAATGAAATCGGAAATCTAACATGGACCCCCTAATCCTACTAACCTGTAATTTGGTCAACCTATGCAGAATCATAAATTCAACCTGTGTACCAAATTTCATTAAAATCGGATAATAATTACACACTGTAGAATATAAAGCAAATATTTTCGGAAACTAAGTTGCTCATATATTAGTTTCCCATGAACGTACTACACCTACCAACTACAAATTTGTGGAGTATCAAATAGATAACTAAATGAAACTGTGTATTCAATATCATTGAAATTGGGTGAAAGGTACTGTAGATATAGAGAGTTGAACTTATGAAAAGTAATTACGGATTTTTACATGGACCCACTGAACTATCGACTTTAAACTTTACAGGCGCCAAGTACATACAGAAACTATCATATGTACCAAAATTTATACTAATTAGATAAAAATTACTATATGCTCTAGACCATACGAAATTTTAATCGGAAATTTTACCATGGACTCCCTGAAGTTACAGACCTGTATCTAGGTAAGCTTGTGAACAATCATGATAATAACCTATGTTTTAAATTTAATCTAAATCTGAGACATTAATTTTTTTTTTTACATTTTTCCGTAGAACAAAAACACATAGGTTCCCACATAAATGGGGAAATCTAACATGGTCCCACTAAAAGGATCGATCTCATCTTGTACCGGCACCGGGGCGAAATCTGTTAAAACCTGTGTGCCAAATTTAATTAAAATCGGACGAGCGGTTCTAGGAGATGTTGCTGCGCACATAAAAAGCGTACGTATACGCGTACGCGTCCCCCGGACACTTTTTTTTTTGTATTTTCGGACCCCCGATTTTGAGCGAACTTTTTTTTTTTGACCATCCAACCTATCACCAGACTTCATTGTATTTCATACTACTCGTAAAATAACTACAACAGGAATAATCGAAATTATAACAATCGAGGAATAAGGAATAACAATAATAATATTAATAATAGTACAAACGAATTGAACTCAAGGATTCTAGCAATCACCGAGGGAGACGAACAGCCCACCAAGGGGGAAGCCAACCCATCGGTAGGAGATAACACCAATTAGGCGATGAAGTAATTCTTACAGCAAATATTTCAAATGGACTATACACGTAGACATCGAAATAAACCACAACATTGTAAGATTTTTAATAGATACGGGCGCATCTACTTGCACCGTTAAACAACATATTTTATAAAACAAAAATAACGTTATGACAATTTATGGTATTTCAGGACACCTCAAAACTTTAGGCACTTGTAGTAATAAATTAAATTTTCAATCAATCAATATTGATTATATTTTCCATGTTGTTCAAAATGACTTTCCCGTACCGGCAGATGGTATTTTGGGAGCCAATTTCTTAACAGATTATCAAGCCAAAATAAATTTGGAAAAATTTGTTCTTGATATTAATATAAATCATGAACAAATAGTTTTGCCAATAATAAGTAAAGAAAATCTGAATACAATTACAATAGCATCACGATGTGAAGCTACTTATTGGATTGATACAACACTAAAAGATATTCCATCAAACGGAATTGTGTGAAGGAGTTTTCATGGCCGGATCAATATCCAAGCCCATGAATGGTAAAATACCAATAAAAAATTTAAATACAAGGGATAGTAATGTAAAATTAAACTGGGTTGAACCAGAATCATACAATTTAAACGACCATTACATATTAAATTATAAAGAATCGACAGAGACCTCGACAAAACGTGTTGACAAATTACTAAAAGAAATTAACTATGACACATTGAATTGCGAAGAAAAGAAATGCGAGGAACAAATCTGCACAAAATTCAACGATATTTTTCATCTGGATGGAGATGAATTAACAGTAACAAACACTGCGTCAGCAAAAATCGAATTGAAAAAGGAAGTAGCACCTACATACAAAAAACTTTTTAGGATTCCACATTCGCAGAAACAACAACTACAGGATGAAATGCAGAAAATGATTGATCAAAAGATTGCGGAACCATTCGTATCAGCATGAAATTCACCTGTTTTGATAGTACCGAAAAAGAAGGATCCTTTTACTGAACTCCAAAAGTTCAGAATGGTAATAGACTACCGTAAGGTTAATGACGTAATAGAGGATGATAAATTCCCACTTCCAAATATCACCTATATCTATGATATGGTAGGAGGTGCAAAATATTTCTCTTGCATAGATTTAAGCTAAGGTTATAATCACATGGAACTTGATGAAAAAATTAGACCATGTACTGCGTTTTCAACTGAGAATGGACACTACCAATTGACAAGACTACCAATGGGACTAAAAAGCATCTTTTCACGAATGATGTCCATAACTATGTCAGGTTTAACTTATTCCAGATGCTTCGTATATTTGGATGATCTAATAATTTTTGGGAATAGTTTAGAATCACACAATAAAAATTTGATAGAATTTTCACCAGGTTAATGGAGGTAAATTTAAAAATCCATCCTGGAAAATGTCATTTTTTAACAAAGGAAGTGCTATACTTGGGGCACATTATTTCAGAAAATGGAATTTTGCCTGATCCTTCGAAATCGGAAGCAATTAAAAATTTCCCACAACCTACGAACGCGGATGAAGTTAGACGATTTGTAGCATTTGCAAACTATTACAGAAAATTCATTCCGAATTTTGCATCAATCTGTATACCACTAAACAAATTGCTTAAAAAGGACTTTAAATTTAATTTCACACCAGACTGTATAGAAGCGTTTAATACAGTACGAGAGATTTTAATCAGTCAAAAAAATTTACAATTTCCGAATTTTTACGAAGAATTCATTTTACGAACAGATGCATCAGGTTTTGCTTTAGTAAATGTATTATCAAATAAGGATGATAGACCGATTGCATTCACAAGTAAATTTTTAAATAGTGCGTAGTCAAATTATAGCACTATCGAAAAAGAATTATTAGCCATAGTATGGACTATTCGACATTATAGACGGTACCTTTTCGGAAGACGTTTTAAAATACTGACAGATCATAGATCATTAGCTTACTTGTTCTCATTGAAAGAACCATCATCAATACTGACAAAATTTAGGCTGTTATTGGAGGAATATAATTTCTATGTGGAATATTCCCCAGGTAAAAAAAATTGTACTGCAGATGCATTAAACAGAATCAAAATATCGTCAGAGGATTTAATTTTTTTAGTTATAACCAGATCGAAAACAAACCAGGAAAAAACTAAACCAGTAGAGGATAAAGAAGAAACGGATGAGGAAATTATAAAGGAATTACTACAACCACTACCAACATGGTAGAAATTAATCGAGTTAAAAATAGTAGCAAATTTCGAAGAGGAGATTGAGAAATTAAAGAGTGATCAAGATATGATTATTGGTCTAAACAAAATATTAGCGTACGTACCAAAAAAGAATTGTATAATAATTGTAAAACCAACCGATAGCACTGAAAGCTTATTCGCAACATTCGACAGATTGATGTGGAAGGACGTGCAGAAAATCATGGTTCGATTAAAATTAGGAAAATTATATATCTCAAAAGGAGAATTATTGAAACTAAATGACTGCCGTCGACAGAATAATATGAAGAAGAAAATAAATGAACTATTTAAAGATATGAATATAGAAATTATTGTTAAGAAAGATTTAATAAGGATAACTGACCCAGGAATGAAAAAGCTATTATTAAACGATTATCACATACTACCAACAAGTGGACATGCAGGAATTAATCGAATGATTAAGAATATTAAATGCAAATACTTTTGGACTGGGATGCAGGAAGATATAACAACTTTCGTTAAACATTGCGAAACATACCATCGAAACAAACACATCAATATGAAGAGACAACCAATGGTCATAACATCAACCAGCGAAACAAGTTTCGAGAAGATCTATATAGATCTCGTGGGACTATTATATGAAAATAATGATGAGTTGACGAAATTCATAGAAAATGTTCCATTGAAAAACAAAGAAGTAAATTCGGTAGCGGAAGGATTGGTAGAACATTTCATTTTAAAGTACGGAGTACCGAAGAAAATAGCTTCAGATCAGAGAACAGAATTTATGAGTCATGTGTTCAAGGATGTGTGTAAAATACCACTATGAAAGCAGAGGAGCACTATAAAATTCTCTTAAAGTTCTAGGAGCATACGTATGTTGCAGAGAGTCACACTGATTGGCATAAATGGTTGCCATTTTACACGTTTTGTTACAACACAGCGGTACATTCTGAAACAGAATATACACCATACGAATTAGTTTATGGAAAGCAATGTAAATTACCATCAAATCTCACTAAAAAGTAGAACCAATATACAACTATGAAGATTATAGTAAGAAGTTAAAAAATAAATTACAAGTAGCGCATAGCGACGCTAGCGAAGTGTTAGGAAAAAAGAAATTAGAAAGAAAAGATAGATTCGATAAAGATTACAAAGTTAAAAACAGTACATATGAAATAGGTAGTTTAGTACTACTGAAAAATGAAAATAGGAAAAAGTTGGATCCAATATATATTGGTCCATATGAGGTAGTAAATACAGAAGGAGTAAATTGCGAAATTAAAAACAGTAGGAAAAAGATCATAGAACATAAGAATAGGTTGAAACCTTATTATGTCTATTTAATGATAATATCTGAAGATTAGGATATTTTTTAAAAACAAAAATTTAGGGGGAAGGGGACGCCTGGAAACCCTATAGAAATAAGTAATATAGGAATAAGTAAACTTTTAATAATATAGGAATAAGTAAATTTTGAATAAGTAATAAGGAATAAGTAAATTTTTAATAATATAGGAATAAGTAAATTTTGAATAAGTAATATAGGAATAAGTAAATTTTTAATAGATAATATTTTAATAGGTAATAGAATAGGTAATGAAACATAAATAGAATAGATAGAGTAAATATAATAGATAGACTAAGTAATATACAATTTAGAAATAGGACAATTACAAATATTTAGTATAAGAATATGAAAAAAAGAAAAAATATAAAATATGATAAGAATATGAAATGGGAAAACATAAAGTGTGAAGTTTATAAGTATAAAATATGGAAAAAATATAAAAGAAAGAAATATAAAATATAAGAATATGAAATAACAATATAAAATATGAAGTTTAAAAACTATATAATGTATGTTATTATATAATATTTGTAGAAAAGACAACACATATATATGCCCAAGGGGCATTCCGCGGCTATATGTTTCTTGTGTCATATGCAACTACTCCATTACGTCGCTGATACCTAAATAAGTTCCTAATTTGCAACATTTTACACGCTTGCTTGGTAAATATTTCCATTTGGGAACATTCCTATTTAAAAACAAGCAAAACACACAAAGTGAGATTTGCGTCTTAACAGTTCCTAAAATAACTCATTTTGCCAACAGTGTGCTTTTTTGTGCCTTGTGGTCTCTTTGTACACACAATTCCCAAACTTCAACAAGGTTGTGTGCTTTGTTGCACTCAGTTCCAAATTTGTGACTAACTATGTGGAAATACAGAAACAAACTTCATTTGCTTTAAAATATTAGAAGAAGGAAGAAGTGGTTTTACGAAAATGCAGCGAAAAAAATTAATAATGTCAGGTCGACCATTTAAAACTACAACTTCGTTTTACCGCAAGGTAAAAAAGCATATACAGTTACAAAGCAGGAGCTTGTCTCCTACAAGATATGAGCTCAAAGATGTCGAACAAGTGAATAATATCCCTGGAATTCTTGTAGATTTTTCACAGTAAGTATAACATAACTTTTAATATGTTTTAATTAGATGATTAAAAATAGCAAAAAAATGTATATTAGTATGGCCTGAAACTATTAAAGCTTCATATTTCCAGCACATCAGTTTTGGCAGCTTATCCTATCATTGAAAACAATGCAGTGCAAACCAATTTGCAATTGTCATCAAATGAAAATAACAGCCGATTTTCGTTTGATAATAATTTGTTAGATCAAGCAGCATTAGAAATTGATGAACAAGCATCTAATAGTTTTGAAGACGATGATGATGAAGAGGAACAGCTGGAAGAAAAACTATTATTGATTGATCATTTAAAGATATGGGCTTTAAAACATCGCATAACACATCGTGCTGTTAATGATCTGCTAAGCATATTTCATTCGACATGCAATATAAAATATTTACCGAGATATAGCAGAACTTTATTGCACACTCCAATTGCAATCAATATAGTAAAAATGGGAGATGGAACATATTGGCACAATGGTTTAAAGAATTGTTTAGAAAATTCATTTTTCAAAATTAATAAACTATTGAAAATATCATTAATTATCAACATTGATGGACTGCCTATTTGCAGAAGTTCAAAAAATGAATTTTGGCCAATTTTGTGCGGTGTTGATAAAATGCCTAACATACCAATTATGGTAATTGGAGTTTATTTGGGACAATGTAAACCAAATCTAAAACCATTCCTGAATTTTTTCGTGGATGATTTTTTGGAAATTTCAAATACAGGTTTACATGTGAATGGACACAATATTGATATTAACATAAAATGCTTTGTATGCGACACTCCCGCCAGAGCATTTATCAAAGGTTTGCTTAATCATAATATAAAATTAATAGTATATATACATAAATATAATTAATTGGTTAGGTGTTGTTGGCTTCAACGCATACCATGGATGTATTAAATGCACATCAATTGGCGAATATGAAAATAATAGAATGAGCTTTCCTAATATATATGCCGAACACAGAACCTAGCTTTTGTAATAGATCAGACCCTGAGCATCATAAAGACTTTGCAATCGCCGATTCATTACATTTGCTAGATTTAGGTGTTATGAAAAATTTATTGTATATATGGACAACTGGTTTCTGCAATTTCGACACAAAATTTTCTGCATCTGATATTCAAAAAATATCAAATTTGCTAAAAGAATGCAATGGTAATATGCCGGTAGAAATTCATCGAGCTGTTAGAGGTCTAGATTGTATGTAGTTTTGAAAGGGCTAGAGTTTAGGACATTTCTATTGTACTGCGGTCCTGTGGTTCTAAAGGATTTTTTACACCCTGAAGTGTATGAACACTTCTTGTATCTTTTCTGTGCTGTTACAATTTGTACCAGCAAGTTTTACTTGAAGTATGTTAATATAGCAGATGAATTATTAAAAAATTTTATTGAAAAGTACATAGAAATATATGGATCACATACCATCAGCAGTAACGTACACAACCTATGCCATTTGATTGAAGATGTAAACACTAAACAGGTTTGGAACTTTGCCGTCTTTCAGCGCTTATAAGTTCGAAAATTTTCTGGGGCACATTAAAAGCATGCTCCGCACTGGAAATAGACCGTTGGCCCAGTGCGCAAAGCGAATGATGGAATTATCGAAAATGAATATATCATCATCTGAAATAACAGCATATCCGATAGTCACAAGAGAAAATCGATACAAAAAACATGAGTTTCATATTGTAATAACATATTTTACAAACTATGTTTGGAAGACGGTTTAAACTTGTCAAATCAAAATAAGGGCAAATGGTTTATGATAAAGCAATATACAATTGTTAGCATGATAAATGCAACATATTTGAATGAAAAATTGTGTATTTATGGTGCAAGTGTGAACAACAAGAAGGATTTCTTTAATAGACCGATAAATTCATCACATATAAATATTTATTCATCATCTGGTCAGCTAAACACTCCTCAATTGTATAATTTAAATGATATTAAGTGCATATTAATATCCTTAAAATACCAAAATAATTTGGTGTTTTTACCATAAATTCATACATTAAAACATAATTAAAATTTGATTCAAATAAAAAATTAAATGTTTTATTATAAATTAAAATAGTATTGCATAAATTCAGTCTCCAATTAAATACATTTTCATATTTTTTAAAATTCATTAATATATGATATAATAATACTGTATATCTTATTATGTATTGAGTACAATATTAAAATATTTTTTTAAAAAAAATATTACATTATTATAATTAATTTGTGTTTGCAATTATTCACATTTTTAATTCTAGCAATTTTAAGATTTATTTTCAGCCAACAGGGTACTAACTACACTATCATCTATTTCTATTGGATTTGGTATTGGATTGGTATTCATTTGGTATTCATTTACGTTAGTAGTGTTGGATTTCAATCCATTCTTTCTATAAATATATTATATATTTAAGGTTTTTAATTATGCAAAAATATGTATCTAATTTATTACCGTTTTCGTTCGAGCCGTTGAATAGTATGCTTCAAAATTTTATCCCTTAAAAATTCTTCATTTCGAGTTTTTGAGGGTCTGCAATCAGCCATATATATCACATCAAAGATTACTTGAACGATTGCGTCAAATTTTTGAAAACTTGTTTTCAGCTCAGTTAATTTGGAGGAGCCACTCCAAGAAAATTTGACCATTAATTCTGTGATATCTAAAACAACAATTAAAAATTTTTTTTGAGTATGTATATTACTAGTAATATTAATAATATTTGTAACAATAATAATAATAATTAATAACAATATTTACCAATTGCCTTTTAAACTTTGCATCCACACATAATTTTGAATTTAAATTTTTAACATTCTTCTTTATGCTGTAGCGGAAATTTAAAGTTATCTAATAAAAATTCCACATTAACATCATCAGGAGGCAGTAAAACTACAGATTGAGATTGGCTTGTCGATTTCTGCAACAGTTTATCCATTTTTACATTTATTTCTGCCATAAACTTATCAAAACGGTTCTCAAAAGTTTGCTTATGGTTCGAAATATTTGTTAAACTATCTTGAAATCCCATTAACAACAGGCTTAAATTAATTTCCTCAACTTCAGATTCTACAACCGCCGTAGTTTGATTTTCCATCGTAGTTTGATTTTGGTGTGGTTCAAATTGGTAATTATATGTTTCGTTCGTTGAAACTAAATTCTGTACAGATTCGATTGTATCAATGTCTGAACCACCGGTTTCTGCTTCTATAACAAACATCTCATTAAAATCTTTTTGCTGATGGCTAAAAATTGCGCGTTTTCTAATTCGCTTGTTCTGTTGCATTTGTTGTGTGTGCCTACAAAGAAAAATAAGTATTATTGATTACTATGTTGAGGATTAATGCGAGTATAACTTACAACTCTGCTTCTGTATCAGTGAAGTTAGTGAATTGTATTTCCAATTGCCGTGCTTCAACGAATGTATTGGCCAGTGCCTTCACCGTACATTGCGATTGTGTCCAATTTTTTGATGGGATTGAATTTGATATCAGCCCGCAATTTATCTAAATCTCTCATTTTTAAATGCTGCGGCCAGCTCAAAATTTAGTTTTTCTCCCATTTAGCAGGGACCGCAGAATAAAAATAACCGGATCTTTCAATGGTCATTACCAACTTGTATGCCATTTTTGAATAATAGTTTGACAGATTAATTAAAATAAACACAATTCCCAATTAGGAATTTATTTTTTAACCACATATTAGCCACAATTCCTAAATGAAGACATTTTGGACGCAAAATAGACACAATTCCCAATTAGGAATTACTGTAACCACATATTTAACACAATTTCTAAATAAACACATTATTCACCCAAAATGCACACAAATTCCAATTAGGAATTACTTGTAACATAAACAATACACAATTCCCAAATAGGATTTTTTTCCAGGCGCAATTACCAGTTAGGAACTATTATATACGACATTTTTATCGTCTTGGCAGAAAATGGCGTCCCAAAATATAGAACATTAATTTACAGATTTTAATAATTTCTATCATCATAAACAATCTAAGAAATCTATATTTTAACAATAGTTACTAATTGGAAATACTTTAAAATTACTTCCAGCATTTTCTTTAAAAAAAAAATTAAAAATTAAATTTTTTAATTAAATAATTTTTTATTAATTAGCTTCATTTTAAGTGATCAGTGATTTCTTTCGAGCTACAAAGACAATATTCACTGATAAAATGTTATTTCCCATAAAATTTCAGCTTATGAAGCACAATTTTCATGCTATATAGTATATTATTTTTCACATTGACATTTTATTTATTATATAAACATATTTATTATAATATATCTTATAAAAATTATTCAAAATTTACGTTTCCATAAACGTAATATATAAATTACAAAATTTTTGACACAGAACCGTAATTGTGTAATCAATTGTTACGTAACACAGAATAAGTAGCGTCCAGAAAATGTGGCAAAGAAGGCACGAATTTTGTTACTGTGTGTAGAAAATGTGTCTGGGAGACACAATTTTTGCAACTGTGACAAACACAATTCACACATTGCGTTGCGACACTTTCGTAACCTAAAAGACTAAGTGTGAATGCTGTTTCAAAACTCCTGTTCCTAAATGCGATCACCTTTTGACACTACGACGTCGCCACATCCAAAAACTATTTTGAATATGCCCCTTGGGTGATAAGAATTATTGAATTATTTTGTTAATAATGAAAAAAAAATAATAGTAAGAACAAGAAATTTTTGAAATTATATGAAAAATATTTTAAGTAAAAATTGAAAAAAAAAAAATATGTACGTAAAGTTCTGAATATAATACCCGGGTACTCTAATTGGAAAATGAGAATATTCTGAAAAAATAATAAATCCATTTGTGTATTTATATATCGTATGTTCTGGGACAAAGGAAATGTGCAAATAAAATGTGCAAAAATTGTTAAAATAAATTCTATACTGCATGCAAATTAATGAGTATTTTAAGCATTTTTGCACATTAATTTTTAAGCAATTTTCACCTTGTTGAAATTCGACACCGCTTTAATTTAATTAAAAATATTTAAAATGTGCAAAATATTGAAAATAAATTTTATACTGCCTACAAATTAATGAATATTTTAAGAATTTTTGCACATTAATTATTAAGTAATTTTCACTTTAATGAAATTCGACACCGCTTTAATTTAATTTAAAAAAAATTATACTTGATTATAATTGCAATTTTTTTTTCTACTTCAGGTCGAGAATAATAATATGTAATATGATCTAAATTGATTTTCTTTCCTAAAACTTTTGGGAATTTTAAGGGTCAATGAATTGCAATTTCATTTTTTTTTCTACTTCCGGTTAAGAATTATATATAGCTTGATCTAAATTAATTTACTTTTCTAAAACTTTTGGTAGTTTCAAGGGTCAACGAATTGATTCGGATGTACGTGCATTAATATTGTTTTTTCACGTTTAAAATTTAGCATAACCAGATAATTAATTAAAAAGGACAAAATATTGGAAATAAAATCCATGCCCCATACAAAATAATGCACATTTTGAACACTTTTGCACATTTTAAAGTTAATATGAAATAAGTAATTCATCGCAAATGGGCAAAATGATCGAAATAAATTCGACACGACATACAAAATAATGCACATTTTTCTAATTTTTGCACATTTTAATAGTTTATATGGATTAAATAATTCTTCGCAAATGGATAAAATATCAAAAATAAATCCCATACACCATACAAAATAATGTACATTTTGTTAATTTTTGCACATTTTAATAGTTTATATGAAATCAGTAATTCTTCGCAAATGTGCAAAGTATTGAAAATAAATCCCATACCCCAACAAAATAATGCACATTTTGTTAAAAAAAAAAATTACAAAAAAATTAATCACTAAGAAAAATTCATCGCCAAGAAAAATTCATTGTAGAAAATTAATCACTAGGAAAATTCATCGCAGGAAATTTCATTGCAGAAAATCCATCGCAAGAAAATTTCGTAGCCAAGAAAAAATCATAGCAGAAAATTAATCGTTAGCAAAATTCGTACAAGTAAATTTCATCACGGAAAATTAATCGTTAGGAAAATTCATCGCAGCAAAACTACATCGCTGAAAATTAATCGCTGAAAATTATAGCCATAAAAAATTCCTCGCAAGAAAATCCATTGCAAAGAAAATAAAATTCATTAAATAGTATGAAACACAATAATAACATAATTTGAAGTGTGATGGATAGGAAATAAAAAAAATATTAGAATTTGCTTATAAAATATTATATAATTTGTTTTATTGAAAAAAATCAATTTTATAAAGAAGTATCAATAAGTTTAAAAAAAATATGAATGTACTTTATACAGGCTCATGAATCTCCTGAAAGTGCTAATTTAAGATCAACAGATAGCTATATCGCGTAACTAATCTTAGTATCAAATTTATTTGAAAACGGGTAAAACTTACTTTAAATGATTTTTTGAACTTATAACATTTTCCTATGCAATTTCAGAATGATCCCGCTGAAGTTTCCTAAATAAAAATATTATACTTTGAGGATTCGGATTTATATTTTAATTTTGGATTCATATATGCAGGCCATCGAAATCGTCATTAATGAAATAATGTATTATGCTTAATAATTAATAATAATTATTGGATTGAATTTAGGAAGTAAAAAAAAATACTTGAACTTAAGCATAAATATTTGAATTAAAAAATTTAATTGAGAAAAATAAAATATGTATCTTTAAAATTATTTGCGATAGGTTATCAAATTTACGCTAATAATAATTTCTTATTACTTAATTAATAAAATTAACAACAAATCAGAATTTTAATAAAATATATTTATAATTAAATTCTTTGCCGCATCATATTATTGTTCCGATAATAATTGATTTGACAAAAAACGAATTCATTCCCGTTAAATTATAATTAAATCGCTAAAATTGATAGTTTAAAAATTTAAGTAATGACTTATGCGAAATTTAAAAGTGAGAAAAAAACAATATATAATGCACCAATTCAATTTATGGACTCATAAAATTCATAAAACTTCTGGTAAAGTAAAAAAATGAGAACAATTTAGATCATGTTATAATATATTATTCTTATCCTGAAGTAAAAAGAAAATGAATATTACGCTTAAGTATAAATTTCAGACTACGGGGCAAAACCATTTAATTCAGAATTTCAAAAAAAAAAATTACTTCGCCTAAGCCAAGTTCAATGACAATCGAATATTTTAGCTAAAACATCTGACTCGATCTGAATGTCATATTTTATGCAATTCTACATTGATCAACCAAGCCAAATTACTAAAATTAATTGCGGGACAAAAAAAGGGTTGCCAGGAAGTTTAGAATTAATTGTAAAACTACTTGAAATTCTGAATGGATAAAAAATCTTAATATAATACAATTGTCAAATGTAAAAGTAGCAGAACATTTTCTGACAAACTATAAATCATGACTTAAGTGCTTTTGCTCCTCAGCCAGAGAAATATTTTTAATCGAAAGTTAATGCGAAAATGAATAAAATGTTCATTATTTTATATGGAGTATGGAATTTATTTTCAATATTTCACCCATTTCATTTAACCATTTCAACTGAATCCGAATTAATTGACCCTTAAAATTCCCAAAACTTTTGGAAAAGTAAAGAAAAAATCCATTTTGATCATGCTATATATTAGCGTTAGCCGGAAGTACAGGGTGTCCGCCGGGAAGGTATACTACTTTGTTTGTTTATAATTTTTGATTAAATGAAATAGAATGGATCTTATATTGATAAATGTTTTATTTAATGTCGGCAATTATGTATGGAATACAATATCAGATAAATGTCCGCCTCTGTTAGCCTCACAAATGCGAGCCCTTTTGAGCACATTTTTCATTACATTCTCACACATTTCACGCGGTATTTCATTAATTTCATCACGAATATTTTGTTTGAGTTGCTCAAGCGTTTCTGGTTTGTTTGCATAAGCCTTGCTTTTTAGATATCCCCACAAAAAGAAGTCCGGAGCAGTTAAATCAGGCGACCGTGAAGGCCAATCAACATCACCATTTTTTGAAATAACTTGTTGTGGAAAGAGGTCTCGCAGTAATTCCATTGTAATCCTGGCTGTTTGCGATGTGGCACCGTCTTGTTGATACCACATGTTAATCAAGCCCAAAGCATGCAGTTGTGTCGTTAAAAAGTTTTCAATCATATCACGATATCGCTCCCCATTCACAGTTACCGTTAAGCCGTTTTGATTTTCAAAGAAGTAAGGTCCAATGATTCCTCCTGACCAAATTGCACACCAGACTGTCACTTTTAATGGATGTAAAGGTGACTGATGAATAATTTGAGGGTTTTCCATTGCCCAGAACCGACTATTCTGTTTCTTCACATATCCATTTAAATGAAAATGTGCCTCGTCACTCATTATGATTTTTTCATGAAAATCGGGGTTGTCATGGGCGAGCTGTAACATCCTATTGGCATATGTACGGCGGCGTAAATGGTCTTGTGGAAGAAGCTCTTGTGTCAACTGAATCTTAAATGGAAACAAATGCAAATCCTTGTGCAAAATTGTGGCCAAACTTGTTCTTTGAAGACCAAGCTCCTGAGCACGGCGTCGAATTGAGGTTGATGGATTGTTTTGAACACTTTCTTGAGCAGCAGTAATGTTTTCAGCCGATCTTGCAGTATGTTGTGGCCCATGCTTGGGCCTATTACTTACAGACCCTCTTTCTTCGAAATCATACACTACACGATTAATAGTGCGTTTTGTTGGCACGTTGTTTCTCCCAAAAATTTCACGTAACTTTCTCATTGTCACAGTAATCGATGATTGATTTTGATAAAAAGTTTTAACGATTAAAACACGTTGGTTTATCGAATATTTTTCCATAATAAATTTGCCACGTGTGTACTTCACGACTGCCAAATATGAACTGTCAAGACTAACATTTACCACAATGGCGGCAAAACAAGGTAGTATACCTTCCCGGCGGACACCCAGCGTTATTTTGTATGGGGTAGGAATTTATTTTCAATATTTTGCCCATTTGCGAAAAATTACTTCAACACCGCTTAATTTAATTAAAAAAATTTATACTTGATTATAATTGCATTTTTTTTTACTTCCGGTCGAGAATAATATGCCCATTTTCGAAGAATTACTCATTTTATTCATATAAACTATTAAAATGGGCGTTATTTTTGTATGTGGTATGGAATTTATTTTGATTATTTTGGCCATTTGCGAAGAATTAATTATTTCATATAAACTATTAAAATGTGCAAAAATTAACAAAATGAGCATTATTTTGAATGGTATGGAATTTATTTTCAATATTATGCACATTTGCGAAGAATTTGAATAACTTATTTATATAAACTATTAAAATGTGCAAAACTGAGTAAAATGTGCATTATTTTGTATGGGGTGTGGAATATATTTTCAATATTTTGCCCATTTGCGAAGAATTATTCATTTCATATAAACTATTAAAATGTGCAAAAATGTACAAAATGTACATTATTTTGTATGGTGTATGTGATTTATTTTCAATATTTTATCTATTTGCGAAGAATTACTTAATTCATATAAACTATTAAAATGTGCAAAAATGAACTAAATGTACATTATTTTGTTGGGGTATGGGATTTATTTTCAATACTTTGCACATTTGTGAAGAATTACTGATTTCATATAAACTATTAAAATGTGCAAAAATGAACAAAATGTGCATTATTTTGTTGGGGTATGGGATTTATTTTCAATACTTTGCACATTTGCGAAGAATTACTTATTTCATATAAACTATTAAAATGTGCAAAAATGAGCAAAATGTGCATTATTTTGTATGGGGCATGGATTTTATTTCCAATATTTTGTCCTTTTTAATTAATTATCTGGTTATGCTAAATTTTAAACGTGAAAAAACAATATTAATGCACGTACATCCGAATCAATTCGTTGACCCTTGAAACTACCAAAAGTTTTAGAAAAGTAAATTAATTTAGATCAAGCTACATATTATTCTTAACTGAAATTAGAAAAAAAATTAAATTGCAATTCATTGAACCTTAAAATTCCCAAAAGTTTTAGAAAAGTAAACCAATTTAGATCATATTACATATTATTATTCTTGACCTGAAGTAGAAAAAAAAATTGTAATTATAATCAAGTATAATTTTTTTAAATTAAATTAAAGCGGTGTCGAATTTCATTAAAGTGAAAATTACTTAATAATTAATGTGCAAAAATTCTTAAAATATTCATTAATTTGTAGGCAGTATAAAATTTATTTTAACAATTTTTACACATTTTATTTGCACATTTCCTTTGTCCCAGAACATATATAAATACACTATTCCGGGTACTCTAATTAGTTTTTTATATCCAGGTACACTATTCGGTGTATACAAAATATTGTATACACTTTTATTTGTTTACAATAAAAGTCATTGTCACACATATGCTGAAATATTTGGCATTCAAGGCCACCCGCGCATAAGCATTAGATATATTTATGTTTATGTGCATAAATATATATATATATATATATATATGTGCACATTCATATGCAACGTAAAATTAATGCATAAGAATAAGAATAAAAAAAAACAAATGAAATATTAAAGGATTCATATTTAAGCACATGAAATTCAATGGAAAAATTAATAAATAATTTTTATATATTTTTAAGCGTATTTTTGTTAGGGTCAGCGAATATTTTTCCAATAGTACCTAAATTTATTTAATATGTACTATAGTTTTAAGAAATTAGTGACAGCTGTTGTTGTAGATTGGTAAAAAATAATTTGATAATTGAAAAAGTGAAAAAGTGCAATAGTTTGCTACGTAAAAAAGTAGAAATAGTAAATATAGATAGAGAAAAAGATTCTGAACAACATATATTGAAGATAAGTTAGTAATATATCTAATAAATTAAAATTTGATAAAATAAAAAATTTGTGAAATAACAAAAATAAAAGTTCGAAGTCCAACTAATAGAAATAAAAGAAAGAGAAAAGGATAACAAAAATATTAAAAAATTCATAAATAAAAAAAAAATTGGACTAGAACTACAACTTATTTGGTTAATAGATAAGAAATTTCAAAAACTCATTTATTATCAATATTTAAGAAACGCCATCTAAAAGAACAGAAATTCATCGATAAGAAATATCTATATTGATTATATATATAATTACATATTAATATGTATTCACTAATCATCAAACTTATTATATTTAAATCATTATTATAAAAGAAAAGATTTGAAAATTATTATAGTACATATAAAGGGTCCGCCATCTAAATTTTTTTTTTCAACTAGTGCTTATTTCGTGAATGGTAACACTTAGCTCATATCTGATTTGACAGATAATTAGTTTTATTCTTCCGCTGAACGAATATGGTTGTGTATACGCTTGAAGAACGCTGGGAAATAATGCGACATTACTTTGAAAACTATGGTAATGTTGCAGAATGTGTGCGAAAATTGCGTACGGATTTTGTAAGAAGAGAAGCACCGTCAGCTTCGTATGTTCGTTATCTTGTGAAAAAAGTTAAAGAAACTGGCATCCTCATCGATAAACCAAAGCGTGAAAAGCCAAAAACAGTGCGTACACCCGAGAATATTGATGCTGTGGCAGAAAGTGTGCGTGAAGCGCCATCAACATCAATTCACCGTCGTTCTCAACAATTGAACATTTCGGAGACATCATTGAGACGAATTTTGCATAAAGAACTTGGTATGACGCCATACAAAGTCCAATTGGTTCAGGAGTTGAAGCCAACTGACCATCCAATGCGTTTTCGCTTCGCTGAGTGGGCCTGCGATCGACTTACAGAAGATTCCAAAAAAATCATCTTTTCGGATGAAGCTCATTTTGATCTTGGCGGGTATGTAAACAAGCAAAATTGTCGCATTTGGGGCACAGAAAACATTGAAAAGCCGGTACACCCAAAACGAGTCACTGTTTGGTGCGGATTTTGGTCCAGAGGCATAATTGGGCCATTTTTCTTCGAAAATGAGCAAGGAGTGGCCGTTACAGTCAATGGCGATCGTTATCGGGCCATGTTGAACGAATTTTTGTTAACAAAAATTGAAGAGGAGGATATTTGCAACATTTGGTTTCAACAGGACGGCGCTACGTGCCACACAGCCGAAGCTACACTCGATGTTTTGCGCCCTGTTTTTGAAGATCGCATTATCAGCCGCAGCGCTGATGTCGTTTGGCCACCTCGGAGCTGCGATTTGACACGGTTGGACTATTATTTGTGGGGTGCCCTCAAAGATAAGTGTTACGCCGACAAGCCAGAGACAATTGACGCTTTAAAGGACAATATTCGTGAAGCCATTGGTGAAATACAGCTGCACACAATCGATAATGTGCTTAAAAATTGGACCGATCGTGTAGACTACTGCATGGCCAGCCGAGGCAGCCATTTGAATGAAATTATTTTCCATTATTAACCGGAAGGATTGTACTTTCAAATAAAAAAAGAAATTTGAGAAAATATTCAGTAGTTTTTTTTTATAGCATTTTCAAAAAAAAAAAAGTTATTTGGCGGACCCTTTATTATGAAAAACTGGATTGAATATTAACTAAAAAAATATAAATATATATAATAACATATTTCTAGGCGTTAATTATAATATATGAACATTTTGAATCCACTAATAAATAAGTTCCAACATTAATAAAATCAAATATTTAAATTAATAAATTATTCTGCATATATACAGGCAAATAAATTAAGTAAATAAGATACAAAATTAAATAAGTTAAAATTAAAATGAATGAAGCAAAAATATTAGAAGCAATAGCTGGACTTAAAATCGATATGGAAGCAAATTTCAAATTAGTCAATGATAATATAAATTCAAGGAATATTTATGTTGATTCAGAAATAAAAGAAATAAAATACAAACAAACACAAATGGAAGAAAGGATAATAAAAAATGAAAGAGATTTAAAAAAAGGAACATAATAATACATTATCTTAGAAACCGAAAATAATAAAGCTGAACTAGAAGCTACTATTATAGACTTAATCACAAAAGTGTTAGGGGTAGATTTTACAGTAAATGAAATTGATTTTATATATAGACTGGGAATTAAAAAAGGAAAAACAAGACCAATTATAATGGGCATAACTATACTTAGGAAAAAAGAAATGATAATGAACAACAAATATAACTTACGCGATTTATCTGAAAAAATTATATTCGGTGATGACCTGCCAAAGGAAATTTCAGAAAATAGAAAGAAACTTAGATTAGTCACCAAAATATTAAAGGAACAGGGACTGGAAGCAAAAGTAAGCAAAGGCGAGATTATCACGCAGAATGGAGCATTATCATTGGAAAAAATAAATGAAATAAGCGAAAATTATTACAACGAAGAAAAAAAGAAACGACAGAGATCATTTGAAGAAGATACAACTGAAAATTACACTATGAATATTAACCAAAGTACTAAAAAATCAAAAATACATATTATTGATTCTAATTGATCGCCTTTGAAAAATACCAACACAACAACCTTGTTGAATAGTATTACAAATCGAAATATATCAACATCAAGTGGAAATTCAACAAATAAATAGCAAGTAAATAATTTAAACACAGTAAATACCGACGACAACCAGGCAAATGAAAATAACACAACGAATAAGATTAAAACGAAAATATATTTCCCAACCCGGTTGACCACCGTGGGAAATTTTGGTCAATACCCCCCAAACTTATTATATAATAATAATAATAATAATGATTATAATAATGATAATGAAAATAAACAAGAAAAATCAATTAATTCAAACATAAGTAAACAAAAAGTAAATATAATACAAAGTATGAATAAAGATATATCTAGAAATAAAAAAATCCTTATAAATAATGCAATTCGCAATGATAAAAATAATCAAATATTAAATATATGTTCGTATAATGCAAGATCATTAGCTAGTGAAGAGAAACTAGAAAAATTCGATAACGCTTTAAGTAAAATAAAATGGGATATAGTAGGACTTGCCGAAGTTAGAAGATATGGGCAAGAAATCATTGAAAGAACAAATGGTACAATATTATGTTGCAAAGGAGAAACGAAGGGTATCTATGGAGTTGGTTTTCTTATTAATAAAGATCTTAAAAATAATATCGTAGAATTTATTGCAGTAAATGAAAGAATTATCGCTCTCAAACTCAAATTTGATACCACAGAAATATCAATAATACAGGTATATGCACCAACAGAAAATGCTACTGATGATATTTTAGAGAAATTCTATGACAAACTAGATGAAACAATGCATAAAATCCATAGTAATTAGATGATTATAATGGGAGATTTCAACAGTAAAGTAGGTTTTCAAGAAAGTAATGAAGAAGCAATTATGGGTAAATATGGCTATGGTACCAGAAATAGAAGAGGTGAACGCTTAATACAATGGATTTGGCAACACAATTTACTAGTAGGGAATACTTTTTTTAAAAAGAAAGACAACAATAAATGGACTTGGAAATCCCCAGATGGTAACACAAAGAATGAAATTGACCTAATATTAACTAACAAAAGAGAAAACATTAATGATGTGTCAGTATTAAATAACTTTCAATTTGATTCAGACCATAGAATGATTAGGGGTAAATTTATCATCAATGTTAAAAAAAGAAGACAAATATCTGAGCCCAAGACACTACTTACACAAGTTCAACCTGAATTACTAGCTAGATATTCTCAAACAGTAGTCGAAAATACAAGAAATCTAGTAAATAACGAAGAGGAAGATATACAGAATCTGTATAACTCTATAGAAAAAGTTATTACTACATCTGGTAAAATATTAAAAACTAATAAAACTAAAATCAATAAATTATCGGTTTTGACGTTAAAAAAGATAAGAACTAAGAGCAAAAGAATTCCTTCTAGAAAATGAAAAACAAGAATTAAAAAGTATTCGTAAACAAATCAAGAAAGAAAGTGAAAAAGACATTAAACAATATAAAGAAAATATAATAAAAGAAACACTAAAAAATACAAGATCATTGAAAAAAATTAAGAAAAATTTTACTGAAGGCAAAAGATGGATAGAAGAACTATCCACAAATAACACCAAAAATACTAACAGAAAAGATATACTAAAAGTGGCTACAAATTTCTACAAAAACCTATACACAACAACATTGTCAGAACAACAAATAGAAGAATTATCACCAGAACTAAATGATACATCCGACATTCCACCACTAACAGAAACAGAAATATTAGGACTGTAAAGCAGCAAAAAATGAAAAATCAGCTGGAAATGACAATATAAACGCTGAATATATAAAGTATTGCAGTGATAATATCATACCACTATTAACCAATATTTTCAACAAAATCATTATCTCAGAAAACATACCATACCAATGGAAACTATCAACTATAATACTGATTCATAAAAAAGGAAATAAAAATGAAATAAATAACTACCGTCCTATAAGTTTAATTTCTACATTATATAAAATATTTGCGAAATGCATTTTAGAAAGAATTAAAGTATCTGTGGAAGCGAATCAATCGAAGAATCAGGCAAGATTTAGATCTGGTTATTCAACTACCGACCATATACACAGCGTAAACCAAATTTTAGAGAAAAGTTCAGAATATCAGTTGACAACTATTATTACTTTCATCGATTACCTCAAAGCATTTGATAATATAGAACATGTGTTTATATGGAGAGCATTAAAAAATCATAATATACATGACAAATATATCCGTTTAATCAAAAATATTTATAATAATTGCAAAGCCAAAATAATGCTGGAGAATGAAGGAGAGTATATTAATGTGAATAAAGGTGTAAGACAAGGGGATCCACTATCTCCAAGTCTATTTGCAGCCGTGCTAGAAGAAGTTTTTAAGAAACTTAGTTGGAATAATGCTGAAGTTGGTATTAAAGTAGATAATGAATTTTTAAATAATCTACTTTTTGCAGACGGCATCGCTTTATTTAGCAAAAATTTTGATGAAGTAATTAAAATGATAACAGAACTAAAAGAAGAAAGCGAGCAAGTTGGCCTAAAGCTTAATAAGCTAAAAACAAAAATAATTTCTAATCTACACTTACCAGAGGTTCGAATAGATGGGGAAGTTATTGAAAAAGTAGAAGACTTTGTATATTTGGGCCAATTAATGTCCTTTGATGAAAGAAAAAATAAAGAAGTCAATAGAAGGATTACAAACGCGTGGAAGCAATTTTGGAGTATTAAAAAACTATTAAACAACAACATATCAAATGAAAACATAAAATACATATTTGATGCTGCAATATTACCGGTTTTAACTTATGGAGCACAGACATGGTCACTCACGACTCGCAATAACGAAAAATTAAAGGTATGTCAATGGTCGATGGAACGTGCAGCATTACAAATAAGCCGTTTTAGCAGAACAAAAAATACGACAATTAGACAAAGAACTAAAGTAGTTGACGTGGTACATCGATCTAAGGAGCTAAAATGGCGATGGGCAGGCCATGTTGCAAGATTACGTGATCACAGATGGACATCTATAATAACGAACTAGAAGCCTAGAGGAAAAAGAAGAGTAGGCAGACAACGAAAGAGATGGGAAGATGATATATCAACTTCGTGTAGCCAATGGAAAGATAAAGCAATAAATAAAAATGAATGAAAAAGTCTGGGGGAGGCTTTTACCCAAATTAATTAATTTAATAAAATTTGAAATTGAATTAAAATTAAATTTAAAATTTAAAATCTAAATTATATATATAAAATTTTGCAAATCATTAAAGATTTAAACTAAAAATGAATTATAAACTTAAAATTGAATTTATAAATTGAATTATATTTTATATAAATTGAATTATATAAATATGTATACAGGGTGTAACAAGCTATTAATAATAATAATAATAGTAGTTTTAAGGGTATAAAAGAGTGGTAATTAAATATTTGTATTAAAAATATATATATATATATATACAGTGTCCGCCGGGAAGGTATACTACTTTGTTTTGCCGCCATGGTGGTAAATGTTAGTCTTGACAGTTCATATTTGGCAGTCTTGAAGTACACACGTGGCAAATTTATTATGGAAAAATATTCGATAAACCAACGTGCCAATAGGATGTTACAGCTCGCCCATGACAAACAGAATAGTCGGTTCTGGGCAATGGAAAACCCTCAAATTATTCATCAGTCACCTTAACATCCATTAAAAGTGACAGTCTGGTGTGCAATTTGGTCAGGAGGAATCATTGGACCTTACTTCTTTGAAAATCAAAACGGCTTAACGGTAACTTTGAATGGGGAGCGATATCGTGATATGATTGAAAACTTTTTAACGCCACAACTGCATGCTTTGGGCTTGATTAACATGTGGTATCAACAAGACGGTGCCACATCGCATACAGCCAGGATTACAATGGAATTACTGCGAGACCTCTTTCCACAACAAGTTATTTCAAAAAATGGTGATGTTAATTGGACTCCACGGTCGCCTGATTTAACTGATCCGGACTTCTTTTTGTGGGGATATCTAAAAAGCAAGGCTTATGCAAACAAACCAGAAACGCTTGAGCAACTCAAACAAAATATTCGTGATGAAATTAATGAAATACCGCGTGAAATGTGTGAGAATGTAATGAAAAATGTGCTCAAAAGGGCTCGCATTTGTGAGGCTAACAGAGGCGGACATTTATATGATATTGTATTCCATACATAATTGCCGACATTAAATAAAACATTTATCAATATAAGATCCATTCTCTTTCATTTAATCAAAAATTATAAACATAGAAAGTAGTATACCTTCCCGGCGGACACCCTGGCTGATTGATAATTACGTGGACTGACACAGAAGACACAGTTTTTTTCAGTTTATTTTTTTTTATTTTTCAACGTAGTCACCTTTTAGGACGATACACTTAGTTAGACGATGTTCCAGTTTTTTGATGCCTTCCAAAAAATATGATTTCTCCAACCCTTCAAAATAGCCATTTGTTTCGTCGATGACCTCAGCATTTGACCCAAATCTCTTTCCTGCAAGCCATTTTTTCATATTTGGAAACAGGAAAAAGTCAGAAGGGGCCAAATCTGGAGAATATGGTGGATGAGGAACCAATTCATATCTCAATTCTAATAATTTTGCTGTTGCAATTCCTGATTTGTGAACTGGTGCATTGTATTGATGAAAAAGAACTTTTTTCTTTGCTAAATGTGGTCGTTTTATTATAATCTCTTCATTCAAACGATCCAATAATGTTGCATAATATTGTCCTGTGATTGTTTTTCCTTTTTGTAAATAATCGACATGGATTATACCATGAGCATCCCAAAAAACAGTGGCCATAATCTTGCCAGCTGATGGAACTGTTTTTGCCTTCTTTGGAGCCTTTTCACCTGTAGAAATCCACTGTTTTGATTGTTCTTTTGTCTCTGGTGTGTAGTAGTGTATCCATGTTTCATCAACGGTTATGAATCGACGCCAAAAATCGACTGGATTACGTTGTAATAACTCCAAAACTTGCTTTGATGTTGTCACACGATTGCGTTTTTGATCAATTGTAAGCAAACGCGGCACCCATCTTGCAGATACCTTTTTCATATCCAAATATTGATGTAAAATATTAAAAACACGTTCCGATGAGATGTTCACGATGTCAACAATTTCCCGCAATTTCACTCTTCGGTCATCTAGTACGATATCATGGATTTTATCGACCATTTCTGGAGTAGTCACTTCATTTGGACGCCCAGAACGTTGTTCATCAATTGTGCTGGTACGGCCACTTTTAAACTCAGCAAACCACTTGCAAACCATTGATTTCGAAGGTGCAGATTCACCATAATATTTATCCAACTTTTCTTTAGTTTCCTTTGCTGTTTTCTGCCTCAAAAAATAATGTTTTATCAACACACGAAATTCGTTTTCATCCATTTTTAAAAATTCACTGAGATTGACTTACTTAAACGACTGTGGGTAAAAACTCAGTCATACCTCGATAAAAGAATTAAGAGACAAAGAACCATCACCGCAGTATAAAAATATATTGTATAAAATAATTGTTTTTTGGTAGGTAATAGTAATTAAGTAATGTCAGGTTTTATGATAAAAAACCCAGGGAAATGATAGTGAATCCAATAAGGAGTACAATCGAGATTAAATATGCTATCCAATTTATAGCCGTGCCAAATTTTATATTAAAACCGGAAGCAATTGATTTGTTTAAAAAGATAGATAGATTGTAATGGGTAAATTATAAGATAAATAAACAATTTAAAAAAAAAAATTATATAATAATCTTTAATATATTTCTGTACAATTACTAATAAAGAAATAATTAAGAAAATGTAATAAAGGGTTTAAAATATGAAATATTGTCAATAAAATTATAAATTACATAACATAAAAGCATTCAATTTCTTTAATTTTCAAGAAGGAAAAAAGATTATACAATATACCATATACTATATATATATTAAATTTATTGGGGTAGGGTAGTAATAAAGAAAAAAAAAATCTTATTAAAATTCGTTTTGAAGGTTACACATTTATAACCTAAACATAATTAAAAAAAAAATTTATCACTAGCATATAAATAAATATATATATATTACGTACATATAAAATATACATAGGGAGATATTCTATATAAAAATATTTTATTTTTCATATGACAGAAAAAAGAAGTCTCTCATATAAAAATATTCTCATATACTCTATTATGTTATTAGTTAGTACACCTAGTTTCTCACCATATTTTTATTCAGGTACTTAGCTGAGACACAAAGCTTAGCCGAGTTATTATTTTTATGGGAAATTTAGTTTAGCACATTTTATAAGAGAATAATTAGGTTTAGATAGTAAATAACAACTAGATAGTAAATTTAATAATATTGAAGGAAAATTTAGGTAGGGTAAAAGCATATATCTATTATGCACTACAAATCAAAAAACTAAGTAATATTTTAATATGAAATGTATATTGAATATAAATTTTATATACATAAATTAAAGTATGATACAGGTACTTGATACCGAACTAAAAAATTTAGAAGACATAATTAGAAACTTCAAAAAGACCCTAAATAGATCTTATTCCTCGAACTATATATTAGGAAGGCTTGCGTTTGTTAAAGAAGTAAGATAAACTTTCTCAAATAGTTAGCAAGCATTATATAAAGAAGATAAAGAGTTAGCATTAAAATATAAAACTAAATTTGATTTAATTCATAGCGAAGTAAGCGACATTTTAGACCGTAAATCAGCGCGTTAAAAGATCTCGACACCGACGAGGAAGATTCTAAAGACATAGGGGTAGATACTGATGAAGTAGGAATAGTAAATAATAATAATACTATTAATAATACACAAACAATCAACATGACTAATTTTGATTTTAATGTGGCCCAAAAGCTACCAACGTTGATCATAGAAAAAGAAGAGACTCGAGAAGAAAAAATTCGAGATTTTATAAATAGCATCGAATTTTATCATGATATATTAAAATAAGAGGATCAAATAATATTAGTAAAGTTCCTTGTCAAGTTTCAAGGAAAAGTCTTGACAGAACTAGGAAATACCATTCCTGAAAATTTCAACGAATTGAAAAAATTCTTAAGAACCAAATGCGGATGCAAAGATTCAATCGTAATAATACAAACCAAACTGAGCAAGATACGACAAGGTAACCGACCATTACTTCACTAATGAGATAGAAAACCTCATAGCACGAATGACAGGCTTAGAAGTCAGTGCGCAAAGTGAAACCGAACGAGCAGCGTTAACAACCGCTAATAACCGTAGAGGGTTAGCGTTTTTGAAAAAAGATGTTAATGAAAGGTACAGAATAATCTTGGATAGCGCTCGTCATAAAGATTTTAAGGACTCAATACAGCATTTACTAGAATTGGATCCAGGTACCGAAAAAACCAACGAAGTTGTTAGGTACGCTGACAGTAATCGGTATAATAACAATATTAATAATAGAAATAACTATAATAATAAAATTTTAATAATAATCGAAATTTTAACAATAATCGAAATTTTAACAATAATCGAAATAATAACAATAATAGGAATAATAATTTCGGGAATCGAAATTTCAATAATAATCCAAATAATTATAATAATAATTCGAACAATAACACTCAAAATAATTGTAACTATCCAATCTAGAAATCGAACCTACACGCCAAATAGGAACGCAAATAATAATGGGAATTATAATAACAATAACCATAATAATAATTATAACAATAATAATTATAATAATAACAATAATTATAATAATAATAGAAATTATAATCAAATTAACCGTTATAACAATAGAAATTATAACAATAATAATAACCACCAGAAAGCGAATACCAACAACACAAATGTACCGAATCCAAGAGTATTGGCTATCACAGAAAACGGAAACGAACAGCCCACCGAGAGGGAAGCCAACCAATCGGTAGGGGTTTACAACAACTAGGCTAAATAAAAGACATTATTTTTACAGCACGATTTACTGACGGACTATATGTAGACATTAAAATAAACGATACAACGACTACTACGTTTTAAGTAGATACTGGTGCCTCTATTTACACTATAAAAGAAAAACTTTTAATTAATAATTTAAATAAAAAGAACATTACGACAATACAAGGTATTTCGGGACACCTTAAAACATTAGGTACCTGTACACAAAAATTGAATTTTGAATTCACCAATATTCTGTATGACTTTCATGTGGTACGAAATAATTTTCCAGTAGCAGTTGTTGGTATTTTAGGAGAAAATTTTCTGAAAGACTTTGAAGCTAAAATAAATTTGGAAAAATTTATTTTAGAATTAACTATAAATAATGGAAATATAGCTTTACCTATATTAGACAGAAATCATTCAAATATTATTACAATTGCATCATGGTGTGAAGCAACATATTGGGTTAACACAAAATTTAAAGACGAACGAATCCTTTATCAGAACTTTGTGAAGGTGTATTCATGGCTGGATTTATATCTTATTAATAATAAAATACCAGTAAAAATTCTTCACACAAGAGAAAATGAAATAAAATTAAACTGGATTGAACCAGATTCACGTAGTGTAAACGACCACTATATTTTAAATTATAAAAAGTCAAAACAAAAGACGACATATAGAGTTGAAAGATTACTCAAAGAATTAAATTACGATACGCTAAATAGTGAAGAGAAAGAATGTATGCATAAAATATGTACCAAATTCAACGACATTTTTCATTAAGACATAACGCCAATATATTCGCAACCCTACATGATTCCACATTCCCAAAACAAGGATTACAAGAGGAAATACAAAAGATAATAGATCAAAATATTGTCGAGCAATCAGTGTCAGCGTGGAACTAACCTGTTTCAATTGTACCTAAGAAGGAAGATACTGTAACAGGATTACAGAAATTCAGAATGGTCTTAGATTATAGAAAAGTAAATGAGAACATCGAAGATGATAAATTTTCACTTCCAAATATAACGGATATTTATATTTCCATTACCAAATGGAATTGGATAAAGGAAGTAGGCCATGTACTGCTTGCTCAATTGAGAACGGACACTATCAACTAACCCGCTTACCAATGGGACTTAAACTTTCACCCAGCGTATTCTCAAGAATGGTGTCTATCGCAATGTCGGGATTGACATATTCGCGATGTTTCGTGTATTTTGACGACCTGATAATTTTCGGTAACAGTCTAGAAACACATAATAAAAATTTAATAGAAGTTTTTTCGCGACCAAAGGAGGTAAATTTGAAAATTCACCCAGGGAAGTGCAATTTTCTTAGAAAAGAGGTTTTGTATTTAGGACACGTTATTTCGAAGAACGGCATTTTGCCCGGTCCATCCAAATCAATTGCGATCAAAAATTTTCCTCAGCCCACTAACGCTGACGAAGTCCGAAGATTTGTAGCTTTCGCTAACTACTATAGGAAATTCATTCCGAATTTCCTTCAATCGCAACCACTTTAAACAAATTACTTAAAAAAACGTAAAATTTAATTTTACTACAGACTGTGTAGAGTCTTTCAATACTATCAAAGAAATTTTGATAAGTCCAAAAATACTACAGTTTCCAAACTTTGAGGGAGAGTTCATTTTACGTACGGACGCATCAGGATTCGCACTAGGAGCTGTCTTATCAAACAATGATGACAGACCTATTGCATTTGCTAGCAAAACGCTAAACAGTGCTGAATGTAATTACAGCACGATAGAAAAGGAGCTACTAGCCATAGTATAGGCTATTAAGCATTACCGATTTTTGGTAGACTTTTCAAAATACTAACAGACCATAGACCGTTAGTATACCTATTTTCACTTAAGGAACCGTCATCGCGTTTAACAAAATTTAGACTTTTATTAGGAGAGTACAATTTTCATGTGGAGTGCTCACCAGGAAAGGAAAACTGCACAGCTGACGCCTTGAGCAGAATAAAAATATCATCCGATGTTCTAAAAATATTAATTATGACCAGTTCAAAGAAAAATACAGAAGATGGACAAGAACAAAACCAACAGAAATGTGATGAACAACTTATTAATGATTTATTGCAACCACCACCAACAGGTTTGCAAGTAGTCGAATTAAAGATAGCAGATAATCTAGAAGAAGAAATAAAGAAACTTAAAGATAAACAAGAAATAATGACGGGTCCAAATAAATTATTGGCATATATACCAAAGGAAAATTGTATTGTAATGGTTAAACCAAAAGATCGCACTGAAGACCTGACCACAACATTCGGCAGATTGCAGTGGAAGGATGTGCAAAAGATCACTGGTCCATTGAAATTAGAATATATATATATATCTCAAGAGGGGAATTATTAAAATTAAAAGACGGCCGTCAACAAATTAATTTAAATAATATGAAAAATGAATTGAAGCAAATATTTAAAGAAGCCAATGTAAAAATAATTATAGTGAAGGATTTGATAAGAGTGACAGATCCAGAAACGAAGAAAATAATATTGAATGACTATCATATTTTACCAACAAGTGGTCACGCAGGCATTAATCGAATGCTAAAGAACATCAAGTGTAAGTACTTTTGGACGGGAATGCAAGAGAATGCAACGAATTTCGTTAATCATTGCGGACCATGCCAACGTAATAAACATATTAACGTAAAGAAACAGCCAATGATCATAACATCTACCAGCGAAACGAGCTTCGAGAAAATATATGTAGATCTAGTAGGACCGTTAGACGAAACAGCAGAAGGATATAAATACATACTAACGATCCAGGATGAGTTGACAAAATTCATTGAAAACGTTCCACTCAAAAATAAAGAAGCAAACTCTGTAGCTGAAGGACTCGTGGAAAATTTTATACTAAAATATGGAGTTCCGAAAAAGATAGCTTCAGACCAAGGGACAGAATTCATGAGTAACTTTTTTAAGAATATGTGTAAACTGTTTAAAATAGATCAAATATTTTCTACTGCATACCATTATGAGAGCATATGAGAATTAGAAAATTCGCACAAGGTTCTAGGGGTGTATTTAAGAACATACGTTACTGCAAACCATACGGATTGGCACAAATGGCTACCGTATTACACTTTCTGTTATAACACCGCAGTACCCTCTGAGACAGAGTATACACCATATGAGTTAATCTATGGAAAACAGTGTAATCTACCTTCGAATCTCACAAAAGGTGTTCAACCACTATTTTTCCAATAGTAACTAAATTTATTTAATATGTACTATAGTTTAAAGGATATAAAAGAACGGTAATTAGACATAATAAATTCACTTTATAAATACTTGCTACTTGCTTCGATCATTTAATACTTAGAAAACCACTAGCAATATTTTGGATACTTGCCTTTGCTGAAGTTTAATCGATTGCACCCGTGCTTAGATTACCTAGTGGTACAACGATAGGTAGAACATCGGTATTCGCTCAAGATAATACCACCATTCTCTTCAACACCCGATATATATCGATATTTAATGATTTCTGGTGAAATTTGTTTTAAAGCTGAAGATGGAAATTCAACAATGTCTTGCTAAGTCGGTTTTTTCCTGTATCCTTTTTTTTGTAAATTCCTCTTTACCATTGATAAGCCAGTCATTCCAAACTATAAGAGTCCATTATTAAAAGTAACTTTTCAATACCAAAAAAACTGTTTGCTTTATGAAAACACGTTTTCAACCAACGTAACATTAAATCTATGGCCATCGAACCACGCAAACTAACACAAAGATCGATATCTTTTGCCAAATTAACTTTTGGTATTTTTTTTAATGCTTTTAGTATAATAAGAGTGCGTACCAATTTTCCCGCAGCGGAGATGCATAGAACAACAGTGAAACGATTTTTGTTATGTCCAGTATCCAAGCCATCAACTTGCTTTTCACCTCGAAAATACAATGTTTTATTATATGACATGTCAAAATAATATGGAGTTTCATCCATGTTGTAAATACAATTTTTGACAAAGTTAATTGTTTTCATATTTACGGCTGTTAAATAATTTTGAACTTTGTTGTATAATTCAGTGTCCGTACAATTATCCTGTTGACTTTGGTGAGTTATTTTTCTTGAACTAATCTCGTTCCTGCGGCAAACTTTTCGAAGCCATTTGCTACTGCAATTAAATAACCCAATTTCTGGTGGGGTTGGAATGTTTTATGATTTTTTTTTGCTTGTCTTCTAAGCTCATTAAAATTTACAGCTAGCTTTTTGGATCGCTGTTTTCTAAACTAGACCATTAGAAGATTTTCAATTTCGCCTCCACCCACAATTCTACTCTAGCTTCTTTTATTTATTAATCCAAGAAATTCATTTCCCAGACGTACCCATTTCCTTATTTGTCTTCTTTGATGACCAGTGTCTTTTTCTAAAAAATGTAATGACTCTCCATTCTTTACTCGCGATACAATTTGCAACTTGCGATGAATTGTGATATTCTTCCTTTTCGATGACATGGCTGTATTAAAATAAAATCAAAATGTTATATAAAAAAAAAAAATTTAAAAAACACTAAAGACACCTACCTGTTACCTGATAATCCAAAAATATCAATTTAATATATTGCTTAAATATTGTTTTTAATTGATATTCGATTTTAGATTTTTTTTTAGTTGTCAATATCAAATGATATTTTTTTTATATTTAAAATTTAAAAATCGTTTTTTTTTCGGCCTCCTTATCAATATTTACTCTTTGTCAATCAATGATGGTTAACAAATATAAATAGATTAATGATTTATTAATAAATGAAGTTTCAAACCATTATATTTTCATGATGGTTTGAGTAATAGATAGCATTAAACATAAATCCAATTTAAAGTTTGAAATGCATTTTCGAGAAAAAATATCCAATTATTGTACCCGGGGTTCTGTAATTGGAAAAATGTTGCTATTAGTGTATCCGGGGTACTTTATTCGGGGGACTACTATATTCAGAATTTTACGGTATATTCTTTAAGAACATTTAGAAGAAAAAAAATATTTTAATTACAATTTGGGAAAAATATATATACGTTAAGAACATTTTTTTTTAAATTAAATGAATATTTTAATTACAAATTTGAAAAGAAAATATATTGTAAAAAAATAAATAAAAAAAATACATTTTTTAGTAAATTGTTAAGAAGATTTTGTAATGAAAAATAAAAAATTAATAAGATTTTTTAATAGAAAAAAATATATGTTAACGCTAGAAAGAAGGAATTTACTTAGTGTACATTCATTCTTTTTCCGCAGGAAGGGTGGTGTGACGTATGCCACACAAAATATATAATGAATTAATCATCATATGTTTGTGTAGGTCAGAGTTATATTTTATTTCCAAAATATAATTATGGATGATTAACCTAAGCATACGAAAATATTTCATACATGCACTGACTGCATGTAAATTCTTATTTCATATTATGCATATTGTTATGTATGCATATAATTACTATATGCATATATGTATAATAAATACAATGACCGAAAGTAGATGGGTCATTTTACAATGTAAAATTATTATGAAATTCCTAAGAATTCCAATAAGGGATCAATACACTAGCGTTAGCAAATAGTGTTTTATGTATTAATTAAATTTTAGGGTATAAAAGAAATGAAATGAAATTAATAAAGTTACTTTTACTTTCGAGTTCAAAGTTGTTGTTTAATTTAATTGTACGCTATTCGCTTGAATTAAATCAAACTCTCCTTCCTAAAAACCAAGTGAAATAAGCTATTTAGCCGATTCGAAATAAACCATCTTTTGATAAGTCCAAAAATACTACAGTTTCCAAACTTTGAGGGAGAGTTCATTTTACGTACGGACGCATCAGGATTCGCACTAGGAGCTGTCTTATCAAACAATGATGATAGACCTATTGCATTTGCTAGCAAAACGCTAAACAGTGCTGAATGTAATTACATCACAATAGAAAAGGAGCTACTAGCCATAGTATAGGCTATTAAGCATTACCGACTTTACCTTTTTGGTAGACGTTTCAAAATACTAACAGACCATAGACCGTTAGTATACCTATTTTCACATAAGGAACCGCCATCGCGTTTAACAAAATTTAGACTTTTATTAGGAGAGTACAATTTTCATGTGGAGTGCTCACCAGGAAAGGAAAACTGCACAGCTGACGCCTTGAGCAGAATAAAAATATCATCCGATGTTCTAAAAATATTAATTATGACCAACAGAAATGTGATGAACAACTTATTAATGATTTATTGCAACCACCACCAACAGGTTTGCAAGTAGTCGAATTAAAGATAGCAGATAATCTAGAAGAAGAAATAAAGAAACTTAAAGATAAACAAGAAATAATGACGGGTCCAAATAAATTATTGGCATATATACCAAAGGAAAATTGTATTGTAATGGTTAAACCAAAAGATCGCACTGAAGACCTGACCACAACATTCGGCAGATTGCAGTGGAAGGATGTGCAAAAGATCACTGGTCCATTGAAATTAGAATATATATATATATCTCAAGAGGGGAATTATTAAAATTAAAAGACGGCCGTCAACAAATTAATTTAAATAATATGAAAAATGAATTGAAGCAAATATTTAAAGAAGCCAATGTAAAAATAATTATAGTGAAGGATTTGATAAGAGTGACAGATCCAGAAACGAAGAAAATAATATTGAATGACTATCATATTTTACCAACAAGTGGTCACGCAGGCATTAATCGAATGCTAAAGAACATCAAGTGTAAGTACTTTTGGACGGGAATGCAAGAGAATGCAACGAATTTCGTTAATCATTGCGGACCATGCCAACGTAATAAACATATTAACGTAAAGAAACAGCCAATGATCATAACATCTACCAGCGAAACGAGCTTCGAGAAAATATATGTAGATCTAGTAGGACCGTTAGACGAAACAGCAGAAGGATATAAATACATACTAACGATCCAGGATGAGTTGACAAAATTCATTGAAAACGTTCCACTCAAAAATAAAGAAGCAAACTCTGTAGCTGAAGGACTCGTGGAAAATTTTATACTAAAATATGGAGTTCCGAAAAAGATAGCTTCAGACCAAGGGACAGAATTCATGAGTAACTTTTTTAAGAATATGTGTAAACTGTTTAAAATAGATCAAATATTTTCTACTGCATACCATTATGAGAGCATATGAGAATTAGAAAATTCGCACAAGGTTCTAGGGGTGTATTTAAGAACATACGTTACTGCAAACCATACGGATTGGCACAAATGGCTACCGTATTACACTTTCTGTTATAACACCGCAGTACCCTCTGAGACAGAGTATACACCATATGAGTTAATCTATGGAAAACAGTGTAATCTACCTTCGAATCTCACAAAAGGAGTTCAACCACTATTTTTCCAATAGTAACTAAATTTATTTAATATGTACTATAGTTTAAAGGATATAAAAGAACGGTAATTAGACATAATAAATTCACTTTATAAATACTTGCTACTTGCTTCGATCATTTAATACTTAGAAAACCACTAGCAATATTTTGGATACTTGCCTTTGCTGAAGTTTAATCGATTGCACCCGTGCTTAGATTACCTAGTGGTACAACGATAGGTAGAACATCGGTATTCGCTCAAGATAATACCACCATTCTCTTCAACACCCGATATATATCGATATTTAATGATTTCTGGTGAAATTTGTTTTAAAGCTGAAGATGGAAATTCAACAATGTCTTGCTAAGTCGGTTTTTTCCTGTATCCTTTTTTTTGTAAATTCCTCTTTACCATTGATAAGCCAGTCATTCCAAACTATAAGAGTCCATCATTAAAAGTAACTTTTCAATACCAAAAAAACTGTTTGCTTTATGAAAACACGTTTTCAACCAACGTAACATTAAATCTATGGCCATCGAACCACCCAAACTAACACAAAGATCGATATCTTTTGCCAAATTAACTTTTGGTATTTTTTTTAATGCTTTTAGTATAATAAGAGTGCGTACCAATTTTCCCGCAGCGGAGATGCATAGAACAACAGTGAAACGATTTTTATTATGTCCAGTATCCAAGCCATCAACTTGCTTTTCACCTCGAAAATACAATGTTTTATTATATGACATGTCAAAATAATATGGAGTTTCATCCATGTTGTAAATACAATTTTTGACAAAGTTAATTGTTTTCATATTTACGGCTGTTAAATAATTTTGAACTTTGTTGTATAATTCAGTGTCCGTACAATTATCCTGTTGACTTTGGTGAGTTATTTTTCTTGAACTAATCTCGTTCCTGCGGCAAACTTTTCGAAGCCATTTGCTACTGCAATTAAATAACCCAATTTCTGGTGGGGTTGGAATGTTTTATGATTTTTTTTGCTTGTCTTCTAAGCTCATTAAAATTTACAGCTAGCTTTTTGGATCGCTGTTTTCTAAACTAGACCATTAGAAGATTTTCAATTTCGCCTCCACCCACAATTCTACTCTAGCTTCTTTTATTTATTAATCCAAGAAATTCATTTCCCAGACGTACCCATTTCCTTATTTGTCTTCTTTGATGACCAGTGTCTTTTTCTAAAAAATGTAATGACTCTCCATTCTTTACTCGCGATACAATTTGCAACTTGCGATGAATTGTGATATTCTTCCTTTTCGATGACATGGCTGTATTAAAATAAAATCAAAATGTTATATAAAAAAAAAAAATTAAAAAAAACACTAAAGACACCTACCTGTTACCTGATAATCCAAAAATATCAATTTAATATATTGCTTAAATATTGTTTTTAATTGATATTCGATTTTAGATTTTTTTTTAGTTGTCAATATCAAATGATATTTTTTTTATATTTAAAATTTAAAAATCGTTTTTGTTTTCGGCCTCCTTATCAATATTTACTCTTTGTCAATCAATGATGGTTCACAAATATAAATATAAATAGATTAATGATTTATTAATAAATGAAGTTTCAAACCATTATATTTTCATGATGGTTTGAGTAATAGATAGCATTAAACATAAATCCAATTTAAAGTTTGAAATTCATTTTCGAGAAAAAATATCCAATTATTGTACCCGGGGTTCTGTAATTGGAAAAATGTTGCTATTAGTGTATCCGGGGTACTTTATTCGGGGGGCTACTATATTCAGAATTTTACGGTATATACTTTAAGAGCATTTAGAAGAAAAAAAATATTTTAATTACAATTTGGGAAAAATATATATACGTTAAGAACATTTTTTTTTTAAATTAAATGAATATTTTAATTACAAATTTGAAAAGAAAATATATTGTAAAAAAATAAATAAAAAAAATACATTTTTTAGTAAATTGTTTTAATAGAAAAAAATATATGTTAACGCTAGAAAGAAGGAATTTACTTAGGGTACATTCATTCTTTTTCCGCAGGAAGGGTGGTGTGACGTATGCCACACAAAATATATAATGAATTAATCATCATATGTTTGTGTAGGTCAGGGTTATATTTTATTTCCAAAATATAATTATGGATGATTAACCTAAGCATACGAAAATATTTCATACATGCACTGACTGCATGTAAATTCTTATTTCATATTATGCATATTGTTATGTATGCATATAATTACTATATGCATATATAATAAATGCAATGACCGAAAGTAGATGGGTCATTTTACAATGTAAAATTATTATGAAATTCCTAAGAATTCCAATAAGGGATCAATACACTAGCGTTAGCAAATAGTGTTTTATGTATTAATTAAATTTTAGGGTACAAAAGAAATGAAATGAAATTAATAAAGTTACTTTTACTTTCGAGTTCAAAGTTGTTGTTTAATTTAATTGTACGCTATTCGCTTGAATTAAATCAAACTCTCCTTCCTAAAAACCAAGTGAAATAAGCTATTTAGCCGATTCGAAATAAACCATCTTTTGATAAGTCCAAAAATACTACAGTTTCCAAACTTTGAGGGAGAGTTCATTTTACGTACGGACGCATCAGGATTCGCACTAGGAGCTGTCTTATCAAACAATGATGACAGACCTATTGCATTTGCTAGCAAAACGCTAAACAGTGCTGAATGTAATTACAGCACGATAGAAAAGGAGCTACTAGCCATAGTATAGGCTATTAAGCATTACCGACTTTACCTTTTTGGTAGACGTTTCAAAATACTAACAGACCATAGACCGTTAGTATACCTATTTTCACTTAAGGAACCGTCATCGCGTTTAACAAAATTTAGACTTTTATTAGGAGAGTACAATTTTCATATGGAGTGCTCACCAGGAAAGGAAAACTGCACAGCTGACGCCTTGAGCAGAATAAAAATATCATCCGATGTTCTAAAAATATTAATTATGACCAGTTCAAAGAAAAATACAGAAGATGGACAAGAACAAAACCAACAGAAATGTGATGAACAACTTATTAATGATTTATTGCAACCACCACCAACAGGTTTGCAAGTAGTCGAATTAAAGATAGCAGATAATCTAGAAGAAGAAATAAAGAAACTTAAAGATAAACAAGAAATAATGACGGGTCCAAATAAATTATTGGCATATATACCAAAGGAAAATTGTATTGTAATGGTTAAACCAAAAGATCGCACTGAAGACCTGACCACAACATTCGGCAGATTGCAGTGGAAGGATGTGCAAAAGATCACTGGTCCATTGAAATTAGAATATATATATATATCTCAAGAGGGGAATTATTAAAATTAAAAGACGGCCGTCAACAAATTAATTTAAATAATATGAAAAAGGAGCAAGAGAATGCAACGAATTTCGTTAATCATTGCGGACCATGCCAACGTAATAACCATATTAACATAAAGAAACAGCCAATGATCATAACATCTACCAGCGAAACGAGCTTCGAGAAAATATATGTAGATCTAGTAGGACCGTTAGGCGAAACAGCAGAAGGATATAAATACATACTAACGATCCAGGATGAGTTGACAAAATAGGAGCTGTCTTATCAAACAATGATGACAGACCTATTGCATTTGCTAGCAAAACGCTAAACAGTGCTGAATGTAATTACAGCACGATAGAAAAGGAGCTACTAGCCATAGTATAGGCTATTAAGCATTACCGACTTTACCTTTTTGGTAGACGTTTCAAAATACTAACAGACCATAGACCGTTAGTATACCTATTTTCACTTAAGGAACCGTCATCGCGTTTAACAAAATTTAGACTTTTATTAGGAGAGTACAATTTTCATGTGGAGTGCTCACTAGGAAAGGAAAACTGCACAGCTGACGCCTTGAGCAGAATAAAAATATCATCCGATGTTCTAAAAATATTAATTATGACCAGTTCAAAGAAAAATACAGAAGATGGACAAGAACAAAACCAACAGAAATGTGATGAACAACTTATTAATGATTTATTGCAACCACCACCAACAGGTTTGCAAGTAGTCGAATTAAAGATAGCAGATAATCTAGAAGAAGAAATAAAGAAACTTAAAGATAAACAAGAAATAATGACGGGTCCAAATAAATTATTGGCATATATACCAAAGGAAAATTGTATTGTAATGGTTAAACCAAAAGATCGCACTGAAGACCTGACCACAACATTCGGCAGATTGCAGTGGAAGGATGTGCAAAAGATCACTGGTCCATTGAAATTAGAATATATATATATATCTCAAGAGGGGAATTATTAAAATTAAAAGACGGCCGTCAACAAATTAATTTAAATAATATGAAAAAGGAATTGAAGCAAATATTTAAAGAAGCCAATGTAAAAATGATTATAGTGAAGGATTTGATAAGAGTGACAGATCCAGAAACGAAGAAAATAATATTGAATGACTATCATATTTTACCAACAAGTGGTCACGCAGGCATTAATCGAATGCTAAAGAACATCAAGTGTAAGTACTTTTGGACGGGAATGCAAGATAATGCAACGAATTTCGTGAATCATTGCGGACCATGCCAACGTAATAAACATATTAACGTAAAGAAACAGCCAATGATCATAACATCTACCAGCGAAACGAGCTTCGAGAAAATATATGTAGATCTAGTAGGACCGTTAGACGAAACAGCAGAAGGATATAAATACATACTAACGATCCAGGATGAGTTGACAAAATTCATTGAAAACGTTCCACTCAAAAATAAAGAAGCAAACTCTGTAGCTGAAGGACTCGTGGAAAATTTTATACTAAAATATGGAGTTCCGAAAAAGATAGCTTCAGACCAAGGGACAGAATTCATGAGTACCTTTTTTAAGAATATGTGTAAACTGTTTAAAATAGATCAAATATTTTCTACTGCATACCATTATGAGAGCATATGAGAATTAGAGAATTCGCACAAGGTTCTAGGGGTGTATTTAAGAACATACGTTACTGCAAACCATACGGATTGGCACAAATGGCTACCGTATTACACTTTCTGTTATAACACCGCAGTACCCTTTGAGACAGAGTATACACCATATGAGTTAATCTATGGAAAACAGTGTAATCTACCTCCGAATCTCACAAAAGGAGTTCAACCACTATACAACTATGAAGACTACAACATTGATCTAAAGAACAAGTTACAACTAGCGCATAGAGACGCTAAGGAAATATTAGGAAACAAAAGAACCGTTTCGACAAAGATTATAAAGTTAGATATAGTACCTACGAAATAGAAAGTTTAGTCTTATTAACGAATGAAAATCGAAAGAAATTAAATCCAATATATATAGGTCAATACGAAGTAACGCGAAACGATGGAGTTAATTGCGAGATCAAAACAGATAAGCGAAAAATACTCGTACAAAAAAACAGATTGAATCGCACTACGTGTACATTATGATAATGTCACAAAACTAACTAATAAATTTTGAAGCATTTACTCAGATTAAACTATTACAGTTTATACATAAAATGTTGAAAATTTAAATTACTCTCTCCAAATATTCTACTGAAAAACTTTTTTTATCAAAGTGATAAGTTTATGCTTTCACTATTTCTGCTTTCTCTAAAAATATGACAATTTATACATATTTTTGAAGCCAACAATTTAATTATGCAATGAGATCATTTTTACAAATCTATCCAATAAAATCTAATCAATTTAATTAATTAATGTGTAATATTCATTAATAAATAAAAAATTAAACTCTCTGATTATGAAATAACGAATATTAAAAATTATCATAAAACGAAACAAAACAATGCTTTTATTATTTTATTCTGTTTCAGAATTTTGATATATCTTCCGAATTTATTTGTGAAGACTTCGGAATTTTGAGATTTTATTACTAGAAAAATATTTTTATAAGTATCTTGGAATTTTAGATTTAATTTTGTATCTTCACAAAATATACACATTATTCCTTTGTCTATTATAACTTTTTCATAATATCTAGTAGGTTACTTTCTTTGGTAATTTTTATTTTATTAATAATTTATATTTAATTATCAGTTCCACGTAAGCGAGCTCTTTCAGCTTCGCTAAATTCTTTACTTTGTAAATCACTATAACACAACTATTTTGCAACCAAGGGGGAAGGGGGTGCATACCCCGAAGCCTTCGGATAATAACTACTGTATAAATATAAAATAATTTAGGAATAGCTAGGATAAGGATTAGAATAATTAGAGATAACTAGAATAAGGTTTACAATAGATAGAAATAGGAATAACCTACCCTTACGTTACATTATGCTAGAAGTAGAAAATCGAATAGTAAATTAAGATGTGTATCTGATAAAACAAATGAAATTTGATGAATACTGAGCAAAACTGAAATTAAGAAATTAAACAAAATTATAAGAGAAAAATTGAAATTCTTTGAATAAAATTAAACGAAAAATAACTAAAAGGAATTACAATGTATTAAATATTATGTATTAAAATTGTCATAAACATTAACATAAATTATAAACCAAGAAATTGTTTAAAAGAAAAGAAAAAAAATATAATTTTTCCTTTATACAAAATTAGTTATGGAACAATAATGTAAAAGAAAAAAAAAATATTTTCCTTTAGTTAAATTGTTCCTTAACTAAAGGAAAAATGTAAAAAAAAAAATATATAATTTTTCCTTTATACAAAATTAGTTAAGGAACCATAAAGTAAATAAAAAAATATACAAAATTAGTTAAGGAACCATAATGTAAAAAATAAAAAAAAATAAAACAAGAAATAAAATATAAACTAGTAAATTAAAGCAAACTAGAAAAGAAAAATATATATAAAAATAACAAAATAAATGTAACCAAAAGTAATCTAAGGATTAAAATATCAATATAAAGGAAAGCTTATATATATATAAATGTAAAATTGGATAAATATCGGCTGAACCAAAGAAGGAATATTCCTTACCATAAGATTACTCCTTTTCCGCCAGGAAGGGTGGTGTGAAGGAACGAGAAATAAAACCTTCGCAAAAACCCCTAACAAAAATACCAAATATATTTTGTATACACAAAATATTGTATACACTTTTATTTGTTTACAATAAAAGTCATTGTCACACATATGCTGAAATATTTGGCATTCAACGCCACCCGCGCATAAGCATTAGATATATATTTATATTTACATGCATAAATATATATATATATATGCACATTCATATTAAATCAATTTCCATAAAGATATCCTTTTACTAATACAATTTACAATAAATTATAATTTTTTATTTATTTATTTATTTTATTTCTCAAAAAAGAGCAATTTGCTCATACAGAGTATAATATAATTTAATCAAAGATGTTATGATAGTGCAAAGTTAAAATAAAGCATTAAAATTACAAAAAAAATAAGTTAAAAATTTATTTATTTTAGATTGGCAAAAATATTAAGTAATTAAATAATAGTAAAATTAATATAAGATAAAAATTAGATTTATTTGTTTAAGAAATATTTTTTAATTTTGAATTTGAAAGCATTTAGATTTAAATTTTTGAATTGAATTGGCAAATTATTATAATTTTTTATTGCATTATATAGAACTGATAATGTATGACCACTAACTCGAATATTATTCGCTGTCCTTGTATTATACGAATGTATTTGATTGTTTAAGATTAAATTTGTGTTTGTTATAATCTTCTCCAGCACCATTTTTTGAATTTGTGTTACCTGAACTTTGCAAATGTGATCCCCAATATGAAGTATTTCATATTTTTTATGAAGCTGAATAGTTGGAAATCTAACATGTAGCCCATATAAGTTTTTTATCGCTTTGCTTTGAACTCTTTGTAAATTAGATATATTTTTCTTCGACGTCATTCCCCATACAATACTTCCATATGTAAGTACACTATGAAACATACTATAGAATATAGATTTTTTTAGTTTAAATGGTACTCTTTTATTTAATTTCCAAAATACACCAGCAATTCTACGACATTTTTTTATTGTTTCCCCGACATGATGGTCCCAACTTAGATTTGCATCTATATACACTCCTAAATTAACTTTTTCTATCGCTACATTATCATATATAATATTGATGTTCTTGTCTTTAATGTTTCTAAATAACATGTATTTTGTTTTATTTATATTTATTGTTAATTTATGTAGACTTATCCAGTTGTAAATTTTTTTCATATCTATATTTATTTTATACTCCAAATTATTAATTGTATCTTCCGAATAGACAATAACGATATCATCAGCGTACATAAAAATTTCTCCACTTAGCTTTAATCGATCAAAACTGCTCATATAACATGAAAACAAAGATGGTCCCAGTGAGCTACCTTGTATGACCCCAAAGTCAACATTTTTTATGGTACTTTTTAATCCTTCACATTCAGTGTATTGTTTTCTGTTAGAGAAATAACTTTTGAACCAATGGTAGCATTTTCCCACTATTCCACACTCAAATAAGATTCGCATCAGAGTTTTTCTATCAACACAATCAAATGCTTTAGACAAATCGAAAAAAACTGCCGCTACCTTTTTATCTCGATTATTTTCATCTTGAATATATAACATCAAATAAAGCTGCGTTTGTGTTGGAACATTTACGAAACCCATACTGTCTCTTACTCATTAATTTATTTTCCTGTAGATATTCAGATAACTGATTATTTACATAAGTTTCAATTATCTTGCTGAAAATTGACGAAATCGAAATTGGTCTGAAATTATTTATATCATCAATATCTCCACTTTTATATATAGGAACAATTTTATTAGTTTTCATCGATTCTGGTACCACTCCTTCTTGTAAAGATGCGTTAATTATTGTAGTTATGTCTTTTGCCAGCTCTTTCTTGCATTCCTTTACAATGGAAGTTTTTATTTCATCCGATCCAGAAGCATTGGTTTTAGACAATTTATTAATAATTTTCTCCGTACCTTCTACTGTAATATTATTAAATACAAATTTGTTTGTTGTGCGAGAACAAGGTTGATAAATTTTATAATCTTTAATTTTTTTTGCTAAAATTGACCCCACTTCACTGTACATTGTGTTAAATTTATTTAGTTTATGAATTTTTTGTGCTTGATGAATTTCATTATTAAAGAATTTATTATCTTTTACTGTTGTAACACTAGTACTATCTGAAATAATATTTAAAATATTCATCCAAGTTTTACGTGGACAATTAAAGCTTTTTTCAAAATTAGTATTATCATAATTTTCTCGTTTTTTTCTCTTTATTGTTGTAAGTTTGTTTAACCAATATTTATATTTTTCTTTAAAATGAGACGAATTAATATTTTGAATGTGTTTCTTGTGCCAATAATTTTTTCTCTTAATGAGTTCAATGCATTCTTTATCAATCCATGGTTTCATATATTTAATTTTATTAATTTTATTAATTTCAGTTGTAGACTCTTTTAAAATCTCTTTAAGTTTATTAATCAGTTGATCATATTTTAAATTTATATTTTTTGTGGTATCGTTGGAAATTAGTATATTATTTATTAGTTTATTTTTAACTTTCTCTAAGTTTACTTTCTTATAATTTAGTTTAACAATATTATTATTTGTAGATGTTTCATATTTACCAAGTTCAATAATAAGTAAATTGTGATCAGTTATACTATAATTAAAATGTGTAATATTTACATCCTGAGAAGTGTCATTAATGATAACATGGTCTAAACAGGTTCCTGATGATGGCCTGGTTATAGAATCATCACAAATAACAAATCCATTAGATTCAATAATTGTTTTATAAGATTCAACATTATTATTATTTGTATTTCTTATATTAAAATTGAAATCTCCTATAATGAGTGCATTTTTATTTCGTATTTCATTTAAGTGTACATCCATCAGTGTTAAAAAATTATTAATTTTGTTTTTATGTGTTTCTGGAGGTCTATAAAAAGCGTTAATACTAAGTATATTTTTATTAAAAAATAAATCAATTGCAATTATACTAGTGTAGTTATCGCAATAAATTTTTTCTGTTTTAAATTTTAGTGATTTGTGAATAAAAACTCCAGCACCACCTCCTTTCCTTTTAGTTCGACAGGAAAATACTTTTTCATAATTTTTAATATTTACCAAATTCATTTCATCTTCTAAAATCCAAGTTTCACTAAAAAATATTACATGAATTAAACAGTTTAAATTATCTAATAAAAATGCAATATCATCCATTTTGTGTTTCATGCTTCTGACATTTAAATATAAAGCTTTCAGTGAATTTTGTTTATTAAATTTAATTTTACTTATATTATCTACTTTTTGTATATGGGTTTGTAATGGTAACTTATATGTAAGATTTGACATTTAAATATTTAAATGTTTTTCATGCAAAACCCGAATGATTTTGCTAGTTTCTGTTTGTCTAATAAATAATTTTCCATTTTTTACCCATACAAAAGCTATTTTACCTTCTTTTTTCATATCACGACATTTTTTATGCAAAAAACTAAAATATTGTGTTAATTTTTCATTTATAAAGATATTTCCTGGTATTTTATCTCCGAATACCTCTTCAAATGTAATTGTTTTTTTTTTTTCCTCCATAATTTTTTGTTTATCTTCTTCGTTTTTAAATTCAACAATTATTTTAGGTGGATCACCAGAATTTTTTGCATTTTCAACTTTTGTGACATGACATTTAATATCATTTACCAATATGTTTACACCAATCTTTTCTGCAATTTTCACAATTCTTTCCGCGGCATTAGTAGATTTAACTCCTTCAACACCAGAAAATTCAAGATGACAATTAAAACGAGATTGTCTAATACTTTCTATTTCTATTCGATTATTATCTAATTTCTCGTATAATATTTCATTTTCATTTTTTAAAGCTATGTTTTCTTCAATTATAGAATCAACAAGTTCTTTGTATTCTCTAACTTCATTTTGAAGTTGAGCGATTTTTTGTTTTTGTGAAGATTGTTTGACTAAGATTTCATCTAATTTAGATGATATGGATGTTTCAAAGTCTTTGCTATGTAATAAACGATCTGCTTTATTACAATTAGATGGTAACGATTTATTACTCGAACATGGAGTGTTTTGGTTTACTGAGATTATTGTTCCAGAACGTCTTTTTTGACGTTTGGTTTTACAATTATCACAAAACCAAATTATTTCATTATTTACCTGGATTTCATCCAAATCTTCAACACTCAGAGATGTGCAATGTAGGTGGTAGTTCTTTTTACATTCTCCATCACACTGTATGACTTTATTTTTTCTCAAATTTAATCCTTTATTGCACTTTACACATAAGTTATCTTTAAGGTTCGCCATTTTGAAAGCTTTTTGCAACGTAAAATTAATGCATAAGAATAAGAATAAAAAAAACAAATGAAATAATAAAGGATTCATATTTAAGCATATGAAATTCAATGGAAAAATTAATAAATAATTTTTATATATTTTTAGGCGTATTTTTATTAGGGTCAGCGAATATTTTTCCAATAGTAACTAAATTTATTTAATATGTACTATAGTTTAAAGTATATAAAAGAGCGGTAATTAGACATAATAAATTCACTTTATAAATACTTGCTACTTGCTTCGATCATTTAATACTTAGAAAACCACTAGCAATATTTTGGATACTTGCCTTTGCTGAAGTTTAATCGATTGCACCCGTGCTTAGATTACCTAGTGGTACAACGATAGGTAGAACATCGGTATTCGCTCAAGATAATACCACCATTCTCTTCAACACCCGATATATATCGATATTTAATGATTTCTGGTGAAATTTGTTTTAAAGCTGAAGATGGAAATTCAACAATGTCTTGCTAAGTCGGTTTTTTCCTGTATCCTTTTTTTTGTAAATTCCTCTTTACCATTGATAAGCCAGTCATTCCAAACTATAAGAGTCCATTATTAAAAGTAACTTTTCAATACCAAAAAAACTGTTTGCTTTATGGAAACACGTTTTCAACCAACGTAACATTAAATCTATGGCCATCGAACCACCCAAACTAACACAAAGATCGATATCTTTTGCCAAATTAACTTTTGGTATTTTTTTTAATGCTTTTAGTATAATAAGAGTGCGTACCAATTTTCCCGCAGCGGAGATGCATAGAACAACAGTGAAACGATTTTTGTTATGTCCAGTATCCAAGCCATCAACTTGCTTTTCACCTCGAAAATACAATGTTTTATTATATGACATGTCAAAATAATATGGAGTTTCATCCATGTTGTAAATACAATTTTTGACAAAGTTAATTGTTTTCATATTTACGGCTGTTAAATAATTTTGAACTTTGTTGTATAATTCAGTGTCCGTACAATTATCCTGTTGACTTTGGTGAGTTATTTTTCTTGAACTAATCTTGTTCCTGCGGCAAACTTTTCGAAGCCATTTGCTACTGCAATTAAATAACCCAATTTCTGGTGGGGTTGGAATGTTTTATGATTTTTTTTTGCTTGTCTTCTAAGCTCATTAAAATTTACAGCTACCATTAGAAGATTTTCAATTTCGCCTCCACCCACAATTCTACTCTAGCTTCTTTTATTTATTAATCCAAGAAATTCATTTCCCAGACGTACCCATTTCCTTATTTGTCTTCTTTGATGACCAGTGTCTTTTTCTAAAAAATGTAATGACTCTCCATTCTTTACTCGCGATACAATTTGCAACTTGCGATGAATTGTGATATTCTTCCTTTTCGATAACATGGCTGTATTAAAATAAAATCAAAATGTTATATAAAAAAAAAAAATTAAAAAAACACTAAAGACACCTACCTGGTACCTGATAATCCAAAAATATCAATTTAATATATTGCTTAAATATTGTTTTTAATTGATATTCGATTTTAGATTTTTTTTTAGTTGTCAATATTAAATGATATTTTTTTTATATTTAAAATTTAAAAATCGTTTTTGTTTTCGGCCTCCTTATCAATATTTACTCTTTGTCAATCAATGATGGTTAACAAATATAAATATAAATAGATTAATGATTTATTAATAAATGAAGTTTCAAACCATTATATTTTCATGATGGTTTGAGTAATAGATAGCATTAAACATAAATCCAATTTAAAGTTTGAAATTCATTTTCGAGAAAAAATATCCAATTATTGTACCCGGGGTTCTGTAATTGGAAAAATGTTGCTATTAGTGTATCCGGGGTACTTTATTCGGGGGGCTACTATATTCAGAATTTTACGGTATATACTTTAAGAACATTTAGAAGAAAAAAAATATTTTAATTACAATTTGGGAAAAATATATATACGTTAAGAACATTTTTTTTAAAATTAAATGAATATTTTAATTACAAATTTGAAAAGAAAATATATTGTAAAAAAATAAATAAAAAAAATACATTTTTTAGTAAATTGTTAAGAAGATTTTGTAATGAAAAAAAAAAAAATTAATAAGATTTTTTAATAGAAAAAAATATATGTTAACGCTAGAAAGAAGGAATTTACTTAGGGTACATTCCTTCTTTTTCCGCAGGAAGGGTGGTGTGACGTATGCCACACAAAATATATAATGAATTAATCATCATATGTTTGTGTAGGTCAGGGTTATATTTTATTTCCAAAATATAATTATGGATGATTAACCTAAGCATACGAAAATATTTCATACATGCACTGACTGCATGTAAATTCTTATTTCATATTATAAATATATAATTTTTCCTTTATACAAAATTAGTTAAGGAACCATAATGTAAAAAAAAAAATATACAAAATTAGTTAAGGAACCATAATGTAAAAAATAAAAAAAAATAAAACAAGAAATAAAATATAAACTAGTAAATTAAAGCAAACTAGAAAAGAAAAATATATATAAAAATAACAAAATAAATGTAACCAAAAGTAATCTAAGGATTAAAATATCAATATAAAGGAAAACTTATATATATATATAAATGTAAAATTGGATAAATATCGGCTGAACCAAAGAAGGAATATTCCTGAAACCAAGTTCTAGGAAAATAGATTGTGCTTTGCAAATTTTCCTACACCTGTAATGTAAGACAATTTTTTGTTTGACGAATTATTTCCGGCAGTTTAGAATTTTTTTTGCAAGGTTGGCAAAACCGTTAAGTAATTTAATTAAAAATGATGTAGCATGGAATTGCTCTACTGAAACATAAAATGCATTTCAACAATTAAAACAAAAATTAATTGAAAATCCAATATTAGTTTTGTATTCGCAAACTGCAGAAACTGAAGTTCATACCGATGCTTGTCAAAATGGTTTAGGTGGAGTATTGTTGCAAAATCAAATAGATGGAAAGTTGCATCCTGTTATTTTTGTTAGTCGACAAACAAAGAAAAATCGAGATATCATTCTACAGAACTTGAAACGTTAGCTGTGGTATGGTCATTGGAAAGATTTCGTGTTTATTTGATTGGCATTCATTTCAAAGTTATTACTGATTGTAATGCTGTGAAAAGTTCATTAACGAAAAAAGATTTAATACCGAGAATTGTCCGATGGTGGCTTAGGCTACAAGAAATTGAATTTGAAGTAATTCACCGTGCGGGCGATAGTTTGAAACATGTAGATGCTTTGAGTCGTAATCCATTTTATCAACCTAAAGAAACAGATTCTGTTGCTGAATTAGTTACATTACATGAAACATTAAATGAATATAATTTGTTGGTAATACTTCAAAAAGATGACAAAAAGATTTCGTATATTTTAGATGTTTTAAAAAAAGATGGTAGACTTTCAAAAGGTGAACAGCGTATACACGAAGAATTTGTAATTGAAAATGATAGAGTTTACAATTCAATTGAAGATAAATTATTATGGTATGTACCTAATAGATCGAGATGGAAAATTGAATTTAATATTCATAGTAAATTTGGCCATGTTGGTTTACAAAAAATGTTAAAGAAAATTCAAGAAAATTATTGGTTTCCGAGAATGAAACAAAATATGAAAATTTTTATTGGTGCGTGTATAGAATGTTTGTATCATAAAACACCAGGTGGAAAAAACCAGGATTTTTGAATTCTATAGACAAAATTGGTATACCTTTTCATACATTTCATGCGGATCATTTGGGTCTATTTGTAAAAGGATCCAGAGGTAATAATTATATTCTCGTAATAGTTGATGGTTTTACCAAGTTCGTCATATTAAAAGCTGTTATAGAATGTTAAATCTTTAACTACATATAAGGGTACTGCATTAACGGGTAAATCGTTTGTTTAATTCGGTAAAAATAAAAATATTATGCTGATATACCTAGTATACAAAGAACACAAAAATGTTATGAAGGAATCGTAGCTATTGATGATATGAAAAGAGTATTATTACCTGATGACGGAAATGAATTCGATGACATAATTGATGATAATGAAAACGACGATAATTCAATAATCTTAGACGAAATATTTGATGAAGAAGAAACTGAAAAGGAACTGACACAGATTAGAGAATTAAATGAAAACCGATGTGACAAGTCAACAACAGAAACGTCTACATGCACTGAAATAGATTTATTGATGTTACCGGAACGAGTTTGAAAAACTTCAACGTATCTTGATGATTATGAAGTCTAATCGTTGTTCATTATTTTATGGATTTCTGACTGTTAAATCCAAATATTATATATTAATTTAATTTTGTTACATTGCAAATAAAAAAAATTGTTGAAAATAAAAAAATTTAAAATTATATTTTAACATATAAATTTTCCTAAGACCATTTGGAAGTTAAGATTTCCACCTAAAGACATAGTACAAATATGTGAAATTATTCAAAAAGTAATAAACTTGCTTAAATTTCAAAACAAAAAATATATTGTTAAAGCCAAATATTAGATTTTAATATTGTTACATTATAGTAGTGTGTAAACACTGTAATTGAATTGTTATTTTGAGTTTGAGTAACTATTTTCTTTTCTTTTCTAATACTGTTGCAACGACAACATATATATACAAGTACAAATTAGTTGTAAGGAACAACAAGAAGTAAAGTAGAGTCGTTTGAAAAATTAAATAGATTTTTTGTTTTAGTAATTAATAAATTTTATGTTTTTATAATTAACTTCAAAAATTGATTCGAGTTTTATTTATATTGGGAGTTAATATATCAGAAGTGGGATATACTCATAAACCTTTGTGGATTGAGTTGATATCTGATCTTTTAAGAAAAGATTAATAAAAAAAATTATTATTGAAGTGTTGGTATATTGCATGTATTTTTTTTTTTTTGTTATTTGTTTGTTTGGAAAAAAATTGAGGTTAAATTGAAGTAGCGTTAATTATTTAAAGAAAAAAAAAAAAATTTTGTGGGTTGGTCCACTATGGTTCTGAGGCCCTCATATCATATATAAGAAAATTTTAATATGTAATTTAATTATTTATAATTTATACATATATACTAATATTGTAGTGAAAAGTGAGCTAAAAATTAAAAGAAGTGTTATAATTGGGAAAAGTGTTATCAAAATCATCTCAGTTCTAGTAAGTTATTATTTTTTGAAAAAAAAATTTGTATTTTACTTTCGTTTTATTGAATTTACAATTCATGTTTTCCTCACCTGGACATAGCTCCTAAACGGCTTTAGCGATTTAACTCAAATTAAAAACTTTCATGGCCCTTCGAGGGGGCGGGGGGGTTCGGCCTATTTTCTAAAAAGTCATGTGGGGTATCAAATTAAAGGTCTGGAAGAGTAGATATCTTTGGGGCAAGTAATAGAATTGTTTGGGGGCAACTCGGGTCATGTGGGGCCTGAAATTATTATTAATTTCCTTTTATTAAATTTACAATTCATATTTTCCTCACCTGGGCATAGCTCCTAAACGGCTTAACCGATTTAACTCAAATTTGGAACTTAAGCTCCAGCATTTACCCAGTCGGTGCCACATAATTTTCAGGGCCCGGCGAGGGGGCGGGGGGTTGGACCTATTTTCAAAAAATTCATGTGGGGTATCAAATGAAAGGTCTTGACGAGTGCATCTCGTTGGGTAGTGTTTTGGGCAACTAGCACCATGTGAGCCCCCAAAAAATGGGGCCAAAAATGAAAAAAAAATCATGTAGGGTATCAAATTAAAAGCCTGGAAGAGTAGATATCTTTGGGGCAAGTAATAGAATTGTTTGGGGGCAACTCGGGTCATGTGGGGCCTGAATTATTATTAATTTCCTTTTATTAAATTTACAATTCATATTTTCCTCACCTGGGCATAGCTCCTAAACGGCTTAACCGATTTAACTCAAATTTGGAACTTAAGCTCCAGCATTTACCAATTCGATGCCACATAATTTTCATGGCCCGGCGAAAGGGTGGGGGGTTGGTCCTATTTTCAAAAAAGTCATGTGGGGTATCAAATTAAAGGTATTGATGAGTACATCTCGTTGAGTAGTGTTTCGGGTCATGTGGGGCCTCAAAAAATTGGCCCTATTTTCAAACAAGTCATGTGGGGTATCAAATTAAAGGTCTTGATGAGTACATCTCGTTGGGTAGTGTTTCTAGTAACGAGGTCCATGTGGGGCCCCAAAAAATTGGGCCAAAAATAATAAACATGTGGGGTATCAAATTAAAGAGCTGGAAGAACAGGTATCTTTGGGGCAAGTAATGGTAGCGTTTCGGGCAACAAGGTTTATGTGGGGGCCTGATAAATGGGGCCAAAAATAATAAAAATCGTGGGGTATGAAATTAAAGGTCTCAATGAGTACATCTCGTTGGGTAATGTTTCAAGTAAAGAGGGACATGTGGGGTCCCTAAAAATGGAGCGAAAAATAACAAAAATCATGTGGGGTATCAATTTAAGGGCCGGGAATAGTATATATCTTTGGGGCATGTAATGGAAGTGTTTGGGGCAACCAGAGCCATGCAGATGTCTTTTCGCTCTTGCGTCGGTTAAAAAAAAACACTCGCTTTGCATCGGTCCTTCGTTATGGGTCGATAATTTGGGTTATATATATAAATATATATAGTATATATATATATATATATATATATATATATATATAAATCAAAAAAATCGAATTATAAGCCGTTTTCGCTCTTCTGGGTCATTAAATACAATACATGGAGGTGGTAGATCGCACAAAACAACCTATTGCAAAAAAGCATCCTTTTATATTAACAAGTTCTATTGCAAGTGAATTGGACTTAGAAGTTTCCCACATGACCATCCAACGCCGAACTGTGGATGGGGGTCTACCAACATACAAAATCATTAAAAAGCCATTTATTTCGAAAAAGAATCGACGGGTAATGTTAGAATTTGCAAAGACGTATATAAACTGGACTGTTGCCAAATGGAGAACAATGTTTTTTTTTTTGATGAATCAAAGTTCAACATGATGGGTTCCGACGGATTAAGTGCGCATAGCAAAAGGTTCGCATAGCAAAAGGAGACTGCTTTGAAAGGGACCACAAAGCACGGGGAGGCAACATAGTGGTCTGGGAATGTTTTTCTGGCTATGGAATCGGGCCAATTCATAAAATTAGTGGCACAATGGACAGTTTCATGTACAAATATATTCTTATATGTATATATATATATACTATATATATATATATATATATATATATATACTATATATATATATATATTATAGTAAATATATATAAACAATATAAAAATTCTACAGTTTCTGACTAAAACTTAAAATATTTGACCGACTAAAAAGTATGAAATAATAAATAAAAAAAAAAATTTTTTAAAAATACTTTCCTTTATAAATAGTAATATGCGACATTCTTGTACCTAGCGTTTCAGTAATGGTCAATTGTAGTAGGGTTAACTGCAAACGTACTAGATTAGAGATTCAGTAAAGGTAAAGTATATTAAAAGGGAAGTAGACCCCTTTTAAATATCATTGATTCTGATAAATTCTATTAATTCTCATAAGGTCTCTTTACATACTATTAATTCTGATCAGATTTGCTACCATTAATTTTGATCATTTATAAGGGATCTACTTCCCTTTTACTATACTTTACCTTTCTGAATCTCTAATCTAGTACGCTTGCAGTTAACCCTACTACAATTGACCATTACTGAAACGCTAGGTACAAGAATGTAAGATTATATAATTTTAGAATTATTTATTAGTTTTTAGTCGCATATTACTATTTATAAAAGAAAGTATTTTTTTAAAAAAAATGTTTATTTATTTATTTTAAAAATATTGTTTGTACTTTGAATGTTTGAATTAATAATCATTGGTAGATACATTCATATTCATACAAATTTTAATATTATTTTTTGTATTTTGATTCTAGGTTGGTTCTTATATGCGTTTATGCGATTTAAATTTTTTTAAAGTACATACATATATGTTTAATTAAGTGACAATTAGTTAATGAAGAATTTATCACCACAAAGAACAAAAGAAAACTTAAAATTATAAATTCATAGTGAATTTTCAAAAATTATAAAATTTGAAACAACTGAAAACATAAAACTTATAAAAATAAAATTTAAACAATAAATTAAATTTTTTTGTCAGTTTAAATATTTATTTAGTAAAAACATAATTATTGCTTATCCCACTAGCTATTCAACAAAAAAAATATTTTCATAAAATATTTGTGTTTATGATGCTTTACTGCTTAGAAAGAAAATGAATAACATAAAACAAAAAAACTCTCATAAAATAATTTCAATTTCTCTCGTATCACTCTTTGCGGTTGTCGTGTATGTAAAAATCTCACATTTAAATGTATTAGAATAGAGCTATTAGAAATTTGCATTTTATAAGGGGGAAAAATCGACCTTTTATTTGTTCAGATTTCTTCCTCTGTTATATTATTGCTCTGTGGCTGAGTTTACCGAAGAATGACTGAGGAGCAAAAGTATAAATATAGGGATTGCAACACCTGTAAACCGGGTTACCGGTAAATAAACTAAAAAATCATTTTTTTGTCTATAATTTTATAGCACATAACCGGTAAATTCGGTAAAAAAAATTTTTTGTTTGTAATTTGTAAAAAGGAAAGTAAGTAAAAATTCATAAAATCAGTTTTTCCGGAATTTTATTTTAAATTTTTTTTGAAAATAATTTGGCAATAGAAATTTATTAAAGGCTATTTTATTCGATTTATATAAAAAATGGAAAATCTCCATAAGTATTAGTAATTCAAATCCTTTTCTTTGTTGCAAGGCACAAAAGAGTTCAGTTAAATATTTGTACAGAAAAAACCGCACTTAGGTATCTATATATAATTTGTATATATAACAATTTATACAAATTAAATATTTCAAAAAGATTTTATGTAAAGAACAGGGAATCCCGCTTTTTTTCAAATCCTTTGTGAAATGTAAAAGTTAGTTAAATATTTCTACAGAAAAAATCGCACTAGGAAAGAATAAAGGATGTAATATATAAATTAATTATAGCCTAATATAAAAAATACGGAATTTATCTTTTTTTACTTTCCTTTTATTGAATTCACAATTCATGTTTTCCTCACCTGGGCATAGCTCCTAAACGGCTTTACCGATTTAACTCAAATTTGAAACTTAAGCTCGTGTTATTAATCACTCGGTACTTTAATAACTTTTATGGCCCTTCGAGGGGGCGGGGGGTTCGGCCTATTTTCTAAAAAGTCATATGGGGTATCAAATTAAAGGTCTTCATGAGCACATCTCGTTGGGTTGTGTTTCGGGCAACTAGGACCTAGTGGGGCCCCCCAAAAATGGGGCCCAAAATGAAAAAAAATTATGAAAGGTATCAAATTAAAGGTCTTTGGAAGTTAAGATTTCCACCTAAAGACATAGTACAAATATGTGAAATTATTCAAAAAGTAATAAACTTGCTTAAATTGCAAAACAAAAAATATATTGTTAAATCCAAATATTAGATTTTAATATTGTTACATTATAGTAGTGTGTAAACACTGTAATTGAATTGTTATTTTGAGTTTGAGTAACTATTTTCTTTTCTTTTCTAATACTGTTGCAACGACAACATATATATACAAGTACAAATTAGTTGTAAGGAACAACAAGAAGTAAAGTAGAGTCGTTTGAAAAATTAAATAGATTTTTTGTTTTAGTAATTAATAAATTTTATGTTTTTATAATTAACTTCAAAAATTGATTCGAGTTTTATTTATATTGGGAGTTAATATATCAGAAGTGGGATATACTCATAAACCTTTGTGGATTGAGTTGATATCTGATCTTTTAAGAAAAGATTAATAAAAAAAATTATTATTGAAGTGTTGGTATATTGCATGTATTTTTTTTTTTTTGTTATTTGTTTGTTTGGAAAAAAATTGAGGTTAAATTGAAGTAGCGTTAATTATTTAAAGAAAAAAAAAAAAATTTTGTGGGTTGGTCCACTATGGTTCTGAGGCCCTCATATCATATATAAGAAAATTTTAATATGTAATTTAATTATTTATAATTTATACATATATACTAATATTGTAGTGAAAAGTGAGCTAAAAATTAAAAGAAGTGTTATAATTGGGAAAAGTGTTATCAAAATCATCTCAGTTCTAGTAAGTTATTATTTTTTGAAAAAAAAATTTGTATTTTACTTTCGTTTTATTGAATTTACAATTCATGTTTTCCTCACCTGGACATAGCTCCTAAACGGCTTTAGCGATTTAACTCAAATTAAAAACTTTCATGGCCCTTCGAGGGGGCGGGGGGGTTCGGCCTATTTTCTAAAAAGTCATGTGGGGTATCAAATTAAAGGTCTTGACGAGTGCATCTCGTTGGGTAGTGTTTTGGGCAACTAGAACCATGTGAGCCCCCAAAAAATGGGGCCAAAAATGAAAAAAAAATCATGTAGGGTATCAAATTAAAAGTCTGGAAGAGTAGATATCTTTGGGGCAAGTAATAGAATTGTTTGGGGGCAACTCGGGTCATGTGGGGCCTGAAATTATTATTAATTTCCTTTTATTAAATTTACAATTCATATTTTCCTCACCTGGGCATAGCTCCTAAACGGCTTAACCGATTTAACTCAAATTTGGAACTTAAGCTCCAGCATTTACCCAGTCGGTGCCACATAATTTTCAGGGCCCGGCGAGGGGGCGGGGGGTTGGACCTATTTTCAAAAAATTCATGTGGGGTATCAAATGAAAGGTCTTGACGAGTGCATCTCGTTAGGTAGTGTTTTGGGCAACTAGCACCATGTGAGCCCCCAAAAAATGGGGCCAAAAATGAAAAAAAAATCATGTAGGGTATCAAATTAAAAGTCTGGAAGAGTAGATATCTTTGGGGCAAGTAATAGAATTGTTTGGGGGCAACTCGGGTCATGTGGGGCCTGAATTATTATTAATTTCCTTTTATTAAATTTACAATTCATATTTTCCTCATCTGGGCATAGCTCCTAAACGGCTTAACCGATTTAACTCAAATTTGGAACTTAAGCTCCAGCATTTACCAATTCGATGCCACATAATTTTCATGGCCCGGCGAGAGGGTGGGGGGTTGGTCCTATTTTCAAAAAAGTCATGTGGGGTATCAAATTAAAGGTATTGATGAGTACATCTCGTTGAGTAGTGTTTCGGGTCATGTGGGGCCTCAAAAAATTGGCCCTATTTTCAAACAAGTCATGTGGGGTATCAAATTAAAGGTCTTGATGAGTACATCTCGTTGGGTAGTGTTTCTAGTAACGAGGTCCATGTGGGGCCCCAAAAAATTGGGCCAAAAATAATAAACATGTGGGGTATCAAATTAAAGAGCTGGAAGAACAGGTATCTTTGGGGCAAGTAATGGTAGCGTTTCGGGCAACAAGGTTTATGTGGGGGCCTGATAAATGGGGCCAAAAATAATAAAAATCGTGGGGTATGAAATTAAAGGTCTCAATGAGTACATCTCGTTGGGTAATGTTTCAAGTAAAGAGGGACATGTGGGGTCCCTAAAAATGGAGCGAAAAATAACAAAAATCATGTGGGGTATCAATTTAAGGGCCGGGAATAGTATATATCTTTGGGGCATGTAATGGAAGTGTTTGGGGCAACCAGAGCCATGTAGATGTCTTTTCGCTCTTGCGTCGGTTAAAAAAAAACACTCGCTTTGCATCGGTCCTTCGTTATGGGTCGATAATTTGGGTTATATATATAAATATATATAGTATATATATATATATATATATATATATAAATAAATCAAAAAAATCGAATTATAAGCCGTTTTCGCTCTTCTGGGTCATTAAATACAATACATGGAGGTGGTAGATCGCACAAAACAACCTATTGCAAAAAAGCATCCTTTTATATTAACAAGTTCTATTGCAAGTGAATTGGACTTAGAACTTTCCCACATGACCATCCAACGCCGAACTGTGGATGGGGGTCTACCAACATACAAAATCATTAAAAAGCCATTTATTTCGAAAAAGAATCGACGGGTAATGTTAGAATTTGCAAAGACGCATATAAACTGGACTGTTGCCAAATGGAGAACAATGTTTTTTTTTTGATGAATCAAAGTTCAACATGATGGGTTCCGACGGATTAAGTGCGCATAGCAAAAGGTTCGCATAGCAAAAGGAGACTGCTTTGAAAGGGACCACAAAGCACGGGGAGGCAACATAGTGGTCTGGGAATGTTTTTCTGGCTATGGAATCGGGCCAATTCATAAAATTAGTGGCACAATGGACAGTTTCATGTACAAATATATTCTTATATGTATATATATATATACTATATATATATATATATATATACTATATATATATATATATTATAGTAAATATATATAAACAATATAAAAATTCTACAGTTTCTGACTAAAACTTAAAATATTTGACCGACTAAAAAGTATGAAATAATAAATAAAAAAAAACATTTTTTAAAAATACTTTCCTTTATAAATAGTAATATGCGACCTTCTTGTACCTAGCGTTTCAGTAATGGTCAATTGTAGTAGGGTTAACTGCAAACGTACTAGATTAGAGATTCAGTAAAGGTAAAGTATATTAAAAGGGAAGTAGACCCCTTTTAAATATCATTGATTCTGATAAATTCTATTAATTCTCATAAGGTCTCTTTACATACTATTAATTCTGATCAGATTTGCTACCATTAATTTTGATCATTTATAAGGGATCTACTTCCCTTTTACTATACTTTACCTTTCTGAATCTCTAATCTAGTACGCTTGCAGTTAACCCTACTACAATTGACCATTACTGAAACGCTAGGTACAAGAATGTAAGATTATATAATTTTAGAATTATTTATTAGTTTTTAGTCGCATATTACTATTTATAAAAGAAAGTATTTTTTAAAAAAAAATGTTTATTTATTTATTTTAAAAATATTGTTTGTACTTTGAATGTTTGAATTAATAATCATTGGTAGATACATTCATATTCATACAAATTTTAATATTATTTTTTGTATTTTGATTCTAGGTTGGTTCTTATATGCGTTTATGCGATTTAAATTTTTTTAAAGTACATACATATATGTTTAATTAAGTGACAATTAGTTAATGAAGAATTTATCACTACAAAGAACAAAAGAAAACTTAAAATTATAAATTCATAGTGAATTTTCAAAAATTATAAAATTTGAAACAACTGAAAACATAAAACTTATAAAAATATAATTTAAACAATAAATTAAATTTTTTTGTCAGTTTAAATATTTATTTAGTAAAAACATAATTATTGCTTATCCCACTAGCTATTCAACAAAAAAAATATTTTCATAAAATATTTGTGTTTATGATGCTTTACTGCTTAGAAAGAAAATGAATAACATAAAACAAAAAAACTCTCATAAAATAATTTCAATTTCTCTCGTATCACTCTTTGCGGTTGTCGTGTATGTAAAAATCTCACATTTAAATGTATTAGAATAGAGCTATTAGAAATTTGCATTTTATAAGGGGGAAAAATCGACCTTTTATTTGTTCAGATTTCTTCCTCTGTTATATTATTGCTCTGTGGCTGAGTTTACCGAAGAATGACTGAGGAGCAAAAGTATAAATATAGGGATTGCAACACCTGTAAACCGGTTTACCGGTAAATAAACTAAAAAATCATTTTTTTGTCTATAATTTTATAGCACATAACCGGTAAATTCGGTAAAAAAAAATTTTTGTTTGTAATTTGTAAAAAGGAAAGTAAGTAAAAATTCATAAAATCAGTTTTTCCGGAATTTTATTTTAAATTTTTTTTGAAAATAATTTGGCAATAGAAATTTATTAAAGGCTATTTTATTCGATTTATATAAAAAATGGAAAATCTCCATAAGTATTAGTAATTCAAATCCTTTTCTTTGTTGCAAGGCACAAAAGAGGTCAGTTAAATATTTGTACAGAAAAAACCGCACTTAGGTATCTATATATAATTTGTATATATAACAATTTATACAAATTAAATATATCAAAAAGATTTTATGTAAAGAACAGGGAATCCCGCTTTTTTTCAAATCCTTTGTGAAATGTAAAAGTTAGTTAAATATTTCTACAGAAAAAATCGCACTAGGAAAGAATAAAGGATGTAATATATAAATTAATTATAGCCTAATATAAAAAATACGGAATTTATCTTTTTTTACTTTCCTTTTATTGAATTCACAATTCATGTTTTCCTCACCTGGGCATAGCTCCTAAACGGCTTTACCGATTTAACTCAAATTTGAAACTTAAGCTCGTGTTATTAATCACTCGGTACTTTAATAACTTTTATGGCCCTTCGAGGGGGCGGGGGGTTCGGCCTATTTTCTAAAAAGTCATATGGGGTATCAAATTAAAGGTCTTCATGAGCACATCTCGTTGGGTTGTGTTTCGGGCAACTAGGACCTAGTGGGGCCCCCCAAAAATGGGGCCCAAAATGAAAAAAAATTATGAAAGGTATCAAATTAAAGGTCTGGAAGAGTAGATATCTTTGGGGTAAGTAAAGGAAGTGTTTGGGGCAACGCGGGTCATGTGGGGCCTGAAATTATTATTAATTTCCTTTTATTAAATTTATAATTCATATTTTCATCACCTGGGCATAGCTCCTAAACGGCTTAACCGATTTAACGCAAATTTGGAACTTAAGCTCCAGCGTTCACCTAGTCGGTGCCACATAATTTTCAGGGCCCAGCGATGGGGCGGGGGGTTGGACCTATTTTCAAAAAAGTCATGTGGGGTATCAAATTAAAGGTCTTGATGAGTACATCTCGATGTGTAGTGTTTCCGGTAACTAGGACCATGTGGGGTCCCCAAAAAATGGGACCTATTTTTAAAGAAGTCATGTGGGGTATCAAATTAAAGGTATTGATGAGTACGTCACGTTGGGTAATGTTTCGGGTAACTGGGACCAAGTAGGCCCCCAAAAAATGGGGTCAAAAATGAAAAAAAATCATATGGGCATCAAATTAAAGGTCTGGAAGAACAGATATTTTTGGGGCAAGTAATTGTAGTATTTGGGGCAACAAGAACCATGCGGGGGCCTGGAAAATGGGGCCCAAAAAAACATGTGGGGTATGAAATTAAAGGTCTCGATGAGTATATCTCGTTGGGTCATGTTTCGCGGAAAGGAGCGCCATACGGGGCCAAAAAATAAAAAAATATACATATGTATATATTAAAATATATATATATGAGCCGTTAATTTTGCAAGTGACTTTTCGCGAAACATGAGTTAGAGCTATTTATTATTAACCGCCCAAATATATATTTTTTACTATAATATGTTATATTATAGTAAAAATATATAAACAATATAAAAATTCTACAGTTTTTAGTCGATCAAATATATTGTGTAAAACTTAAAATATTTGACCGACTAAAAAGTATGAAATAATAAATAAATAAAAAAAACATTTTTTAAAAATACTTTCCTTTATAAATAGTAATATGCGACTAAAAACTAATAAATAATACTAAAATAATATAATCTTTCATTCTTGTATCTAGAGTTTCAGTAATGGTCAATTGTAGTAGGATTAACTGCAAACGTACTAGATTAGAGATTCAATAAAGGTAAAGTATAGTAAAAGGGAAGTAGACCTCTTATAAATATCATTCTGATAAATTCTATTAAATCTCATAATTAATTTTGATCAGTTATACTTCCCTTTATAAAGGGTCTACTTCCCTTTTACTATACTTTACCTTTACTGAATCTCTAATCTAGTACGTTTGCAGTTAATCCTACTACAATTGACCATTACTGAAACTCTAGATACAAGAATGAAAGATTATATTATTTTAGTATTATTTATTAGTTTTTAGTCGCATATTACTATTTATAAAGGAAAGTATTTTTAAAAAATGTTTTTTTTATTTATTTATTTTTTACTTTCCTTTTATTGAATTTACAATTCATGTTTTCCTCACCTGGGCATAGCTCCTAAACGGCTTGACCGATTAAACAGAAATTTGGAACTTAAGCTCGTGTTATGACCCATTCGGTGCCACATTATTTTCAAGGCCCAGCGAGGGGGCGGGAGCTTGGGCCTGTTTTTAAAAAAGTCATGTGGGGTATTAAATTAAAGGTATTGATGAGTACATCACGTTGGGTAGTGTTTCTGGTAACTGGGACCAAGTGGGGGCCCCAAAAAACGGGGTCCAAAATGAAAAAAAATCATGTGGGGTATCAAATTAAAGGTCTGGAAGAGTAGATATCTTTGGGGCAAGTAATGGTAGTGTTTGGAGCAACGTGGGTCATGTGCGAGCCTGGAAAAATAGTCACGAGGGGCCTAAAAAATTCATGTTTTCTTCACCTGAGCATACCTTCTAAACGGCTGTACCGATTTAACTTAAGTTTGGAACTTAAGCTTGTGCTCTGAACCATTTTCCGCCACATAATTTTCATGGCCGGGTGATGAGGCGTGTGAGGGGGCTATTTTCAAAAAAGTCATGTGAGGTATCAAATTAAAGGTCTTGATGCGTACATCTCGGTGGGTAGTGTTTCGGGTAACGAGTACCATGTCGGGCCCCAAAAAATGGGGCCAAAAATAAAAAAATCATATGGGGCATCAAATTAAAGGTCTGGAAGAACAGATATTTTTGGGGCAAGTAATTTATATATACATATTTTGTATATATAAAAATATATATATATGAGCCTTTAATTTTGCAAGTGGCATAAGTGACTTTTCGCGAAACATGAGTTAGAGCTATTTATTATTAACCGCTCAAATAAATGTTTTTTTACTATAATATGTTATATTATAGTAAAAATATATGAACAATATAAAAATTCTACAGTTTTTAGTCGGTCAAATATATTGTGTAAAACTTAAAATATTTGACCGACTAAAAAGTATGAAATAAAAAATAAATAAAAAAAAACATTTTTTAAAAATACTTTCCTTTATAAATAGTAATATGCGACTAAAAACTAATAAATAAGAATACTAAAATTATATAATATTACATTCTTGTATCTATAGTTTCAGTAATGATCAATTGTAGTACAGTTAACTACAAATGTACTAGATTAGAGATTCAGTAAAGGTAAAGTATAGTAAAAGGGAAGTAGACCCCTTTTTAATTGGTAAACAAAAATTTCAATAAGGTATTAATATTAACCTTATGAGTCGTGAGTGATATTCTATAAAAAATAAATTTATAAAAATAATATAGAGAAAAATAGTAAAGATCTTGGAATTATTGTAAGAAAAGAAATAACCTATTTCCAAGACGAAAATATTCGCAATAAATATTTAAATATTGCACTCGGTCAGCTTATGTCTATTCAGGCAACGAGTGTTGAGTCAGAACGTACGTTCTTTGCTGCTGGACTCATTAGCACAAAAACTAGGTTCAATCTCAGTGACAGAAGCATTGACGATTTATGCTTCTTGCGTGCATATTTTAAAAATTATCCTTCATTAAAAATTAATTATGTATTTATATTTTGTTTTTATTTTATATTATTATTTTATTTTTTTAAATTGCTACATTTTAGTTTATAGAATATAAATAAAGAGTATTTTGAAATACACATTATTTTTTTATTTCTTAACCTTTTTATTATTTTTTAGATAATTTTAGAAAATATTCAAATTTACCGGTAAATTACCGGTTTACCGGTAAGGCTAATTCTTTTTACCGAGTTACCGGTAATAACAAAATTCGGTAAATTTGCAATCCCTAAAACATATATTGGAAACGATGAGTGGAACGAATAATAGTAATAATTTTATCGAAGTATCAACAGCTTCAATAATCACAACTGCGTCAACTGTAACTACAATAATTTTACAAGTTCAAATAACCAATATCGTATTCCAAATAATAATTTAAATCCAAATTGTAGTGTCAACATAAATAATAATAACAATGAGCAACTATTTCAAATGATGATGCAGCAAAATCAATTGTTAATGAACTTGCTTGCATATAACAATTATCATATTATGCCAGATTTAAATTAAAAAAAAAATAATGGTAAGGAGAGTGAAACTGTTGCAACTGATTATAAGAATTTCAAATTTAAAGAGATGGCCGGTTGCTTTTGCATTGATAAGTGCCCGCATGAGTTTAGAAGGTGCAGCTTTAAGTTGGTATGAATCAATTCAAGCTGACACATTTGAAAAATTTGAGGTGGAGTTTAAAAATACGATTGTTGGAATAAGAACGTGTTCCCAAAAAAGGGAAATATTATTAGAAAGAAAACAACAAAAAGGTGAAGATGTTGTTGATTATTTTATTGAAAAAGTTCGAATGTGCAAGGATTTAAATTTAATTTTTTTAATTGAAATGATTGTTAATATAAAACAATATATAAAAAGAATTCATGATGTAAATTTTGAATCAAATTTAAATAAAATAATACTGTAAATAACAAAATTTGCCATATCTGTAATAAACCAGGGCATATTGGTCGTTTTTGTGATTTAAATAAAAATTCACAATTAAAATTGAAAGTAATGTACGGAAAACAAAAGATGTTAGATGTACTCAATGTGGTGAAACTAGACACATTAAATGTAAAAATGAGATAATTTGTTTGAAATGTGGTAAATAATACATAAAATATAATAACACGTTATAATGATTTAAACAAGAAGTTAAAACATAGATTAATAATAAAAATGATATGTCAACAAAAAATGAAAAATATTTTCAAACAGCAAATGGAAAATTATAACTTATTGGAAAATTTACAGCTACTTTACAAGTTGATCAAGCTTGTACTAATGTTTTAATTTATGTAATACCTGATGAATATTTAGAAGTTCCACTGCTAATTAGGTCAGCTTATGTCTATTCAGGCAACGAGTGTTGAGTCAGAACGTACGTTCTTTGCTGCTGGACTCATTAGCACAAAAACTAGGTTCAATCTCAGTGACAGAAGCATTGACGATTTATGCTTCTTGCGTGCATATTTTAAAAATGATCCTTCATTAAAAATTAATTATGTATTTATATTTTGTTTTTATTTTATATTATTATTTTATTTTTTTAAATTACTACATTTTAGTTTATAGAATATAAATAAAGAGTATTTTGAAATACACATTATTTTTTTATTTCTTAACCTTTTTATTATTTTTTAGATAATTTTAGAAAATATTCAAATTTACCGGTAAATTACCGGTTTACCGGTAAGGCTAATTCTTTTTACCATATTGGTCGTTTTTGTGATTTAAATAAAAATTCACAATTAAAATTGAAAGTAATGTACGGAAAACAAAAGATGTTAGATGCACTCAATGTGGTGAAACTAGACACATTAAATGTAAAAATGAGATAATTTGTTTGAAATGTGGTAAATAATACATAAAATATAATAACACGTTATAATGATTTAAACAAGAAGTTAAAACATAGATTAATAATAAAAATGATATGTCAACAAAAAATGAAAAATATTTTCAAACAGCAAATGGAAAATTATAACTTATTGGAAAATTTACAGCTACTTTACAAGTTGATCAAGCTTGTACTAATGTTTTAATTTATGTAATACCTGATGAATATTTAGAAGTTCCACTGCTAATTAGACAACCGTTCACTGAAGCAAATCATATAACAACAATAAAACGTCGTAAAATTTTAAGATTCTTTGAAAAAAGATATATTGATGAAGATGATGATGAATGTTTGAAGAATTTGAGTATTCCTGAATTACCTAAATTGAAAATTAATTTGTGGGTAAAAAGTCAAACTGTTATACCACCAAAATTTGTTGGTTTTATTTATAGATGTATACATTGAAAAAAAATGTGAAGAAGAGATTTTAATCGAAAAATCTATTAATCGAAATGGATCTTTTATGCTCAAATGTGTAATTAATTCTAACAATAATGGTCTTGCTGTACCAATAATTAATTCATCACTAAATAGTGTTATTTTTAATAAAAATGAGAGTGTGAGAAATGGTTACTTTTGTATAAATGAAAATATTGATAACGAAGATTCAATTCAGATTTTAGATTAAAACATGTTAATGTAGAAACAAACAATTTTATAGAAAGTGTGGATGTTGGTTCAAATGTATCGTATCAAATAAAGAAAAATTGATGCAACTTTTACAAGAATATCGTGATGGTTTGCTGAAAATATACAAGAGCTTGGAGTTACTAATGACGTTGAATTAAAAATCTAGTTGGAAAATGATAAACCGATTACTTATCGTCCATATCGTTTAAGTTATTCTGAAAGACAATTTGTGAGAGAACAAATTGAAGAGTTAAAAACTGCAGGTATTATTACAGATTCAGTTTCCAGTTATTCGAGCCCGATGGTGATTGTAAAAAAAAAAATGGTGAAAAACTAATTTTTATTGATTATTGAGCTTTAAATAAAATTACAAAAAAAATTAACTATCCATTTATGTTATGGGCCAGTAATTTTTCTAAAGTTAGTAAATAAATCATTGGGACCGTTGAGATGTAGTATAGCAATAGCGTATTTTGATGACATCATGTTGCCAACTGAAACAGAAGGAGAAGGTATTGAAAATTTAAAAATTATTTTCGATGTATTAAGAAGAGGAAATTTAAAATTGAATTTAAAAAAATGTTAATTCCTTTTCAGTGAAGTAAAATATCTAGGATATGAGATAAAAGAAGGTGAAATGAAATCAAGTTCTAGGAAAATAGATTGTGCTTTGCGAATTTTCCTACACCTGCAATGTAAGAAAATTTTTTGGTTTGACGAATTATTTCCGGCAGTTTAGAATTTTTTTTGCAAGGTTGGCAAAACCGTTAAGTAATTTAATTAAAAATGATGTAGCATGGAATTGCTCTACTGAAGCAGAAAATGCATTTCAACAATTAAAACAAAAATTAATTGAAAATCCAATATTAGTTTTGTATTCACTAACTGCATCCTGTTATTTTTGTTAGTCGACAAACAACTGAAGAAAAATCGAGATATCATTCTACAGAACTTGAAACGTTAGCTGCGGTATGGTCATTGGAAAGATTTCATGTTTATTTGATTGACATTCGTTTCAAAGTTGTTACTGATTGTAATTCTGTGAGAAGTTCATTAACAAAAAAAGATTTAATACCGAGAATTGTCAGATGGTGGCTTAAGCTACAAGAATTTGAATTTGAAGTAATACACCGTGCGGGAAACATGTAGATGCTTTAAGTCGTAATCCATTTTATCAACCTGAAGAAACAGACTCTGTTGCTGAATTAGTTAAATTACATGAAACATTAAATGAATATGATTGGTTGGTAATACTTCAAAAAGATGACAAAAAGATTTCGTATATTTTAGACTTTACGATGGTAGACTTTCAAAAGATAAACAGCTTATACACGAAGAATTTGTAATTGAAAATGATAGAGTTTACAAATCAATTGAAAATAAATTATTATGGTATGTATCTGATAGAGCAAGATAGCCAATTGTATTTAATATTCATAGTAAAATTGGTCATGTTGGTTTACATAAAACCTTAAAGAAATTTCAAGAAAATTATTGGTTTCCGAGAATGAAAAATTATATCAAAAATTTTATTGGTGCGTGTATAGAATGTTTGTATCATAAAACATCTGGTGGAAAACAAAACAGGATTTTTGAATTCTATAGACAAAATTGGTATACCTTTTCATACACTTCATGCGGATCATTTGGGTCTATTTGTAAAAGGATCCAGAGGTAATAATTATATTCTCGTAATAGCTGATGGTTTTACCAAGTTCTTCATATTAGAAGCTAAATAATACTATTCATGCGGCGCTCAAAAGAACACCATTTCAAATATTATTTAATTTTGAACCAAGATCTACTATGTCAGCGCCACTTGATGATAATTTACGTAATTTAAATATCACTAATGATATTGAAATTCAAAGAGAAGTTGTGCTAGATAGAATTAGAAAAAATTAAGAATTGCAAAGATTACGATATAACCCCAAATAGACTATTGGGGTCTTTAAAGACCCCATGGGCTAAACTATTTAAATATCTCTTAAATTATTTCCCATGTATAACTCAGCCTTTCAGTAATCGTAATAATTTGCACCTACTGGTAAAATTTCATAAACATCCAACAACTGGCTACCAAGTTATAACTGTTTAAATTTTTAGTTAACGTTAATGTCCTATTGGGGTCTTTGAAGACCCCATATATTTTTCATACAAAATTTAAAAAATAGTAACTCAGAGGTCTAAAATTACTTGTATAAGTCATTTAGCGCGGGTTAACTTGTAGACTTCCGCATTTTTTCGGCATCTTTTGCTTATTTTTTAAGTACCACAATTATAGGGAAACGAAAAGTATAACCGCGTGTGATAATATAATTGCAACACGAAAGCATAGATAAAATTTGAAACAAAAATGAACAGGTATATTTGAATCTTTATATTGATTAAATTTTTTATATAGGTTATTTTATTTATTAGATTGACATACGAAGAAAAGCAATCATATGTGGCTTCACTTTTGGATGAATGTGATAGTGACAATAAAAGCAATTTAGATGATAAAAACTCTACTGACGAAGAAAGCAATTTAGAAAAAGATGAAAACTGGGCTCTTCCAGCATATTGCTATACACAAGAATTTGAATTTGTATCCACAGGATGGATATAATAGTGATTCGGAAAATGAGCTTGAAACTATGAAAATTTTAAAGAAATTGTTGACGAAAATTATGAAAATAATGATAATGAAGCCGTAATCGATGACGCAGTATTTTACTATGGAAAAAATAAAATGAAATGGTCAAAAATGCCTACTGTTTCATCTAATTCTCGTACTCTAGCCAGTAATATATTTACCGGAAAAGCTGGTCCAACAACCAATACAAAATCACTTGGCATATATCAATTATTTGACATATTTTTTACTTCTGATATGAAAATATCTATAATTCGATATACGAACAAATTTGCAGAAAGCTATTATCTAAATTATTATGAAAAATTTCCAAATTTGAATAAAATTAAATGGTTAACAGTATCAGAATTTTATTGTTTTATTGGTATCTTGTTATATGCTGGAATGCATCGTTCCGGTCTAGAAAATGTAGATGAAATGTAGAATTGTCAAGATGGATTGCCTCTATTTAGAGCTTCGATGGCAAAAAATCGTTTCAGAAATATATACAGATTTCTGCGTTTTGATGATAAAAATACACGTTCTCAAAGACAACAACACGATAAGTTAGCTGCAATTAGGGATATATTTACAATGTTTAATGCAAATTTGGGAAAATATTATATACCTGGGCCAGAATTAACTGTTGACGAACAGTTACGTGCATTTAGAGGACGATTCAACTTTAGGCAATATATCCCTAATAAGCCAGCGAAATATGGTGTTAAATTCTGGTGGATCAATGATTTTAATACCGCCTATCCATTAAAATGTGATATATCTCGGTAAAAATGATTCCGATACTCGTGCTAAAGGATTAGGTTATTCTGTTGTAAATTATCTAGCAGAAAATTACAAAAATGCAGGAAGAAATATATATATGGATAATTTTTTTAAAAGCATTCCTCTTGCTGAGGACCTATTAAAACAGAAAACAACAATTATAGGAACACTTCGCAGCAACAAAAGTGAAATACCTGTTGATTTCACTAACAAAAATATTATAAAATACAGAGATATCAACTCATCTGCTTTTGCTTTTACTAATCAGCTTACGGTTGTATCTTTTGTGCCAAAAAAAATAAAAATGTTTTAGTTCTTTCATCTATGCATCACAATAGAATTTTGGTACCACCTCACAATAAGCCAGAGATTATTATAGATTACAATACTTATAAAGGAGGTACTGATACGTTTGACCAACTTATTTCCACGTACTCATGTCGCCGTAAAACGAAACGTTGGCCTATGGCAATATTTTTCAATATAATTGACGTTTGTGCTCTAGCTGCTTATATTATATATAATATTAATAATCCAAATTGGACTAAGTCGCAATGCAAATGTAGATTATTTTTAAACAGCTAGCCAAGCAAATGTGTCATGAAAACATTCAATTAAGAGCCAGTAGTATGCGCATAATAAATAAAGCTACACTTAAACCTGCTTTTCAAGCTCTAGGATATGAAGTTCCTTCATCTGTACAGATAAAGTGTAATAATAAAAGAATGAGATGCTTTTACTGTGATAGGAGCAAGGACAGAAAGGTGAAAACTAATTGTAATTCTTGCAAAAAATATATTTGTCCTGATCACACGGTATCTATGAAATTTTGCAACTCATGTGTAGTGATTGAATAATATATTTCCTTATATTTTTATTAATAATATTATTATATTTATGTTAAATAAACTTTATTTTGAATTTAACTATTATTTTTTTCATTTTCAAACAATTTAATAACAAATAAACTTAAAAAAAAAATTCTATATAAAAGATATGAAAAATGCTTGGGGTCTTCGAAGACCCCAATAAGTCATTAACGTAAAAAAATGTATTTGTTTATTTTAGGGTAATAAAAAACGTTGTAAGGCTGAAAATTTTTATCCAGGTGATATAGTTTGATTAGACGAAATGTTGCTTCAATAGGAGAATCAACAAAGTTGCAACCACATTATAAGGGTCCATATATTATCGTAGAACTTTTACCATTTGATAGATTTAAAGTTGCTGATATACCTAGTATTCAAAGAACACAAAAATTTTATGAAGGAATCGTAGCTATTGATGATATGAAAATAATATTATTACCTGATGACGGAAATGAATTCGATGACATAATTGACGATAACTCAATAATCTCAGACGAAATATTTGATGATGAAGAAACTGAAAAAGAACTTACACAGATAAGAGAATTAAATGAAAACCGATGTGACAAGTCAACAACAGAAACGTCTACATGCCCTGAAAAGGATTTATTGATGTAACCGATAAGTGTTCGAAAAACCCCAACGTATCTTGATGATTATGAAGTCTAATTGTGGTCGATTATTTTATGGATTTCTGACTGTTAAATCCAAATATTATATATTAATTTTGTTACATTACAGAAGTGTGTAAACACTGCAATTGAATTGTCATTTTGAGTAACTATTTTCTTTTCTTTTCTAATACTGTTGCAACGACCACACTTTTTTATATATACAAGTACAAATTAGTTGTAAGGAACAACAAGAAGTAAAGTAGAGTCGTTTGAAAAATTAAACAGATTGTTTGTTTTAATAGTTAATAAATTTTATATTTTTATAATTAACTTCATATATTGATTCGAGTTTTATTTATATTGGGAGTTAATAATATATCAAATAATTGTAGTTAATATACATTAAAAAATATAAATAAAAATATTAATATAAAATATTTATGATTTGCTTAAAATTCGCATTCTATAACATACTCGTCAAAACATTCAAAAGCAGGAATGTTTTGACGAGCATGTTTTAGAATGCGAATTTTTAGAAAATCATAAATATTTTATAATTAAGCTTATAATAGAAACATACTCAAAAATACATTTGCTTCATATTGGAAAACAATATTCTTTATAAGAACTATCCAAATATATACATTTTATCGGTCAATTAAAAAAAAATAAAAAAAATTTAATTTAACTATTTTTTATTATTACTTAATTGTAATGTTTAATTTTAAAATAATATAAATATATAATTATTAAATTAAATTATATTATCAATTTAAATTTTGTTTTTTATATAGTTAAATTTATTCTCACGATTTAAAAGCAAAGTTCAACTTTAATACCACTAGATGGTACTACATTTTTAGTACTATTTTTTTTAGTACTATTAATTATTAAATATAAAAGTATTAAATATAAAAAAGCTGCTAAATAGGGGGAGCAGATAACTCGTAGTTATATTTATAAGCGATTTATGTCCAAAAGTTTTTTGTAATTAACATTTCCTTTGTAACAAATAGAGCTTTGTTGAAAATTGCACATCATTATTATTTATTGAATTTTTTTTTTAAATTTATAATTTTAAATTTTTATTTCTTTAATATTTAGGTATAACGAAAAATTAAGCAACATAATTAAAATAACTAATATGTATAAATAAGTGTAATCACGAATTGAACCTGTGCACAAAATTTCATTGAAATCGAATAATATTTACCATATGCTCTAGAACATATGATATATTAGTCGGAAATTTAAGCATAGACCCCCTAAATTACTTACCTCTACCTTGGTCAGCACATGCGTAATTACGAATCCAACCTGTGTAAAAAATTTCATTGAAATTGTATAATATTTACCATATGATCTAGACTAGAACATATGAAATATTAATCGGAAATTTTACCATGGACCCCTAAATCTACTTAACCTATACCTTGGTCAGCACATGCGTAATCATGAATCCAACCTGTGTACAACATTGAAATTGGATAATATTTACCATATGATCTAGAACATATGAAATATTAATCTTTTTATCTTTTTATAAGAAATAAATAATAAAATATAGGTACTATTGGTGTTAAATAACATCCCAAACATTTGTGAAGGAGCGAGAATTAAGACCTTCTCACAAACCCTTTAGCAAAAATACCAAATATATTTTGTATACACAAAATATAGTATACACTTTTATCTGTTTTTATCAAAGTCATTGGGACACATATGCTGAAATATTTGGCATTCAAGGCCACCCGAGTTATGTTATCCAACAAAAGTCACCTTGAAAATAAAGAAACTATGAACAACAACGTGACTTCCGTTGATAACATACAAACCCCAAATTTGATGAATAAAGTAAAATTAAGAATTTGATCTAATAAAATAAATCCAATATATAATATTTAAAAATAATTTTTCGTGAGAAAATATTTAGAAAAATAAATAATTAAGTAATATATAATATTTCACAATTACCTAAAATATCATAAAAAACTTTAAAATAAAGGAAATGATGAAATACTAATTAATATTACATATATTATATATTTAATGCAATTAGAACCTTTTATATTTTTAATGCTGATCAAATATTTTTCGCATCGTGAGAATAATATTTTTTAACTTGAATATTAAATATAATTTTGTAATTTGAATATTGAATATAATTTTGTAATATTAAAAAATATATAATCTAGAATTTAAGATTTGAAAAAGTTAGTCTGAATTTAGAACTTAATCAGTCCACAACGGCTCCAAAGAGATCGTTAAATAAATTTGTTAAAGTATTTTAAATAATATTGTGAACTTGTAAAAATAAGTTATAATAAATAAAAATTTGAATAAAAATAAATAAATTATTTTTTTTTATTTCAAACTTAAAATTAAAATACAAAACTGGCGCAGTCGGTAGGATCCTTTTCCAAAGAATAAGGGTCCAGTGATCGAAAAAATAAATAAATAAAGTTATATTAAATATAACAATTAGTGAAATCTTTTTTTTTTAAACAAAATCGAAACGCAGTGGTAACTTTAAAAATCAGTAACTACGAAGAAACAAAATTTTGTAATAAAAAAATAAGTATATGAAAGAAAGCAGAAAAAATCTATTCTATTTAAATAGAAAAATAAATACAAAAGAAACTAAGATGGAAGAACAAGATATTCAAAACTTGCAACAACTTATGCAACAAATGCAAGAGCAACATAATAGAGAAATAGAGTCATTAAGAAGACAAATTGCACAACCAGAACGAATTTTTCAACTAACACCAGACCAAATTTTAAACAAATTTCAACATCTAAAAACATTTTACGGTAAAGATGATTACAGTCTACCAGAGTTTATTGCAGCCGTCGAAAATGTGGGATCTTTATGCGGAAATAATGCAGCCCTTTTGCAGCATGGACTACAAATGGTGGTAAAAGAAAAAATCCAGGGAACAGCAAAAGTGTGTATTCAACGGCTAGGCGACAACTTAACCTGGGATGCTGTAAAAACAGAATTGAAGACTCAGTTCCGACCACGTAAAAGCTACAAGAAATTGATGGATGAAAGCCGAAATATCAAAGTGAGTAATTTAAGAGAACTTTTTAATATTTTAAGACCAATAAATTATGAATTAAATGAATTGTATGAATACGACGAGAATAAACCAACAAATTATAGTCCAGTGAATAATGATAAAAATTTAGTAGATATAGTTAAAGATATGCTAACCGGTAGTTATCGGATAAATATTAAAATAAATATGACATTAAATGAAGTTTTTAATGTATTTGATGATTTAAGTTTATTAGATGAAAGTGATGTGATTCATTATAATTTTAAAAGAAATTTTAGTAGGGATAGATTTAATAATCCACCTCGTAATAACATTAACCGTGATAATAATAGACAAAATTCGAAAAATAATAGACATGATAATAATTATAGACCATTTTATAATAATTATTCTCAAAATAGGATTTTTAGTCAACCACAAAGTAATTTTAGACAACCATCAGGACAATTTGGACGAAATGATAATTTTAGACAAGATAGAAATTATGTTAATAATAACAATAATAGAACTGGACAGTATAGATCCTTTAATAATGAAAACAGTCGATCAGGTCAGTTTAAGCAGTTTGCTAATAATAACAATAACAATTATAGAAATAACAATTATAATAATAAATCTAATGACGAAACTCCAATGGAAATTGATTGTCTAGATCAAGAAGATATAGAAATAAACTTTGTTTGTTTGGGAGAATCTGATGTAAAATTTGACAATATAAAAGGCAAAGATAATAAAATTGACGACTTTTTAAGTAGAATAAACTCTGAGACAAATGAAATAAATTTATTAGAAAACAAAGACATACTAGAAACTGAGAATTTGAGTTTCAATTTAATGTTTGATGATACTAGTGAACAAGATAATATAAAATATAAAACAGACGAGTTAAATACAGTAGATAACTATTTAGAAACTGAAAATTTGAGTTTTATTAACAATAAAAATAATAATAATAATCATATAAATGCTGTTACTAATGAATCTTTAGAAAACGAAACTGCTCACTCTCAAGAAGAAAATTTTAATGATCATATTCCAATATTAGAAACAATAGTAAATCGGTTTAAAACACAGATTATATTAAAAGAAATTAAAGAGAAAGAATTTGAAAATATTTTTAACAATAGAAGAATTTATATCGATAAAAGAGATTTAGAAAATGAAAATGTTAGTGATATACTCAAAAGATATATTAATAAAGGAAAAATAGGAATTTTTTCAGAATTACAGGATCATGAATATAATATAGTACAGAAGATTATTATAAATATCTTCGCAGGAAATGATAGTATACAATTTATTAAATGTAGTTATTTAGCAATAGATATTCAAGATGAGGAAAGATTAAATAAAGAAATTTCATTATTTCATAAAAACGAGTTAGGACATTCTGGTATAATAGCAACATACGAAGGTATAAAATATAAAATTTACAATCCCAAATTAAAAATAACAGTACATAAAATAATAAATAATTGCGATATATGTGCTGCTGGTAAATATGATAGGAAACCAATAAAGAAAAAATTTCACTTAACCGAAACTCCATCAACAACTAATGAAATAATTCATGTCGATACTTATGTTAATACCAAACACTCTTTTATAAATTTCATCGACAAATTTTCAAAACATGTAGTTAGTTTTTATTTAGAAGACCGTAATAGTCAAACAATAATTGAAAAATTAAGGCAATATTTAGCTATGAAAGGTAAAATAAAGAAATTTGTTTTTGATAATGAGTTTAACACAAGAAGTATTAAAGAATTTTGTGTAGAGGAAAAAATTGAATACCATGTCACGAAACCAAATAGCCATACCGGTAACTCTGATATTGAACGTTTTAATAATACAATAACTGAAAGAATTAGAACACTTAATATTGAAGACAAACTTCCAATTAAGATTCAGATGTTAAAAGCAGTTAAATTCTATAATTCTACATTTCATTCAACCATTAAAGCTATACCTATAGATGTTCAAGAACATAAATTAGATCATAAAATAATTAGAGATAGGTTAGAGAATACAAAAATAAAATCTATAAATAAAAGAAATAAAGCAAGAGAAAATTACGAAGAAAAGAGAGAAGAGGGATATATTAAAAACTATAAATCACTTAGACATAAGGAAGAACCCAAATTTAGAAAGCATAAATTGGATAAAATTCACGAAAACAATATTAAAAGACCTTTTAAATTTTCAGCTAACATTAATGCTGGGAATCCTAATCGCAATGATCATACCGAGTCAACAAACCCTAGTAATTGAAAAAATTAATTCAGATTTAGGCTACGCTAAAATTCAAACAGACGAAGTAACAATTGCTAGTAAATTTGACATAATACTACATATAATTTATCCAAATGAAATATTAACAATAATCGACAAATTACAAGAAATAATCAACCCACTAGAATCCGAACAATTAAATAATATAAAACAATTCGCATTACACCAAATAGAAAGTATTAGAAATCAAATAAAGACAATTACTATACATAGACACAGACGAGGATTGATTAACTTAGGTGGTACCGTTTTAAAATGGGTATTCGGAACAATGGACGACAATGACAGAGAGGATATAGAAGGACATTTAAACACTATTGAGGTAAATAATCACCAATTAATTAATAGCATTAATCAACAAATTAAGATCAATGACAATTTTAACAAATCTTTTACACTAATCAAAAATGCAATACAATCAGATCGAAAAAAAATAGTAGACAAACTTAATAATATTGAAAAAAATATCTATACGGACAACTTACTTTTAGAACAAATGATAAAAATAGATTTCATAAAAAAACAAGTAGATAATATACAGGATAATTTTGTATCAGCTAGAGCAGGTATTTTACACCCAAGTATTTTGACTGACGAAGAAATTAGAACATATGATATAGATTCAATTAAATTGACACAAATCAGATTAGGGGTAGCTAGGTATTATAATGAATCTATCATTTTTGCTATAAAAATTCCAACAGAACAAAAGGTATATAATAAAAAACTTTTAATACCAATTTCAAATTTAAATAATAAACAAATAGATCAAGAATTAGAATATATAATTGAAGATAAAAATAAGTCATATTCGTACATAAAAGAAAAAACGTTAAAAGAACTTAAAATTAGTAAAAATTGTATTTTTAAAAATAATTGTAAATATATTGTTAATAATGAAGAAGATTATTTCGAAATTGAAGATGATATGTTAATATTAAATAATGTTAAAGAAAGAACATTTAATAGTTCTTGTGATGAAAGAAAACTAATACTTAATGGAAATTATTTTATAAACTTTCAAAATTGTAGTATACAAATTGATAAAATGAAATTTAGCAACAAAGTTACTAAATTTAGAAGTAAATTCATCATTCCAATAGATGTTAATATCATAAATAATACAAAATTAACTTTTGAAGATATAGTTTTAAAACATGAAACATTTTTGAATAAGATACAAGAACTCAAATATCAAAAGTATGTAAACATAGGATTTGGATCAATCTCAGTAATTATATTAATAATGTTATTACTTTTTGTATTTTTGTATTTAAAAAATAAGAATTTTAAAATAAATATATCTAATAGAATTCAGGAGAATCCAAAATCTAATGGGGGAGGAGTTATGTTATCCAACAAAAGTCACCTTGAAAATAAAGAAACTATGAACAACAACGTGACTTCCGTTGATAACATACAAACCCCAAATTTGATGAATAAAGTAAAATTAAGAATTTGATCTAATAAAATAAATCCAATATATAATATTTAAAAATAATTTTTCGTGAGAAAATATTTAGAAAAATAAATAATTAAGTAATATATAATATTTCACAATTACCTAAAATATCATAAAAAACTTTAAAATAAAGGAAATGATGAAATACTAATTAATATTACATATATTATATATTTAATGCAATTAGAACCTTTTATATTTTTAATGCTGATCAAATATTTTTCGCATCGTGAGAATAATATTTTTTAACTTGAATATTAAATATAATTTTGTAATTTGAATATTGAATATAATTTTGTAATATTAAAAAATATATAATCTAGAATTTAAGATTTGAAAAAGTTAGTCTGAATTTAGAACTTAATCAGTCCACAACGGCTCCAAAGAGATCGTTAAATAAATTTGTTAAAGTATTTTAAATAATATTGTGAACTTGTAAAAATAAGTTATAATAAATAAAAATTTGAATAAAAATAAATAAATTATTTTTTTTTATTTCAAACTTAAAATTAAAATACAAAACTCCCGCGCATAAGCATTAGAGATATATTTATACTTATACACATAAATATATCTCTATGCACATTCTTATGCAACGAAAATTAGTGCATAATAATAATAATAAAACAAATGAAATATTAAAGGGTTCATATTTCAGCATATGAAATTCAATGGAAACTATATTAAATATTAATTATAATATTTTTTAGGGTATTTTTGCTAAGGTCAGCTAATAGTTTTCCAAATAGTACCTAAATTTTGTAAGATGTACTTAGAATTTTAGGGTATAAAATAAGCTGCAATGGAAAAAATAAAATCATTCTAGTACCCAGCGTCAGAATCAATTGTTATTTATTTACACTTTTAGCTATTCGCTTGTCTTAAATACTAACAAAAAATTGAACACTAGCAACAAGTGGCAAATCGCCGAGTTGTAGTTTGACCAGTAGCTTTAGCTTGGGTTACCTAGTGTTTCAATACAGAGTCAACGGTATTCGATAGGATAATACACCAGAGTCAACGGTATTTGTAGAGGATAATACGGGAGTAATATATATGTGTATGGTATATACCATATATACTTTACATGGCGATCCTGCCAGGAGACGGCAAACCACTCGAAGAAGTCTTAAGAGAAGATAAAACAGCTGCACCACGTCCAATCACTATTGAGGAATATCGGAATCGTACCAAGGGGAAGCAACTACCTAAAGAAGTCCAACCAAAGGTGCTACAAAAGAAACGAGGAGGAGTTGGCGTTAAGAATAGACAACGTATAGGGTAACTGAAACGTCTGGAAAAGATAGCAGTCACGTCAGAAGAAAAACAGAAATTCAAAATTCAACGTCAGGTATTGGAAAAGGCTGAGAAGAGCCGAAGAAAAAAAAAAAAATTAGACGACAAAACCAAACTAGACGATATGTTCAACCGATGTTTTGACATCGCGGAAAACAGCGGCAAATACTTATAAAACTTATAACTATTTTTATATATACTCATTATAATTATCAAAAATATATATGTATATATATATACATTTTTATACTTGTCTTTACTATATATATATAAAAAAAAAATCTTTTAAATATAAATCATTATTTTATATAAATTAAATATATCTATATATATCATTATATATATATATAAATCATTCAAATTAAATATATATATATACATTATACAAAATATATAAATTACATTAAATATAAATATGTATGCCAAGAAAAAAATAAATGAATAATAATAATTGAATATTACCATATAAAATCAAATTTATTAACAAAAATTGTTTTTAAATTTAACTAAAATTCCTAAGCTACTACGAAAAGAAAATATAGATACGGTAATTCATGGGGCAAACAGCAACGAAAGAAGAGGAAATCTTCATTAACAATAACGCCGGTGTAAACACGGTCAGTACGCCGAAAATCGAGAAACGGCTGTTTACCGACATTCAATTGTTCGCGTTGCCTGGGTAAAAATCCAATCCTATTTAGAAAGAAAAATCAGTCGGCAAATCGCAATTGCCGCGATGTAGAAAAAAAAATTTAAGAAAAAAAAATCTTATAAAATAAATAATTTTCAAGTAAAACTCAATCATTTTCCTGGTATTATTAATTACCCCTACAATGGCAGGTTTTACGATAGCAAACCCAGAAAAAAGACTAGCAAATCCAATAAGGAGTACCATCGAAATAAAATACGCTATCAAATTTATTTTAAAACCAGAAGTAGTTGAATTATTCAAAAAAATAGATAGACTTTAAGATTATATAAATACGATAATTTTACGTTATTTTAAAATGTTTTGTTTAAATATAAGTTCTTTCATTTAAATTTAAAATTATAAATAATTTTTAATATAATTTTTCGTAAAAATACTAATAAATGTAAAATATAGAAAATAATGTTCTAAAATATAGAAAATAATATCAAAAAAAAAAAAAAAAATTTATAAATTGTATAACATAAGCATTCAATTTCTTTAATTTGCAAGAAAAAGACTATACCATATATATATACTATATTATGTATTAAATTTATTGAGGTAGGGTAGTAATAAATAATTCACATTAAAACTCTTTTTAAGGTTACACATTCATAACCCACATATAATTCATTTTTTTTATATATATCACTAGCGTATAAATAAATACATATAGTAATAATTTCATAAAGAATCAAAATATTTTTTTTATTTTTCATATGACAGAGAAAAAGAAGTCTCTCATATAAAAATATTCTCATATACGATATATTTCCCCACCTTGTTAGTAGTTAGTAAGTACACTTAGTTTCTCACCATAGTTTAGTCAGGACACTTTTTTTAGTCGAGTTATTATTTGTTTTTATGGGAAATTTTTGAAAATTTAGTTTAGCACATTTTTGTAGGAAAGTAAGTAGGCTTAGATACTAGATAAGATCGGTTTAGTTTAAAAAAAAAAAAAATATTTTTATGGGATAAGTTAGGTAGGGTACAAATTAATAAATATAATCATAATTTAAAATAAAATGTATATTGAAAATCAATTTTATATGCATAATTTAAAATATGATACAAGTACTAGAGAATTAATTAAAGAATTTAGGAGATTTAGTCAAAAATTTTAAGAAAACCCCACACAGAACTTATACATCTCAGTATATACTAGGAAAACTAGCTTATGTTAAAGAATCAAAGTCAAATTTTTCAGAGGTTTGGCAAACGTTATATAAAGCGGATAAAGAATTAGCATTACGGTATAAAAGTAAATTCGATTTAGTATATAACGAAGTAAATGATATTTTGGATCGAAAATCGGCACATTTTCTGAATACTACTTTAACAGATATTACCGAAGACGAAGGCGATACTAAAGAAATAGGAGTGGGAACGGAAGAACCACTAATAAATAATAACAATTCAAATAATATAGAAATCACCAGTATGACAAGTTTTGATTTTAATGTGGCGCAAAAGCTGCCCACTTTAATCATAGACAAAGAAGATAGAAGAGAAGAGAAGATTCGAGACTTTATAAATAGTATCGAATTCTACCACGATATATTAAAACCGGAGGATCAAACAATCTTAGTAAATTTCCTTGTCAAGTGTAAAATTCAAGGCAAAGCCTTGACAGAACTAGGAAATGCCATTCCTAAAAATTTCAACGAATTAAAGAAATTATTAAGAACCAAATGCGGGTGCAAAGATTCGATTGAGATAATACAAACCAAATTAAGGTAATCGACCATTACGAGAATTCACTAATGAGATAGAAAACCTCATAGCACGAATGACAGATTTAGAAGTCAGTGCACAAAGTGAAACCGAACGAGCAGCGTTAACAACCGCTAATAACCGTAGAGGGTTAGCGTTTTTGAAAAAAGGAGTGAATGAAAGTTACAGAATAATCTTGGATAGCGCTCGTCATAAAGATTTTAAGGACGCAATACAGCATTAACTGGAATTGGATCCAGGTACCGACAAAACCAATGAAGTTGTTAGGTACGCTGACAATAATCGGTATAATAACAATATTAATAATAGAAATAACTATAATAATAATAATTTTAACAATAATCGAAATTTTAACAATAATCGAAATAATAACTATAATAGGAATAATAATTTCGGGAATCGAAATTTTAATAATAATTCAAATAATTATAATAATAATTTGAACAATAATCCATCTAGAAATCGAACCTACACGCCAATCCATCTAGAAATCGAACCTACACGCCAAATAGGAACGCAAATAATAATAATAACTATAATAACAATAACCGTAATAATAATTATAGCCATACTAATTATAATAATAACAATAATTATAATAATAATAGAAATTATAATCAGAATAACCGTTATAACAATAGAAATCATAACAATAATAACTATTACCACAGAGCGAATACAAACAACATAAATGTACCCAATCCAAGAGTATTGGCCATCACAGAAAAGGGAAACGAAGAACCCACCGAGGGGGAGGCCAACCAATCGGTAGGGGATTACCATAATTAGGCGAAATAAAGGATATAATTTTCACAGCAGGATTCACAAACGGACTATACGTAAACATTAAAATCAATGAAACAGAAACTACTACATTCTTAGTAGATACTGGTGCTTCTATTTGCACAATAAAATCAAAACTTTTGGACGACAAATTAAATAAAAATAATATTTCTACAATACAAGGTATCTCAGGTCACCTTGAAACATTAGGTACCTGTACTAAACAATTGAATTTTGAATTCACAAATATCCCAAACGACTTTCATGTCGTACCCGACGACTTTCCAGTACCAGTTGATGGTATTTTAGGGGCTAACTTTTTAAAAGATTTCCAAGCTAAAATAAATTTAGAAAATTTTACTTTGGAATTAACCATCAATAATGAAAATATAGTATTAACAATATTAAATAAAACCCATTCAAATGTTATTACAATTGCATCACGTTGTGAAGCAACATATTGGGTCGACACTAAATTTAAAGACGAACGAATTATCTATCAGACAGAACTTTGCGAAGGAGTTTTCATGGCTGGATCTATATCCAAGCCTATTAATAATAAAATACCTGTAAAAATCTTAAATACGAGAGGAAAAGAGGTTAAATTAAACTGGATTGAACCAGAATCTTATAGTCTAAACGACCATTATATACTTAATTATGAAAAGCCTAAACAAAAAACGACTGATAGAGTTGGAAAATTACTCAAAGAATTAAATTATGATACACTTAATAGTGAAGAGAAAGAATGTGTACAGAAAATATGTACCAAATTTAATGACATATTTCATTTAGATGGTGACGAACTGACTGTGACAAATACTGCTAAAGCAGATATCCGATTAAAAAGAACATATCACCAACATATTCAAAACCATATAAAATTCCACATTCACAAAAACAAGAACTACAGGAAGAATTACAAAAGATAATCGACCAAAAGATTGTCGAGCCATCTGTATCAGCGTGGAATTCACCAGTACTAATCGCACCAAAGAAAAAAGACCCGATAATAGGTCTACAAAAATTTAGAATGGTAATAGATTATCGAAAAGTAAATGATAACATCGAAGATGATAAATTTCCACTACCAAATATCACGGATATTTACGATATGGTAGGAGGTGCAAGATATTTTTCATGTATTGATTTAAGCCAAGGATATTACCAAATGGAATTAGACAAAGAAAGTAGGCCGTGCACCGCTTTCTCAACAGAAAACGGGCATTACCAATTAACACGCCTACCAATGGGGTTTAAAATATCACCTAGCGTATTCTCTAGAATTATGTCTATAGCAATGTCAGGGTTAACATATTCAAGATGTTTCGTTTATTTAGACGATTTAATTATTTTCGGTGACAGTTTAGAAAAACATAATAAAAACTTAATAGAAGTTTTTTCAAGACTAAGAGAGGTAAACTTGAAAATTCACCCTGGAAAGTGCAATTTTCTTAGAAAGGAGGTTTTATATTTAGGATATGTTATTTCGGAAAACGGCATTTTGCCCGATCAAAGAAATTTTAACAATTTTAACACAATCAAAGAAATTTTAACAAGTCCTAAAATACTGCAATTTCCAAATTTCGACGGAGAGTTTATTTTGCGTACAGACGCATCAGGTTTCGCTTTAGGAGCTGTCTTATCAAACAATGATGACAGACCTATTGCATTTGCTAGCAAAACGCTAAACAGTGCAGAATGTAATTACAGCACTATAGAAAAAGAGCTACTAGCCATAGTATGAGCTATTAAGCATTACCGACCTTACCTTTTCGGAAGACGCTTTAAGATTCTAACAGACCATAGACCGTTAGTCTACCTATTTGCACTCAAAGAACCATCGTCACGACTGACAAAGTTTAGACTACTGTTAGAAGAGTACAACTTCTATGTTGAATACTCACCGGGAAAGGAGAACTGAACTGCTGACGCTTTAAGCAGGATTAAAATATCATCCGATGATTTAAAGATACTAGTTATGACTAGATCAAAGAAAAGTAAAGAGGAAGAAGAAAATAAAGATAAGAAGGAAAAATCAGATGAACAACTTATTGAGGAGTTACTGCAACCCCCACCAACAGGGTTAAAAGTAGTCGAATTAAAGATAGTCAATAGTTTCGAAGAAGAAATTAAAACATCAACAAGACATAATAATGGGTCTAAATAAATTATTGGCATATGTGCCAAAAAGAAATTGTATAATGATGATTAGACCGAAAGATAGCACTGAAGACCTAACCACAACACTCTGCAGATTGCTGTGGAAGGATGTGCAAGCGATCACAGGTCCTTTGAAATTAAAAAATTTGTATATCTCAAAAGGAGAATTATTAAAATTAAATGACGGCCGTCAACAAATTAATTTGAATAATATAAAAAAGAAGTTGGAAAAAATATTTAAAGAAGCTAATATAAAGATAATTATAATTAAAGATGTAGTAAAGATAACTGACCCAGAGGAAAAGAAAATACTATTGAACGACTATCATATTCTACCAACAAGTGGTCACGCAGACATTAATCGTATGCTGAAAAACATCAAGTGTAAATACTTTTGGACAGGGATACAAGAAGACGTAACAAACTTTGTTAAACATTGCGGAATATGCCAACGGTACATTAACATAAAGAAACAGCCAATGGTCATAACATCTACCAGCGAAACTAGTTTTGAGAAAATTTACGTAGATCTCGTAGGACCGTTAGACGAGACAGCAGAAGGACACAAATACATACTCACGATACAGGATGAATTGACAAAATTCATTGAAAATGTCGCGCTCAAGAACAAAGAAGCCAATTCCGTAGCTGAAGCACTCGTAGAAAACTTTATATTAAAGTATGGAGTGCCGAAGAAAATAGCTTCGGACCAAGGAACTGAATTCATGAGCAAAGTATTCAAAGACATATGTAAGCTGCTAAAAATCGAACAGATATTTTCTACTGCATATCACCATGAGAGCATAGGAGCATTAGAGAATTTGCACAAAGTACTAGTAGCGTATTTAAGAACATACGTTACTGAAAACCATACAGACTGGCACAAATGGCTACCGTATTACACGTTCTGTTACAACACCGCTGTACACTCAGAAACCGAATATACGCCATATGAATTAATCTATGGAAAGCAGTGTAATCTACCTTCAAACCTCACAAAAGGAGTTCAACCACTTTATAACTAAGAAGACTATAATATCGATTTAAAGAATAAGTTACAAATAGCGCATAGGGACGCTAGAGAAATTTTAGGAAGGAAAAAATTAAAAAGAAAAACTAGATTCGACGAAGATTATAAAGTTAGGGATAGTACGTACGAAGTAGGAACTTTAGTATTATTAAAAAATGAAAACAGAAAGAAATTAGATCCCATTTATATCGGACCCTACGAAGTAACACGAAATGATGGAGTTAATTGCGAGATCAAAACAGATAAGCGAAAAATACTCGTACATAAAAACAGATTGAAACCGTACTACGTGTACATTATGATAATGTCACAAAACCAATTAATAAATGTAAAGCATTTACTCAGATTTAATTATGCAATGAAATAATTTTTGTTTTTAAATACTTTTCGTATAAATTACTATAACACTACTATTTTGAAACCAAGGGAGAAGGTGATGCATACCCAGAAGCCTTAGGCAAATAACTACTGTATAAATATAAAATGATAGGGGAATATAACGCACAATAATTTAGGGATAACTAGAATAAGGTTTACAATAGATAGAAATAGAATAGGTATTAACCAAATTACAATAAGGATTGAAACATTTAGGATAGGGAAGATAGCAGATTTATTAAATACTAGAAATTAAGGTTACCTTCTAGCTAGGTAAAAATAATTAGAAGTAGGAAAAAGAAATTAGAATGTATAAAAGAAATGTAATAAAATTATTTGAAAAAAAATTATAATGTATAAAAGAAATGTATGAAAATGGTTTGAAAAATAAAAACCAAAACAAATTGTAATGTAAAAAAAAATGTAATAAAAATTGTTTGAAAAATAAAAAAACAAAACAAATTATATAATGTATAAAAGAAATTTAATTAAGTACAATGAAAAAAAAATTGGAAATAAAATAAAATATAAGGAATTAAAGTAAATGTAAATAAAAAAAAGAGAAAAAAAATTATAATAATATAAATATAAATTTTCCTTTATATTAATTAAGAAATAATAATGTAAAAGAAAAAAAAAATATATGAACTAGTAAACTAAAACAAACTAGAAAAAAAAAATCTAAATACAATCAAATGTAATCTAAGAATTAAATATCAATGAAAACTTATATGTATAAATGTAAAATTGGAAAAATATCGGCTGAACCAAAGAAGGAATCTTCCTTCCTCCTTTTCCGCCGGGAGGGGTGGTGTGAAGGAGCGAGAATTAAGACCTTCTCACAAACCCCTTAGCAAAAATACCAAATATATTTTGTATACACAAAATATAGTATACACTTTTATCTGTTTTTATCAAAGTCATTGGCACACATATGCTGAAATATTTGGCATTCAAGGCCACCCGCGCATAAGCATTAGAGATATATTTATACTTATACACATAAATATATCTCTATGCACATTCTTATGCAACGAAAATCAGTGCATAAGAATAATAATAAAACAAATGAAATATTAAAGGGTTCATATTTCAGCATATGAAATTCAATGGAAATTATATTAAATATTAATTATAATATTTTTTAGGGTATTTTTGCTAAGGTCAGCTAATATTTTTCTAAATAGTACCTAAATTTTGTAAGATGTACTTAGAATTTTAGGGTATAAAATAAGCTGCAATGGAAAAAATAAAATCATTCTAGTACCCAGCGTCAGAATCAATTGTTATTTATTTACACTTTTAGCTATTCGCTTGTCTTAAATACTAACAAAAAATTGAACACTAGCAACAAGTGGAAAATCGCCGAGTTGTAGTTTGACCAGTAGCTTTAGCTTGGGTTACCTAGTGTTTCAATACAGAGTCAACGGTATTCGATAGGATAATACACCAGAGTAGTAAAGGCTATGGGAGATCCAGACCAACTTCTAACCAACCCCTTAATTTGTTAAGTTTAGCACATTTTGTATGGTGTTTTGTTTGTAATAATGTGCTAATAAATATTGTGTGTGTCGGTTGGTCTGTCGTTTTGTTTTGTCTGTCTGTCGTGGTGTTCGCGTGTGAAAGTGCCTGTTAAAATGTGATTGAGGTTGTTCGCGTGTGAAAGTGTCCGCTGTGATGTGATTGAGTTTGTTCGGGCGTGTTCGTGTCACGTGGTGTGTGTTTATGTGTGTGTGTGTGTGTGTGTTTGTCTGTTATGTAGATGTGGGTGGGGGAGAGAGGGTATGGGTTAGTAATATAATTAATGCATATATGATTTCATGATTCACATATAAACATGTTTCAACATGCTTCAAAACATGTTGGATAATATTGGTCATTTTTTCAATGTTATAGTTTTATGAATAAATAATTTTTTTTTTTTATGTTTGCTGATAAGAATATTTTAATTGTATAGCGTTGTTGTTGTTGTTGTGGTTTTTAAATTTTTAGATTTGTGTTATGTTATGAATTTTTCGCGTAGGCGTTGCAATAGAGAAGACGAATTTTTTATATGGAGTATTCTAAGCGGCCATTATTATATAGTTTGTGACGTAGGGGATTCCATAATTATATAATATATATGAATAAATAATTTTTTTTATGTTTGCTGATAAGAATATTTTAATTGTATTAGGTTTGCTGATAGGAATATTTTAATTTAATTGGGTGTTGTAGTTGATATATTAAGTTAAATAATTTTATTAGATCATTTTTTTTTTTTTTTTTTTTTTTTTTTCAATGTTAGAGTTTATGAATAAATTATTTTTTTGGTTTGCTGATAAGAATATTTTAATTGTACAATATGTGTGGGTGTTGTAGTTATTGTTGTTGCTGTTATAAAAAGCGGTCATTATTATTGTATATGTAGTTTGTGATGATTTACACTTTCAGATAATATGATTTTACTCTGGTTGGTATAGTATTTAAGAAATATTTTATAAACAGTTTAGTCAACAAGTTTAAAGAGAACAGACTAGAAAAAATGGAACCACCTAGTGAAGATGAGTTTGAGGATGATGAGGGAATAAGGGTACACCCCGATGCGGATTATGCCTTAGCAGATAATAAAAGAAGGTTTCCAATGAGACCAATGGGTATACCAAGACCAGATCCGAATGAAGAAAACTGGGATGATGATTAAAATCCCCACAATTTTATAATAATAATAATAATTTAAAATAAAAAGATTTACAAAAATTAAAGTTAAAAAAATTTTCTTTTATTATATTTTTTTTTTTAATATATATATATATATATTTTAATCCCAATTTTCAGCTTGATGTTCCTCGTTGTTTTCGTCTATCAGGATTGGCAACTTATCGTCATCATCATCGTTGTTATTAAAATTAATTGATTCATATGTTAAATCAATGAATTCTAATTTGTGCGAGTTGCCAATCTCGCCTTTGTAAATTAAGCCGTATTTTTCAGTTGTGAATGTGTATAAGTCCTTAGAGGATAGTGCGTTGTATCTTTTTGGTAGAAATATTTTAAACTTCTCCAATATGCATAATACTCGAACACCTTTTTCAGTGTTCACCCGAGACATTTCTATTATCCTATATTGTTCGTCTTCCTCTAAGATGCTTATTTTTTCTATCGACTTATAATTATAGTCGAAAATTTTATTAATTTTTGTTAGAAATTTAAAAGTTGCAGACATTATTCTTGAATATAATATTTAAACTGTAACTTAAACTAAAATATCCTGAGCTATTTATACTAAAATCTGAAAATTAAGCTTTAATAAAAACAATATTTTTTTATATAAATTAGAATTTATTTGGAAATTTGTATGTGGTTTTGCCTACCGTTTATTTTCCTTGATTAAAAATTTTAGAGGATGTTTATATATTTAAATAAAATCTAAGGTCAGATGTGGTTTTGCCTGTACTTTATTTTACATAGATTATTGTAAAAAATTTGTCAAAAATATGGTGTGAATTTTAATGAATCTTTATATATTTGATTATTAAAATAATTGAATTTAGATCATAAATCATAATATTAAAAGCCAAAAGAACATTTAAATAAAAATAATTTTTTCTTAAGGTCTGATTAGATTTTGCGGGTACTTTATTTTGAATAGATTATCGTAAAAATATTACCAAAAATAAGTTTTGAATATTAATGGGTGTTTATAAATTTGATTATTAAAATAATTGAATTTCAATCATAAATCATAATATTAAAAGTATAACCGGGGGAAAAAGAATATTTAAATAAAAACATTTTTTTTTATTAAGGTGAGCTGCGGTTTTGCCTGTACTTTATTTTGCATAGATTATTGTAAAAAATTTATCAAAATATGGTGTGAATTTTAATGAATAAATGATGACAATTTATCAAACAAAAAATATCTAATAATAACTTATTTGATTATTATTGATAATTATTGAATACTCAAATATCATCATCATCACAAAGGATGTTGTGCATTATAAAACGTTTGTATAAACAATTTTGTGGACGCTGCTCTTAAATTATATAAACAAATATTATATGCATATAAAATACTTCTATATTACATATTTCTTATCTTGCGTAGACTTTTTGATCATAAGAAATTTATAACGATTTTTTAACCAAATTATTCAGTTTAAAAGAATATTCAGTGAAGATGGATGGAAAAAATAAAAATACAACTTTAAAAAAAATCACATATGGAATTCAAGGGAGTTCCATTAAATCTTTAAAGGATAAAGTTTCCAATATGGTATCAACAACATCATCATCATCATCATCATCAACCAGTTCTAATATTAAATATAAAAAATTATAATTTAATTGAACAAAAATATACATAATAAAAAACATATTTTGGTTATTTTCAAAAAACAATATATTTTTATTTATTTAATACAAACTCTTCAATTTGATAAACTATAGTGACCATAGGGTAAAGTATCATTTGAATTAGGTAGAAGTTTCCTTTTGTCATCATTTGGATTTAAAGCAATTTTATTTTGTTTCAATGAGTAGACTATGTGATTACGTGATATTATAGTATTTTGACTACAATTTGTTATATTTTTGGAATTCAAACATTCTAAATAATCTTGAAACGTTATTGAATTTTTAACAATAGCGCTTTTAACACCTTTTGCTTTCTTGAAAACATCTTCGTCATTAACTCTTATTGCATACATCTTTGATCGAAGACCCACGAATTCAGTCATTATTTTACCATTATTTTCATCTTTCATCAAACCAGGTATTTTCTTGTTGACTAATTCTATTCCGTATTCATTATTTGTTGGATAATCACTTGTATCAAATTTATTAATATCCAATTTTATATCTTTATATATGTCATCACATTTTATTTCATATATTAATGAGTCTGTGTCTGTGTACAACATTTTACAATCAAGCCCAAACTTTTCCATCATATAATTATAATGAAAATCATAAACGCATATCTTAGATATATCTAAAATACTAAATCCAACATAAATTGGTTTGTTCATATATATTTCAGTTTTCTTTAATTCAATAGCCACCAAATTTTCATCAAAAATTCTTGAGCTATGAAAAGTTGGTTTAGCTATTAATGATTTTACTCCATAACGTCCATTCCATTTAGTCAACAATTTGACTATTCTATATTTTCTAACGTTTTCCATAGTCTTACCAAAAATTGCATTTATCATTAATTTATATAAATTTTTTTAAAAATCATTTTTAGATTTAGTTCTCATTTCAGTATTTAAATCAATATAACTTTTCAACCACGGTGATTGATTGAATTTTAAAATCTTGTGTATCTGAGTTAGCACAAGCCCTTGCTGCAAAGCCTGTTTCAACGATGATGATTCATTCTCAAATTCAAACTCGGTAAAAGATTTAATATCTTCAAGTGTTAACATAATAATTGATCGTTACCTCATCACTTCTATAAACTGAATGATTATAATAAAAAAGAGATAATAAGAACATATCCTCATAAAACCATAAGCTTAATGTGATTCATGAAACATATATTTTATATACAAAACTCTTATACAGTAACCCCTGATTTACGAACAGGATATGTTCTGTGAAACTGGCCGTATATCGAATATTCATATAGCGAGCCTAATATTAGTATGGCATTATATTTAAAATAAATAGATACGTTCCAGCGATTGAAAATATTCGTAAAACGAGATCCATATTAATATAAGTTTGTATTAAAACTACATAGATGCGTACCCAAAATTTTCGTTAAACGAAACCCTATTTTTAGAAATATTTAAAACAAAGTGATTACTGATTAGAAAAGAAAAGAGAAAAAAGTTTATTAATTTAAAAAAATAAAATAAAAATTACATTATTCATTATTTTAAAAAGGAAAATTTACCATTAAAATAAAATTAAACATTATTTAAAAAGAAAACTTAACATTATTAAAAAAACATTTCATTTCAAAAATATAATAAATATTACATTATTCATTAAAAAAGAAAATTTACATTACATATTAAGAAAAAATATTAATTATAAAAATGTTATATTTAATCTGAAGTGTTGTATGAGCCCTCGTCTAAACTAGTAGAACCGGCATCTGGAATAGATTCTACAGGTTCTTGAATATTATGGCAGCAACACTTTTCTTAGAAAAATAAGAAACTAATGAAGTTTGCTTTAATAGACTTTACTGATATACCACCAACACTAAATTATTATATATGTATGTAATAGACTTAAACAGTACACAAATTGCGTACTAAAGAAATTTTGAATAAATGTGAGAACTTTATTTATTATTCTCGGGGAGTTCCAAATTAAATTAAATTTTTCGTAATAGCGAATTTTTCATACGTATAACGAATTTTATACTTTAAGAATGATGTTCGTAATATCGAAATTTCGTAAAACGAGCCTTCGTAAATCGGGGATTTACTATCTATGATTCCCTCAAATATTATAAATACATATGAAAAAATTATGGAATCACATTATTAAAAGTTCTGAGTTTTTTAGGTTTGTTAATATATGTATGGTTGTTGTTGTTGTAAAATTTTTTTGTTGTGGTTTTGAAATTACAAAACTCAATAATTAACGATAACGAGCATTTAAAAGAAAAAACTGTAACAAGTACAATTAATTCATCAAATAATTTAAATAAAAATCAAAATTCAGTTCTACATATTAAAAAATCAAATAAAAATATAGAATCAACATCTAATCCGAAAAAACTACAAGTTAGTAATATATTATCAACAACAAATAAAAATTTACAATCTAGTGAAAATATTTACATATACTCTAAATCTCTACACCAAACAGAACAGCTCAACACCTCAACAGCTAAACAGCTAAACAGCCCAACAGCTCTACAGCTAAACAGCTTAACAACCCAACAGCTAAACACCTTAACAGCTCAACAGCTCTACAGCTAAACAGCTTAACAACCCAACAGCTTAACAGCTAAACAGCTTAACAACCCAACATTACCAATTAAAGAAGTACGGATTTCCATAAACCGTTTGACAAATGAAGAAATATTAAAATATACGAAAAAATCTTCTGAAATTATTAAAAAGATGTTGGCATCATTAAAAGCGAAACCAATAAATAAAATAACACGGCGACAATCAACCCGAAAACTTTCGATTTATTCAAACACTAATAGTTCACATCATTTTGATAATAAAGAAATAATAAATTAGTTGAAAATTCATCAACAAAATATCAAGTATATTGTGTAGAAAAATTGTATTGATACGCAATTAGGTTTTTATGAACATTATGCAAGTCATACTGGTGAATTTGCTTATCAATGTGAAAAAGAACGATGTGAAGTTAAATATCCTTATAAAAAACAAATGAAACAACATTGTAAAACAGTTCATAAAAATCCACGTCATTATAGACAAATATATATAATTATGATTTTGATGAACATATAACAATCAAAATATCAATTTGTAATATTTGCAATTATGTGCAATTAAATAGTGCAAATATCACTAAACATTTAAAAACTCAACATGATATTAAGACAAATTGTGAAGATAATATAAATGAACTAATACTAGTTGAATTTAAAACATTTGAAACAAATGAATTATCTGTTGAAATAGAAAATGAAAATATACTTGATTTTACTCGAAATTATATAAATAATAAAGACAATATACTCGTAAATAATAATTCTAAAGAATGTAATTTGGAACATGAAAATTCATCAGATATAGATATTGGTTGTGCAAATGATGAATTAATTGAAACTATTGTGAAAGAAGAAAATGATGATTATCTTGATCAAATCGTTAATGACGCAATTAATAAAAAACATAATAATATTATAACTGCAATTAATTACAGTAAATCTTTAAATATTAATAATGAATTTAAACAATTTGATGCTAATGAAATAGATAAAAACCCTATTTTATCTGAATTGAGTGACATATTCAATCAACAAAATCATAAATCTAGTGAAGAACAAGATCAGAACTTATCAAATATCGAAAATATTAAAATTGAAATACCAACATTACATGAGGAACAACATGCTGAAGCTGAAGCTGAAGTAAGTGTAATACAACCCCCCATTAATTGTTGTTAATTGTGAAAGTCAAAAAAAAAAATCACACCAGGTAATAATCTTTAGAATCGTTATCACAACTTATAAATAATTCAAATTATTTAATTTTAAATTTAGATTTTGATGAAAGTAATGATGATTTGAATGAAAACAAGAAAATAACTGAAATATCAGATTAACTAACCAAATCAGATATTGTTGATTTTCAAATATCAAAAATTCCATCAACCGTCAATAATATGTTTGATATTAGAATTGATCAAATAAGCTCAAATAATGAATCGGAAATAAATAAAGAATGTTCATCCACTGACGTTTCAATAATTTTAAATAATATAAATTTTTTAAATTTATATAAATGTATGTGTTGCAGTTATACAACAAATATTGACTCTGAAGCTATTGTACATTACAATACTCATAATAAATCCAGTTTAGGAAAAAATCAAAATAATACATTATGGTTAGAATGTCTATATTGTGAAAAGGTTTCTAATTCATCAAAAGGGCTAGTTCAGCATATTACTACAGAACATGGTTATTGCAATTACCAATGTCCGAAATGTTACTATCGAAGTTGTTCAACCTTTAGTATTACAAAATTATAACACATCTGAAACTTTTGGATTCACATAAAACTTGCGAACAAATATTAAAATGTAGTAATATTGAGAGGAGTATTGAAGATGAATATCAAGACATTATCGAAAGCAGAAATAAATTTGTAAAATCATATTCGTGTCATTTGTACCATGACCGTAAGTAAATTTTATATTTAGAACAAAAGTTTTACATTAGCGACTTTTTAAAAACAACATATTCGAACTAATCATAAAAATGTCTAATATTGTGGTTGTAATATTGATAATATATTTGCATGTATATTTTGTTATTTTGAAAATAATGACAGCAACGAAATGATTAATCATATAGTTAATTGTCATCCAAATAAGACCGTTATAGCATGTGCTAGAGTTTGGAACAAGAAATATAAGGAAAAGGTAAGAAAATTTGAAAATTATACATTTAATATTAATGGTTTTGGTGTTGTAAATTTAATTTTAACATCAAGACAAAATTAATATTAGTTTATAATTTGTTCATATTTTTTTAAAAAATAAGGTTTATTACACAAGATGAAATTACTAATCATATTAGTGGTGATCATAAAAAGTTATTAGAATTCGATGTTTATATGATATTAATATAAATTTAAATAATGATAAAGAAATTGATAATAATAGAGAAAAAAAAAAATCACTACCAATAATATCAAGTGTAATCTCAATGACAGCTGCTATACCATCTGTAGAAAATTCTGAAAATATTCAAAATAATAATTTTGATTTAGATAAACAAAACTCAATAATTAACGATAACGAGCATTTAAAAGAAAAAACTGTAACAAGTACAATTAATTCATCAAATAATTTAAATAAAAATCAAGATTCAGTTCTACATATTAAAAAATCAAATAAAAATATAGAATCAACATCTAATCCGAAAAAACTACAAGTTAGTAATATATTATCAACAACAAATAAAAATTTACAATCTAGTGAAAATATTTACATATACTCTAAATCTCTACACCAAACAGAACAGCTCAACACCTCAACAGCTAAACAGCTTAACAACCCAACAGCTCTACAGCTAAACAGCTTAACAACCCAACAGCTAAACACCTTAACAGCTCAACAGCTCTACAGCTAAACAGCTTAACAACCCAACAGCTTAACAGCTAAACAGCTTAACAACCCAACAGCTCAACTGATTAATTAAATATAATATATATTTACAAATATGAATGAGAAAATTATAAAAGACATTATTAAGACTAGCAAAGCAGTAAAAAGGAAATATAGAGCTTTAAAAACTGATCAATTGGAAGCGGAACATGTACTAGAAGAATATTTTAAACCAATTACATTGCCACTTAAAAATGTTAGAAAAGCAATTGAACAACAATCAATTTATCCTGAAATAAAACAAGAGAAATCAATTGGTGGGATATAAAAAGAAAAGAAATCAAAATTTTACGATGATTTGTCTATTATAAGACAATCAAACAAAACTGACTCTAATGATGACAGTGTAGATGAATCAAATACTTTATTTCACACATCTACTCCTAAAAAATTTGCATCACAACATCTATAAAACCTTTAATTGAGAAACCTAATACTACATCAATATATACTAAAATATTTGAATCTACTTCTTCTATACCAAATTCAAAATAATAATTTTGATTTAGATAAACAAAACTCAATAATTAACGATAACGAGCATTTAAAAGAAAAAACTGTAACAAGTACAATTAATTCATCAAATAATTTAAATAAAAATCAAAATTCAGTTCTACATATTAAAAATACATATTAAAAAATCAAATAAAAATATAGAATCAACATCTAATCCGAAAAAACTACAAGTTAGTAATATATTATCAACAACAAATAAAAATTTACAATCTAGTGAAAATATTTACATATACTCTAAATCTCTACACCAAACAGAACAGCTCAACACCTCAACAGCTAAACAGCTTAACAGCCCAACAGCTCTACAGCTAAACAGCTTAACAACCCAACAGCTAAACACCTTAACAGCCCAACAGCTCTACAGCTAAACAGCTTAACAACCCAACAGCTTAACAGCTAAACAGCTTAACAACCCAACAGCTCAACTGATTAATTAAATATAATATATATTTACAAATATGAATGAGAAAATTATAAAAGACATTATTAAGACTAGCAAAGCAGTAAAAAGGAAATATAGAGCTTTAAAAACTGATCAATTGGAAGCGGAACATGTACTAGAAGAATATTTTAAACCAATTACATTGCCACTTAAAAATGTTAGAAAAGCAATTGAACAACAATCAATTTATCCTGAAATAAAACAAGAGAAATCAATTGGTGGGATATAAAAAGAAAAGAAATCAAAATTTTACGATGATTTGTCTATTATAAGACAATCAAACAAAACTGACTCTAATGATGACAGTGTAGATGAATCAAATACTTTATTTCACACATCTACTCCTAAAAAATTTGCATCACAACATCTATAAAACCTAATACTACATCAATATATACTAAAATATTTGAATCTACTTCTTCTATACCAACAAATTTTGACACAACTTTTGGTCCATATTTTGATCAAAGTTCTGCTGAATGGAAAATTGGTGATAAACAAAATGAAATAATCAGTGATAAAACTTCATATAAAAGCTCAATTGAATCAAACCCTTGCTGTAAACCCTGTTTCAATCTTCTATTTACAAGGTTTTATTTTTGGTGTTAAAATGGTACATTTCATTTATTATCTCATCATTTTTTATTTATAATAAATTCTGCATTGAACACCGTATACGCATTTAATTTAATTATATTATGTTTTTTAAAATTGTCGCTATTTATTTCTGAAAAACAACTACAACTGCTTCCAAGAAAAATTCTATATCTTTCTATAATAAGTTGGTGATGACACAACTTTTAATTCTTCCTGCAAATGTTGATTCCAATTCAATCCAAACAACATGATTTCTACTTTGAATCATACCACTTCCATGATGCAATTTGTTTTTTAAAAACTCCCTCTTACTATTAAACGTAATAAGTTTTCCTTCAATTTTACGCTTGGACCCTACATATAAACCCTTACCTTTTAAATTAGTTTGTAATAAATTTAAAACATATTATTTTTTATTCAATTTAAAATAACATATTATTTTTTATTCAAAATGTATATAAAAACATTTATTTTTTTGTTAATTGAATTGAAAAGAATTTTCAAAATAAAAAAAATTAAATATTACTTATTTTTTGTTTATTAAATTATGTAAATACTTTTAAAACTATATAAACTGATAATAATGTTATTAACGAATCCTTTACTCTACCACTGTTATTATTACATTTATCCCAATATCGATATTTATCAATTGTGGGACTATTGGATGAATCAGCCGCCAAGTCAGTTGCTAGCTCAGTTGATGAATCAATTACTGATGCCATTAACTCAGCTGTTGTTGATTCTGTTATAGATTCAGTTGATAAATTAGCTTCAGATTCGGTTGTTGAAGTAAATGATAATTCTGCAGTTGAAGCCACAAACAGCACAGTGATGCAGAATGTTGAAAATAATTTCATTATAAATAATATTGATTTTATCTTTACTCAACCACTATTAATTATTTACTGTTCATTTATATTAAATTTGTTTGATATTTATAATAATTCATTAATTTTATAATATTATTTTTTCTTATATATTCAACTCCACATGTATATGTATGTATACATTCACATTTTATTTCCTCATATAAGATTGTAGAATCTGTGCTCTATTACTGAGCCCACGTGAAAAAATTCATAACAAAACAAAAATGTAAAAATTTCAAAACCATAACAAAAATTCTTTACAACAACAACAACAACCATACATATATTAACAACCCTAAAAAACTCAGAACTTTTAATACTGATAAGAAAAATAATTTTGTTATAAACATAATATTTTAAAAAAATGTTCTAATACAATTAACCAACATGTTGCAATGGTTTTATAACTTTATATATTTTGAATATTTCACAACAGGAAGTGGAAGTGGAGAGCCTATAATAAGTAAATATTATATATAAATTTTCTGAAAATTAGTCTTCAATAATTAAATAAAAAAATATAGAATTCACAAATATAAAAAATCTTTTTTATTTATATATCTATATAATATTTAATTCTTAATCAATTTGAGTATTTAGATGTTCATCGTTATTATCATCATCAACGTCATCATATTCATATTTTAAATCAACAATGTTGAGCACAACTGTTTTACCAACCGATCCTGTATTGATAATTCCATATTTACCATTCATCAACCTAATCATATCAGTATTCTTCATTACTGAATACCTAATTGGTAGAAACACTTTTAAGCCTTTGAATGTTGCCACTAGTCTTGTTCCAAATTTAGTCTTGAATTTTTCCAAGTTTTTAATTTTATAAACTTTATTCACAGTCATTTCTCCTGCTTTTTTGGCTGCAAATTCCTGATAACTGAATGAACTGTTGATTTTTTCCAAAAAATTCTCTGACATGTTGATCTGTTGGCAATAACTATTAAACTAATATAAATTATACTTTTAAAATAATATTATGGTTCAAATTCAAATTCCCTAACTAATTTTTTTTTTGTCTTTTCTAATGAATCAACAAATATATTCCCATAAGTTACAAATATATTCCCAGGGAAATATAATCAACAAATATATTCCCAGGCAAAACCGCAGCGAATCTTAATAAAAAAATGTTTTCATTTAAATATTCTTTTGGGTTTTAATATTATGATTTATGATCTAAATTCAATTATTTTAATAATCAAATATATAAAGATTCATTAAAATTCACATCATATTTTTGACAAATTTTTTACAATAATCTATGCAAAATAAAGTACAGGCAAAACCGCAGCTGAGCTTAGATTTTATATAAATTAAATTTAATTAATTTAATTTACAAATTTTAATCAGGAAAAAATAAAGTACAGGCAAAACCGCATAAAAATTTCCAAATAAATTCTAATTTATATAAAAAAAAATACTGTTTTTATTAAAGCTTAATTTTCAGATTTTAGTATAAATAGCTCAGGATATTTTAGTTTAAGTTACAGTTTAAATTTCAAATTTGTTTAAAACATACGTACTTAACTACCAAAAAAAAAAAAAAAATCACTATGTCTTCAAACTTTGAATTTATAAATAAAATAAACAAATTGTATGACTACAATTACAAGTCAATAGAAAAAAATAGTATATTAGAACAGGATGATACATACGAAATACTAAAAATACAGAGGGTGAATACTCAAAAAGGTTTACGAATTTTATGTACGCTAAAAAAATTCCAAATATATCTACCAAAAAGATATAATAGTATGTCCGTTAAAGACATATATAGGGTTAATAAATCAAAATTTGGTTTAATATATAGAGGTGAAATTGATAACACCTATAGAGTTGAGTTCGTCGACATGACATATGACTCTTCAAGCAACAGTGATGCTGATGATGAGGAGGAACTACCTATAATCATAGAGGAGAACAACGCGGAGCAGGAACCTGAAAACTGGGATTAAAACAAATTATAATATATAAAAAAAAAAATAAAAGAAAAAAATTAAATTAAATTTTTATGATGCTTTTTTATTTAAAAAAATTATAAATTGAATTTATTATTATTATTATTATTCTTCATATATTTTATTTTAGAAAGTCTAAATCGTCACAAACTATACAATAATATATAATACTACATATAAAAATTCGTCTACTCTATTACAACTCCTACGCAAAAAAAAAATTAACATATCAAACCAAAAATCTAAAAATTTGAAAACCACAACAAAACCCATACATATATTATATAATTATGGAATCCCCTACGTCACAAACTATATAATAATGACCGCTTAGAATACTCCATATAAAAAATTCGTCTTCTCTATTGCAACGCCTACGCGAAAAATTCATAACATAACACAAATCTAAAAATTTCAAAACCACAACAACAACAACAACAGCACCCATATATATATATATATATATATATATATATATTGTACAATTAAAATATTCTTATCAGCAAACATAAAAAAAAAATTATTTATTCATAAAACTATAACATTGAAAAAATGACCAATTATCCAACATGTTTTGAAGCATGTTGAAATATATATATATATATATATATATATATATATATTGTACAATTAAAATATTCTTATTAGCAAACATAAAAAAAAAATTATTTATTCATAAACTATAACATTGAAAAAATGATCTAATAAAATTATAAAAAAATTCGTCTTCTCTATTGCAACGCCTACGCGAAAAATTCATAACATAACACAAATCTAAAAATTTAAAAACCACAACAACAACAACGCTTCACAATTAAAATATTCTTATCAGCAAACATAAAAAAAAAATTATTTATTCATATATATTATATAATTATGGAATCCCCTACGTCACAAACTATATAATAATGACCGCTTAGAATAGTCCATATAAAAATTCGTCTTCTCTATTGCAACGCCTACGCGAATTTTTTTTTTACAATAATCTATGCAAAATAAAGTACAAGCAAAACCGCAGCTGACCTTAATAAAAAAAATGTTTTTATTTAAATATTCTTTTTCCCCCGGTTATACTTTTAATATTATGATTTATGATTGAAATTCAATTATTTTAATAATCAAATATATAAACACCTATTAATATTCAAAACTTATTTTTGGTAATATTTTTACGATAATCTATTCAAAATAAAGCACCCGCAAAATCTAATCAGACCTTAAGAAAAAATTATTTTTATTTAAATATTCTTTTTCCAGTTATACTTTTAATATTATGATGTATGATTCAAATTCAATTATTTTAATAATCAAATATATAAAGACTCATTAATATTCAAAGCATATTTTTGATAAAATTTTTACAATAATCTTTTCAAAACACACTTCAGAACTTAATAAAAAAAATTGGGTTTTACTTAAATATATAAACATCCTCTAAAAATTTTAATCAAGGAAAATAAACGGTAGGCAAAACCACATACAAATTTCCAAATAAATTCTAATTTATATAAAAAAATATTGTTTTTATTAAAGCTTAATTTTCAGATTTTAGTATAAATAGCTCAGGATATTTTAGTTTGACTAAACTGTTTATAAAATATTTCTTAAATACTATACCAACCAAAGTAAAATCATATTATCTGCTTGGTAAAAAATTCTTTATAACCACAACAACAACAACACCCATATATATATATATATATATATATATATATATATATATATATTGTACAATTAAAATATTCTTATTAGCAAACATAAAAAAAAAAAATTATTTATTCATAAACTATAACATTGAAAAAATGATCTAATAAAATTATAAAAAAAAATCGTCTTCTCTATTGCAACGCCTACGCGAAAAATTCATAACATAACACAAATCTAAAAATTTAAAAACCACAACAACAACAACAACGCTATACAATTAAAATATTCTTATCAGCAAACATAAAAAAAAAAATTATTTATTCATAAAACTATAACATTGAAAAAATGACCAATTATCCAACATGTTTTGAAGCATGTTGAAACATGTTTATATGTGAATCATGAAATCATATATGCATTAATTATATTACTAACCCATACCCCCTCTCCCCCACCCACATCTACATAACAGACAAACACACACACACACATAAACACACACCACGTGACACGAACACGCCCGAACAACCTCAATCACATCTCAGCGGACACTTTCACACGCGAACAACCTCAATCACATCTCAACAGGCACTTTCACACGCGAACACCACGACAGACAGACAAAACAAAACGACAGACAGACAAAACGACAGACAGACAAAACGACAGACCAACCGACACACACAATATTTATTAGCACATTATTACAAACAAAACACCATACAAAATTTGCTAAACTTAACAAATTAAGGGGTTGGTTAGAAGTTGGTCTGGATCTCCCATAGCCTTTACTACTCACCAGAGTCAACGGTATTTGTAGAGGATAATACGGGAGTAATATATATGTGTATGGTATATACCATATATACTTTACACATTAAGCAATAATTGGTGACCCCGACGTTTAAGAAATAATAAATTATAAAAAGTTTTATAACATTAACGGGATTTTACGTTTTCTAGAACATTAACGGGATTTAACTTTTTTTTCTAGAACATTAACGGGATTTAACTCTTTGTTTTTTAAAATAATTAAAATGAGTGATGAGGAAAAAACATGAATGAGGACAATAAATTATGAATCAGTAGATTCTGAAGAGGTCGGTGCACAATCCATTAAAGATAAATCTATGCATAAAGTACAAGACATAGCAGTTAAAATTCCGCCATTTTGGTGCGATAATATTGAATTCTGGTTTTCGCAAGACGAAGGAGCTTGTAATGTAAACGAATTAGATGTAATAAGACTAAATTCGACATAATTATTTTAAGCTTAGACTCGAAAACAGTCAACCAAGTAGCTAATAGTGCTATTAAACCACCAGCCGAAAATAAACATTTAAATCTGAAAAGCTAATATTTAAATCTGTAAAGTGCCCTGCAACCATTTGTCAAAATAGTTTGACAAAATTGCGACAATAAAATGTGAGTTGTCGACAAATATTTGTGACAATACGGTGGAAAAAATGTGTTGACAATTTTGTCACATTTTTGTTGACACATTTGTCGTTTTACGGTGAACAAATTTGTTGCATTTTTGCCAACAAAATTGTCGCAATTTTTTCAACAAATTTGTCGCATTTATATGAACAAATTTGTCACATTTTTGTGAACAAATTTATGAAATTGTTGTGAGTTTAAATAATGTATTAAAAAATAAAAAAGATTTAGATTTCTTTAAAAAAAGATGATGTATACTTTTATTAAACATTAATTTTTCTTTAAATATAATACTTAAAATTAACAGGTTACCATATTATATCACAAGTATTTACATTAAGGCAACTTATCACTTTTTTATATATATTATATATACATTTCAGTTCTTTTGTTTTTTTCATAAATAAAATAAAAATTTAACATTCATTTAGGTACTAATTTTTGTTTTAAATATATAAGTATGAAATTAGACAGTATTTAACGTATGGTTTAATAATTTTTAAAATTAATCTTTGGTACTATATTTAAGTACATATTAAAAAAATATTACGTTTTTCAAAATTCTATTTTTAAAGTTAATAAAAAAAATTATAAATTTTTACTTCATTTTCATTTAAAAAAATTGTTCAAAAATAATATAAATCTTAAAGTTACAAAAATAAATTAAAAAAGCGTACTTTAAATTAAAAAAGCGTACTTAAAGTCTAATAAAAAAATTATAAATTTGTACTTCATTGTATATATAAAAAAAAAAATCTTAAAAAATAATATATAGCATTTTCAGGTCAATTTTGTCTTTTTACATTTCAAAATAGTCTTTTTATTTTAGAATCGGTACTATATATAATTTGCAGGTTGTGTTATGTCTTTTTATTTTTCCTTATTTACTTGGTTGGTTGGTTTACAAGGGGGTGACGGAATCAAAGTCCCTCGCGCACTTGAGCCTATTAGGGCTACTGGCCCGTTGAAAAAAGAGACTATTTTGAAATGTAAAAAGACTAAATTGACCTGTAAATGCTATATATCTTAAGCTACAAAAATAGCTGTCTTTCATTGTTTTCAACTTCTTCGCAAATATTTTCTGATTGATTTGGTAGTGCCTACATATCGCCATATTTATTCATTTGATGTTCTTCTTCACTGTTTGTTGTTGTTGTACAATTTATTTCCACATTATATTTAGTATTTATATTTTCATTATTTACATTACTGCATTCATTATTTATGTTATTGTTATTTTCATTATTAATATTCATATTATTATTTACATTATGTACACTATTTATATTTCCACTATACTCATTAAATATACTATTCGAAATATGTTTTTTTATAAGTTTATGTTTGTATTGTTTACTACAAATTCTTAATCTTTTACCCATAGTTTTTTAAATATTATTAATTTAATAAAAAATATTATTTTACCTATTATATTATATCACTTTTATTAAATATTAAAATGTACTATTAATTACTATATATTTACTTTAAAAAAAAAACACAAATTCATAAAAACAAACTAAAAGACCCGCTGTTGTGAAATAGTGAAATACTACTAAACTTCATTAAAAAAGTCACAATTTTTTGTTACGAAAAGTTGATAATAATTCGACAAAAAAAAGTAATCACATTTTTTCAACAATTTTTTGTCGCATTATTGTGACAATTTTATTCACAATTTTGTGAATCTTTATTGTCACATTTTTGTCGGTAATTTTGTGACAATTTTGCGACATTTTTTTGTGACAAAAAAGATTGACAAAATTGTGGATAAAATTGTCGCAATAATGCAACAAAAAAATGTGATGACAATTTCTGGTTGCAGGGGGTCCTTCGCAAAATTTAAAATGGTCGACGAAGTAAAAAGTCATAATAATACACCAAATAGAAGGCGTTAAAATAAACAAGCAAGACAAAAATTAACAACATGTTGGTATCATAGCAAATTTGGAACGAGTGCAACTAGGTGCCATACCATGTGATTTTGTAAACAACAATAACAATAATTTAAAAAACTAAATAGTTACGCAACAATGTCAATAGATCGTGGTGACAACACAACGCACAGGCTAATAAAATTGTTGAGCAGAGAAATGCTAACATAATTGCTATTACAGATAAAAAAAAGTGCAAATCGTTTTCTCATTGACACTGGTTCTCACATTTCTGTAATTCCAATGCTAAATAATAATAAATAGAAAGTAAATGAATCAGATATGAAATTAGTTATGGTATTAAGAGACTTTCTATTAATTTGGGTTTATGACGATCTTTTATTTGGATTTTTAATAGCTGATGTGAAAAATTCGATAATTGGTGCAGATTTTTTGAAAAATTTTAGCTTATTAGTTGATATCAAGTATTTTGGATTAATTGATGGTATCACAAAATTACAATCAAATGGAGTATTTATGCTCTATGATCTTATAATATTGAAAATAAATTTGCAGTATTATTAAAATAATATAAAGATATTACACATTTTGGTAATAAAAAAATATCAGTAATTGATATTGAGTACCAAATTATAACGAACGGTCAGCCAGTTTTTGCACATCCTAGCAGGTTATCACCACAAAAATTAGAATTAGTTCGTGCTGAATTAAAATATTTAATCAAAAATGGAATTTGCAGGCCATCTAAAAGTTGGTCCAGTCCATTACATGTGGTGACTACCCCTTATTGATTGAATAATGCTAGTCAAAGGTTTCAACGTCATATTAACAAAGTGTTAGATGGAATGGATTATATTTTTCCTTTTATTGATGATATTTGTGTAGCATCCAATGACATCACTCAACATGAAAAACATTTAAGAACCAATCTTACGATTAATGCATATAAATGTATATTTGGTCAACCAGAAATAATTTTTTGTAAATCATTCATATCAAAAGATAGAATAAAGCCATTACCTGTAAAGTTCAAGCAATTGTTGATTATAAGACGCCCAAAATATCTAATGAGGTTAAATGTGTTTTTTAACAACAATAAATTTTTATAGAAGTTTTATAAAAAACGTTGTACAAAATCAAATGGTTCTGCAAATATTTATAAAAGGTAACACAAAAAATGATCGCACACCACTAATATAGTCACCCGAAGCAGAAACAGCATTTGGTAACTACAAAAATGATTTGGCTCAAGCGACACTTTTGTCACACCCTGTAGCTAATGCAAAATTAACTTTATCAGTTGATGCAAACTTCTTGGTTTTTATGCTAAAAAAAACAAACTAACAGCAACAGAAAGTAAATATAGCACATATGATAGGGAGTTAAGGGAAAATATCAAGGTGTCAAATATTTTCAATATTTGTTAGAATTCAGGTCTTTTGGGATTTATACTGATCACAAACCATTAACATTTACGTTTAATAAAAAATTTGACAAGTCACCACCACGTCAACTTCGTCAGTTAGATTTTATCAGCCAATTTTCAATTGATATTAGACACATAGCTGGCAAAGACAATAACGTAGCTAATTTTCTTTCACGGATAGTTGAAGTTTCCATTGAAGAGATTGATGATGACACAATTGTAGTGGAATAACAAACGATTAAAACGGAAGTAAAAACGATTCTTGAAATTTTAAATAATAATAGTAACATTGTAATCAAAAAAATAGTTAAACCTGCAACGAATGATATGATGTATTGTGAAGTCTCTATTGATAACATTTGACCATATATACCAGGTAAATTTAGAAAAACCATTATTAATAAAATCCATTCTCTATCGGACCCACGTGTTAAAACAACAACATAATTTATTTATTTATTTATTTACCAAGCAAGGTACATTTAATTATACAAATACAATTATTATATTATATTAACATTTACAAAAATGATAATAATAAAAAAAATTATAAATTATTTACTTATTACTATTAACAAAAAATAATGTTTCTTAATTATAAACTTAAGATTAATTTAATTATTTATTTATTTAACAATACAAAATCTAAGATTATAAAATACTTAGACAAAATAAATTGTAATAAACTAGGGTTGATATATATTAGAAGGGATGTAAAAAAATAGGGATATTAAGGGATATAATAGTAATTTGATTATTTCAAGATGTTGCGAAGCCTGGATTTGTAGGCAAATTTAGATATAGTTGGGGAATAGCAGAAACTATATTGGTTGAAAATCATACAACATCTATACTGTGGAAAATTGCCAAAACATGATAAGTGCAGTTTTTGATATAACAACAAAAATATACAACTTTTATTTTCAAAATCGTTATTTGTAGGAAATATTACCAAAAACATAAAAAATGATATTCTAATTCCAATACTTAGCTATTTTACAAATGCTTTTATTATAAAAAATATCCTTCAACATTTTTAAATTAGCTTTAAAAAACTGCACTTAACATGTTTTGGCAATTTTCCACAGTATTGATAGGTTCATTTTTACCATATTCCGTACGATGAGCAGAAACCTTAAGTAGGGATGTATGTCTTGTTTGTCTTATGTCATTGTTAAGTATTATCCTGTTAGATATAAAACTAACGTTTATGTTGTTATCCAAGACATCGAGAGTATAACAAGCAAGTCTAGAGGAAAGTGAAGTCAGTTCAAGTAATTTAAGTCTAGGAAGGTACGTTGGTAAATTATTATAGTCGTGTGGGTCGTGCAGGTCCCGAAGAGCGAAAAGAAGAATTTTTTTTTGAATAGACTCTATTCTATCACTGTGCACCTGAAAATATGGTAACCAAATCGGACAGGCATATTCAAGAATCGATCGTACTAAGGTGCAATATAAGGATTTAGTCACCCACACATTTTTAAACTCTTTGGCTCTTCTTTTAATAAAACCCAGCATTTTATTGGCTTCGGAAATGATTCTATCATAATGAAGATTAAAATTCAGCTTACAGTCCAACAAAACCCCGAGGTCATTAATTTGAGTTACACGGTTAAGTTGAGTACCATTTAAATCGTAGGCGTGTATAATAGTAGTTTTCTTTCTTGAAAAACTAATGACGTGACATTTACTAACATTAAGGTCCAACTTGTTAACTCTACACCAGCTCTCAAGTATTTTTAGTCTACTTTCTAAATATTGTACATCAGAAGGTTTAGTTATTATATAATATATTTTTAGATCGTCAGCATACAAAATATGTGGAATGTCAAATAATATTTCAGGTAGGTCATGGAGTAAGATATTGAAAAATATAGGGCCAAGGTGGCTACCTTGAGGAATACCTGAAGAAACTGATATTTCTTTGGAAATAAACCCTTGAAATTTAACCGATTGAGTTCGACCACTGAGATAAGAAGTGATCCACTTTAAAAGTGGGTTTGCCACTCCGATTTTTTTCAATTTAGAGATAAGGATGCTGTGGTCAACACGATCAAAAGCTTTACTGAAGTCAGTGTAGATAGCATAAATCTGGTGACCTTTTTCCATGTTAATCAGCACTTCAGAAGTAAAAACCATTAGATTAGTGGTGGTAGAGCGACCTTTTCTGAAACCATGCTGTTGCTCGTTGAGTATTGGATTTATAATTGACGTCATTTTATCACATATAATTTTTTCAAAAAATTTTGGTATAGTAGATAATATAGCAATACCTCTATAGTTATCGACGTTGGCCTTATTACCACTTTTGTATATAGGAGTGAGGTGAGAAGATTTCCAGGCAGACTGAAATGTTCCTGAAGAGATGGATTTATTAAAGATAAGTTTTAGTGGTGCAGACAGCTGATCAGCGCATTTCTTTAGAAAAAGTGGGGGTAATAAGTATGGCCCAGGACCTTTATTAATATCAATACTTCCTAACACATTAAGTATTTCCTCATCTGAAATAGGTATTTAAAATAGTGTTTTGGTCGTCACTTATAGATGAAGTATCTGTTAAGTCACTAGTGGGCCTATAACATTCGCTGAATCGATCAGCAAACATGTCACTTATATCACTAGGATTTGATGAGAAAGTGTTATCCTTTGACATGGTAGATGGATATCCTGAGCATTTACGTTTGGTGTCTACAAAATCGAAATTTTTTTTTGGGTGTGTTAAAAGGTCTTGTCCAAGTATATGAATATAGGAATCATAAGAACAACGCAACTTAGTAGAGAACTCTTTTGCAAGTTTTTTATGTTCACCGATTAAATCCAGGTTTGGATTAATAAGTTCTTTAATTTTTTTATATAATTTATTTCTGCGATTTCGTAGAGTTCTAAGATTTTTATCTAACCATGGCTCAGTTAACTTATCTTTTTTAACCATCTTAGGAACGCAAGTATCAATTATTCTAAAAGTTGAAGAATAAAAGGATGAGACAATAGAATCTGTCACCATATGCTAACAATTCAGTCCAGTCAAGAGCAGAAAGAGCTGAATTTATATTATCAAAATCAGCATTTTTAAAGTCATATACCACTTTGTTATTGTAAGATTTAATAAAAAAAGTATCATTGGTTTTAAGTTCAACAACTAATGCATTATGGTGCTGTGTGTTAGTGAAAAGATTTTCAGCATCAGTAGCAGTATCAACAACCACGTTGTCATAGTTGTTAGAAAAGATAAGATCAAGCCATCTTCCATTATTGTTAGGAGAATTTACTATCTGCTGTAGGTCATTTCCATAAAAAGTATCAATGAGCGAAAAGTCGATGTCATCGGTAAAGTTTACGGGAAGCAAATGGTTGTTTAGTTCGTCGATAATGAAGGATAATTTAGGGCGATTAAAATCACCAAACACAAAAATATCGTCAACTTCGTCTAGAGTAGAAAGAATTGAGAGGAGAGATTCATAAAATTCACTATAAACAGAATCATCCGAATTAGGAGGGATATAAATTACTCCAACAAATATTAACTTATTACCAATTCTAAGTTTAATAAATGTGTGCTCAAAAGACTGTGAGCGAGATGTATATACTAATTCATGAGTAAAGGTATTACGCACTCCGATTAGAACACCACCACCTCTTGTAAGACCAGTAGAGATATAGTCTCGATCACACCTGTAAACTGTCCAGTCATTACTTAGGATTTCTGCATTAGTGAAAGAGTCATTCAACCAAGTTTCACATATTACTATAATATCAAAGGGTGAGGAATTAGCATTTATAAAAAGAGAATTTAGTTTACCTCTGATTCCTCCGCAGTTATGGTAAAAATACGTAGTGATGAAGTGGGTTTAGGTTTAGTGCCAGGGTTTAGATTTTCTTTTTTGTAGGCTCCGAAAATACTTATCATTATCTTCTCGGGATTTTTGAAGATATGATATTCTCTTAGAACTTAAATGAGAAGAATAGGAGGAAAGATCAGATGTGACTTGTTCAGGAGAGACACCGAAACTATCGTGGAAACTATAATATAACCTACGTAAAGTATCAAAATCGGTTGGTAATACCTCTTGCTAGATTGCTATTAGCACGTTTGTTTTTGTTTTGCCTTCAATGCAAACTGTATTGGATGGATGGATGGATTGAAAGAGGGGAGTCCGTGAAGACTCAAGCACTCAGGCCAGAACTAGGCCCATTGTACCCCTCGGTGCGAAGAACCTTCATGTCACTCCCGCTGTGGCGGTTGTGAGCCATCCGCTATATTTTCTGAATTTACAGATTTGTTGCCATCCATGAACCCCCTCTTCGCTCAGTTCGTTCAGGAGATAGGCACCAAAGCACTTATAACGTAAGTGCATGAGGCAGGGACAATGACACAGGAAGTGTTCAATAGTCTCTCTATCCTGACCGACCCCCTACAGACGTGCACTTCAGAGCGCCGGATTTTGTAGGCATGATCCCGCAACATAGAGTGACCTGTTAAGATCACAGTGCCCAGGTATACCGAGCTCTTGTTGAGCCGCAGGTATTTCTTGGTTACTTTCTCCTTCGGGATGCCCCAGAGACACCGCGTGGTGTGGCCGATATCACTAGCTAGCCAGATTTGTTGATGAGATTCGTCGGCCCATCGTTCTAGGTTCGCTTTAAGAGTCTGCAGTGCTACCCCAACTGTGGTCGTGATGACCTCCAGTTGCGATCCCTTTCTTGCTAGCTCGTCTGCTTTTTCGTTTCCCGGTATATTGCTATGTCCAGAAACCCATTTCAATGTGACCCTATTCGACCGCGTCAGGTTGTTAAGACTGTGTTTACATTCTTGGACCAGCTTGGATTTGGTTGTATAGGATGTCACCGCTTTTAACGCAGCCTGACTATCTGAGAAGATTGTCAGGTCCCTATCTGTGGTTCCTTCTAATAGAAGGTGGTTACAGATTTCTTTAATTGCCACCACCTCTGCTTGGAAGACTGTGGCGTGGCCTTCCAAGCGAATAGACCTTTCTAGATTTAATTTCTCACAGTACATTCCCGCGCCAGTCAGGTTTCCCATTTTGGAGCCGTCGGTATATGCTGTTAACAGGCCAGCTGTTTGAGACACTATGTCAGTGTTCCAATCAGCTCTAGAAGGGATACTGAGTTTTACGTTTGATTCCAGGAAGGTTTCTTTCTGGGAATCGCTAGGTTTCTCAACATTGGGTATGATGGATTTCACAAATCCCACAATAGACTCATGAGGTACAGAAGAAACTGCATGAGTCCATGCCTGGTTTAAGTGAAGTTTCAATGCAGCCCCAGCAGCAACTTTTTTGATGTGGATCCCAATTGGGTGGATAGCCGTAATGGTTTCCAGTGCTGCTGTTGATGCTGTTCTCATTGCGCCAGTAATACTGAGGCAACAAGAACGTTGAACTTTTTCCAACAACTTAAGATTGGAGAGTTTCTCAATCGCCTTCCACCAGACGAGAGATCCATAGGAAAGAGTAGGGCGGACGACACTGCTGTAGAGCCAGCGAATCATATCCGGTTGTAGTTGTAGACGAGAATGACCAGGTCGTCTGCGTAGCATACGACGAGGTATCCCTGCCTTGTGAGTTCGAATAGGAGGTCATTCACGACTAGTATCCAAAGCAAGGATGACAGAATGCCGCCCTGTGGTGTACCTTTGTGAACTTTACCTGCCCGTTCTTGATCCCCAAGGTTCGCATAAATTCTCCTATGTGCTAACATGTGTTCCATCCACTTGGAGATTTGTGGGTTGATGTTTTGTTTATGTAGCACTTCATTAATTTTTTGCAGGAGTACATTGTTGAAAGCTCCTTCCACGTCTATAAAGTTTCCATGCACAGATTCTTTGAAAAGAAAGGCTTTTTCAATGGTGTGAACCACTTCATGAAGAGCGATTTCCACCGATTTACCCTTTAAATAGGCGTGCTGTTTGCCAGATAAGGCTGCCGATGGGAGCTTATCTCGAATTTCTCTTTCGCAGATTCTTAGTCTTTAAAAGAAAGGAAGTAAGGCTGATTGGTCTGAATGCCTTGGTGGATGAATAGTCATCTCGACCCGGTTTTGGTATAAAGACCACTCTAACCTCCTGCCATTTTGCCGGGGTATATCCAAAGAGGATAGACGCCCTGAAAAGGTTTATTAACCTATCAGCTATGAAATCCCATGAGTTTTACCTGGGGATTTAAATGGTTTGAAAGAAAAAACAGCCCATTTAGCTGCATTAAGGTTAATAAACTCTAATTCCGTATTCTCCATCCTATTGCTAGGCCGGTATGAATCTATTACAACAGAGGTGTCAAAGCATTTCGGGAAAAGCTCTTCCATTAGTAATTCTAGTGACTCCCCTGCTGATTCAGCCCTGATACCTTCACTATTGATTAGGAGTTCAGGTTGAATGTGGGTTTTCGCTAGAAATTTCTTAATTCGTGACGCCTCGTTTACGCTATCTACACCATCACAGAACGATCTCCAAGATTGCTGAGCGAATGGCGTACTTATAATCTTTGAGCGCATTTTGATATGCGTTCCAATCTTCATCACGATTACAGTTCTTCGCTTTGTTGCAAAGCCTGCGTACCCGTTTACGTTTTCCTTTGAGGTCTTGTGTCAACCAAGGAGGGTCAGAGTCGGATCTAGCCCGTTTCAAGGGACAAGACTCTTCATAAGAATCCCTAAGCAGCTTCGTGATCACATTTACTTCTCTGTCAATATCTTCACACGAGTGCAATGTACGGGGGAAGTTAACTGAGAGATTTAATTTTGATTCCACCTTGCTCCTGAAAGAAGCCCAGTCAGTTTTTGCCGGGTTTCTATAAGGAATGGCTGGTGGGACCGTCGCATCAATTTCAAAACGTATATATCTGTGATCCGATAAGGATGCTCCGTTCGAAACTCTCCAATTATGGATGTATGCAGATATATCAATTGTAGTTAGTGTTATATCTATTACTTCCCTACGAGAACACGTGATAAAGGTAGGTTCTACCCCAAGGTTCATTAATAATAGGTTAGTTGTATAAATATAATCAAGCAGTGACTTACTCCTTTCATTACAGTTTGAGCTGCCCCATTCTGTATGATGAGGGTTTGCATCACAGCCTATAATCAGTTGTTTGTGGTTGCTCTGAGCTAGCTTCGCTACCTCATCCAACTCGGTAGATGGCGGAGGGGTGGGTGAGTCAAACGGTAGATAAACAGAAGCAAAGATGATCTGCTTTGGTCTCCCGTTTATTTCGCCCTCCCATGAAACCGCTATGCTATCTTTACTTGAGACCTGCGGGTGAGAAAATATATTAATATTTTTCTTGGCTACAATGCAGGCCCTGGGCCTACCTTGTTCGTTGTTGTAGAACAGATTTACTGATTTGTTGCTCCATCCAGAAACCTTGTTTACGACGGTCCAAGGTTCCTGAATTAGCGCCAAATCCACTTCGCTTTTCTCGAAAAGTTGTTGTAGGTTGGCCGTGGCCGCCCTACTACGATGGAGATTGATCTGAACAATTCTCATGAATTGTTTTGATCAACCTCCATCTCCAACTCTTCCGTTGACATCTCCTCCGTTAGGGTTTGGTCATCATCTGATGCCAGGAGCGGTCCTAGTAGGAGTAAATCCTCGTCTTCGTCGCAAGACGTACCTTTAACCGATCCTGTCATCAGATCATGTCCAGCCCGTTCATCTGTTTCGCCAATCACCAATTCGGTGATCAGTAAGCCAGATGATTTTTCTAACGTTGGAGCAGCATTCGCGCTCTCTTCTTTAGAGGGTGCTGGTTTGGCTTCAGCAGCAGAACTGGAAACCGGTGGTTGTGTGGGGCAGGTTGGCGACACATTTTCCAATTTGAAAAAGATGCTTGCCATCCTGTACCACACCTCCCCCTCGTTTCGTTAATCCTATCGAATGAGGTCTGGTCGATACCCAACACCAAGTAGATTCCTTGCGAATTCTCCTTAGCATAGTATACCGTCCAGAGCTCAGTCGCCAGGTTGTTCTGTTGCTTAATCTGGCTAAGGATGGCTGGTACAGGTTTAGGCGGACCTATCACTTCAACCGTTACCCTCCTTAGCTTTGGAATGTCATCTTTGCTTACCATTTGTAAGCGGAAGTCATCCCAAGGCAACTTTATTTCGCTAATCAATTTCCCTACGAAGTCTACCGAGAACTTGTCTAGACAGACTGCCCAGAAGAAATCGCCACGAAAGCCACTCCAACGGATACGAACCGGCAGAACATCACTGGTTGACATAAAAGCAGCGTCTATAGCTGATTCTAATGCCTCCCTGATGATAGACTGTCTGTCCCGAGCGATCCTGCCCCCAGGTGCTGCAGAGTTGATGACAGCCATCTCGAAAGATGTAAAGATGATAGGAACTCAGGGTTCGTTTACCCGTTGGAATGACCTTCGGTCTAGCGACAGGTTTAGATCTACGATCTAAGCCTGATTTGGGAGCAGTTCCTTCCCTATAAGTTGATAGCTCAGGGACTACCTTCTTATTGGTTGGTCCTGCTTCTCCCGAATCATCCGAGCGGATTCTCTTTTTTGCTGCTTCTGTTGCAACAAGAGCCCGTTTAGGATCAGTTGTCCCCATTTTCGAACCTAATGTGGTTGACATGGCAACGCCTGACACCGCACGGGCCCCTGCCGCAGCAGGAGCAACACAAGGAGTTGCTGGTTTGGCCGGGTGGACCGATGTGGAACCTGGCAATGCACTAGCGGCTCCCGCGGTGTTTCCACCTTTGGGATTCACCCGTGCACCACCCGGTTCTCCACCTTTCACGCCCTGTACCGCGCCGCGCAACTTCTCCCTTCTCTGTTTCCGCTCCTGCCCGACAGACAGTGGTTTCCCATCACCTGGTATAACCCCCTTCCGCGCAGACGGACTTCCAAGGTTGAGCCTTTCCAGTGCAGCCCTTGCCCGCTGTCGTTTGTGCTGTTGCGCACCCGACAGTTTATTTTTCTTTCTCTTTTTAACCAGGACCGCACCTCCTGTCGTGTGGGAGGGGGTCGAGGTTTGGGTCGCGTTTTTAATCGTATCGGCCCTATCTACTCTTGCTACTGGCGACTTAGTTGTTACATTAGTAGCAACCAAGCCCTCGCCGGAAGTCGTAGCCTCTTCCGACATTTGTGGTAATATCCTACCACGAATTTTTCTAGATTCGTACATTCAAATCATGAAGGTGGATTCTCTTGGTTTTCGGTCTTCGCCCTTCGCCGTTCCAGCATGGTTGCACCTACTGGCATCGCCTCAGGGTTCCTCAGACTTACTTAAGCCCCACCACCGCGACAAGGTGGAATCCGACGGGGGGGTGCAAACTGTATTAGATTGATGACATAAGAAGGCAAGATAGAGTCGTACGTTATTGTAAATCCTATTGTCTCTCAGACGGGATAATAAGTAACGATTCTCGATGCTATCAGCCGATTTTATTGTCATTTTAACGCTAGGAGGGAAAAGTGGGTGTTTGTAGTTTTATTTCATAATACAAAATACAATTTTTTTTTTTTGTGATTAATTAAATTAAATTATAACAAAAAAATAAATTATTTTGCAAGCTAAATGAAAACACGTCCGAACAGGTTGAGCGCAGGAATTTTTTTACATATCCAGGAATTGGTGACATATCCAGGTATGTGTAAACAAGGTGCGGTTTTTATAAAAACAAGTTTACAATGTCAAAGATCAAAAATATCAAGGCATACTAAATTGCCGTTGTTGAGCTATGCACCGACAACTTAACGGATTCACCATATCAATATAGATTTAAAAGATCCAATGCAACCATCCGAAGGTAATTATTATTGTCTATCAATAATTGATAGATTCAATTCTTCGCACATTAAGGCAGATACAGTGGCTAAGCAACTTATTTCTACATGGATTGCAAGACTTAGCGTACCGCATATTATTACAACCGAATGGGGCAGACAATTTGAGTCATCATTATTTAGAGAACTTTCGACAATTTTAGGAATTAACCATTTTCGTACTACTAGTTATCATCCGCAGGCGAACGGTAATATTCAACGGTTTCATCCTACGATAAAAACATCCAATATGTATGCAGAGTTCAGATCCAGTACCAATAGTTCAGATCCAGTACATAGAACCTATGGTACTATTGGGTTTACGATCAGCATTAAAACCACACATAAAAACAACACCTGCAGAATTATAATATGGTACATCCTTAAAATTACCGGCTAAATTTTTTTCATCAAGTCAAGATAGTATAGAACAAAATGATTTTGTAAAAGAATTCAAATCAGCAATGCGTGATCTACAGCCAACTATTACTTCTAATCATAACACACAAACAAAGCCATTTATTTTTAAAGATTTGCAGAAATGCACTCATGTTTTTTCAAGTGATGATACTGTTAGACCGTCACTAAAAAAAGCATATGACCATTTTTGGTAATTAATAAAATAGAAAAATATTTCTTAGTAAACGTCAAAGGAAAGAATAAGAATGTCAGTATTGATCGATTAAAACCTGCTTTTTATATTTCGAACGATGATGATGCAACATCAGGTACCAGAAATAACTTTGTCAAACCACATAAGCCAGAAAAGGTAACAACAACTACTACAATTCCAGTGGCAGTATCATTTTCGCCTGTTGTAGATAACAAACCTGAAAAATATTAACAAGAACTGGGAGACTAATTATTTTTAATTATAACACTAACCATGATATACGGGAGGAGTACTGTGGCCTCGTTGCTTTTTAACATAAATTTGGCAGCATATAAATGGTGCTGAATAAAATATGAAATTGTTTAGAAATATTTTTTTCATTCATTATTGTTGTTTGTCACGACGCGTTTAAACTTGTATCGGCCTGCTAAAAATATATATAAAAAATTGTTTTTTCTTAAAATTAAAAAATATATGGAAATATTAAATATGAAAATATTGTTTATCTTTTTATAAGAAATAAATTATAAAATATATGTACTATTAGTGTTAAATAAGAGCCCAAACATTAACCTATAGATTCATAAAGACAAAGTGCTAGTGATTCATTTTCACAAATCCATGTAAAACTATAATTTCTTAAGTATTACTGGACATTTTGGAAAGATTTTTAATTTCAAATGAAAATAGTTCTACTTCTGATAAAAACTCGACATACGCTTGTGTATCCGATTCTGATAAGGAAATGACTAAATGTGAAATTGTTAATGCTAATTTATCGATGAAAAAAAATATAAATTTATTAATGAATAATCATCCTATTGACAAATCCAAACCCAATATAAGAAATGATAATCTTCTAAGAAAATCATCGTATGAAGTGGAAAGTTAAAGGTAAACTGTTGAAAATGGATATGTTGCGTTTTTTTATTTTGTTTTAACATAACTGTTTTTATAAAACTAGGAAAAACGGTTTTAATACTTCTTTTCGGGTTTGAATGGTTGTAAAATTTTGTAATTACTAATCATTGGCTTTCAAAATCATCATAGTGAATGTGGATATCCAAAACACAACTATCCTGGCATAACATATAAGCACAAAAAATCAAGGAAACCCCTTAAAATATCTGTGAACCAAAGCCGACGACACTGAATATATCTGATTAATTAATTACATAAAGCTATAAACGGGAGAAGTAGATGGTTTTCAGACTGATGGTCAACACTACTTTTATGTCAATAAATTATTTTGTGTATAGAGCTATTTACAGCTAAATCTATTCATACAAATTACTTATGAAATATAACGTTTTTTCTTGTATTTCAGAATCTTGATTCGAAAAATGTATTCTAGTATATCATATAAAAGTTTGTGTCTATGCTCTATTGAGCTATGCTGTATTATTCAAAACTTACTTCTCGTTATAGTCGCTAATTATTGCTAGACCACATTAAACAGCATGTGTTTATTAAACCTTTTAATTTAGTTGGACTATAGCTAATAGCACAAACTTATTTTAATTAAATTGTTTCGTAGTGGATGTATTTTGAAAATTTTATAGTTTCTCACTAAATTAGTATAAAGTTTTGCAATTGAACAAAAATAAAACATGTAATTTAAAATAATATTATATACAATAGAATACATTTTCCGCAGTGATATTAATTTTTTAAAACATTTTTTATTTACCTGAATTAATTTTATTTCCACGCTGCGTGCAAAATAGCCGGTAAGTAAATATTGATTTTGTTATTATCATTAATTTAAATAATATTAATTTAAAAAAAAAAAAAAATTAAAAAAAAAACTTCTTCACACGAGTTGGGGTAATTTCTTGAAAATGTAATGAAATTTCTCCCACCTCGTTCTGTCCATATATATAAATTCTTCCCGTTAAATTTATATTTCACCAAATCAAGGTATTGAAAATATCATAAAATTCATATATGTACAAAGTTATCATTGCTTGGTGAAAATATCATGAAAAATCAATGTTTTTGAGCGGAGGTTTCAATATTAATTTTTCCCAATGATTATTGTTTTTCTACATAACTCAGAAGCTTACCAATCTAAAATATTAATAAAAAACTGACAAATTAGATGACGGTCAACATCTTTTTTTATCTATTAGTCAGAGTTTAGTTTTAACTTTTAAGAGAAAAAACTGGATAAAAAGATTATTAAAATTAAAATTTAAATCAATTAAAATCAGTACGGTTATCAAAAGTTAAATCAAAAAAATTAGCACATACAAAAAGTTCAGTTAACTTGTGGCGACCAGCATGCGTAGCTGCTGTTGCACTGGCAACACGGTAACGAAATACAAAATAGAAAATCATGTTTTGATTTCATTAGTGTTGAACTTGTTAAAGAAAGCGCATGGTGTTAATAAAATAAATTATTTAATTGTTTAAAAAAATATTATTATTATAAAAAATGTATAATTCTATTAAATAATAAATTTCGCAATTTACGAATATTCATAAAAATATATATAATTAAATGGTATATATTTAATCTGTAAATAAAAACATTAATAAATTGTATGGCGAAATAAAGACCTGTAAATAAAACTTAATAAAACAAAGTGTGGAATTGTTTTATTGTATCAAATAAGTTACCCGTGGTACCATCACCACAGGTACAACCCCACAAATTGGTGACCCCGACAAACAGCACATTAGTATTTTTGGCCATAAAAAAAAATACTTCGAGAAAAAGAAATAACGAATCGAAATTCATCATCTTTTTCCTCAACAAAATTTAATCTGTGCAAAAATTGCTAAAAACAAAAACATCAAGCAGAGAAAAATCAGTCCCAGTACAGTTAGCGGCATTTTCATCAGAAAAAACGAGCATCACGCATACATTGAAAAAATTATCAAGAAACCCAACAACAAATAGGTAAAATTATTTTTTGTAGGAAAATTTTAGCAACAACAACAACAAACCGGAAATTCTGACATTTTCCATATTTCGTTGCAACAACAATCATCATTAACAACATTTAAAATTTTAATGTGAAGTTAAAATTTAAAAAAAAATAAAAAAATAACAGTTGCAACATCAACAACATCATAAACAGTTGGTAGCAGTTTAATGTTGGCAACACATCAATATATAAATATTAGCGTTGACATTGCATCAAAAGTAATATTCAACATTTGACAAAGTACGTGTCAAAAACATTTCAAAAACATCTTTTAACAAAATATTTCAACAAAATAATATTAAACATTTTGACAAATTAGCTGTCAAATAAACAAGTATCATTCATCAAAGGGAAGCAGCAGCAGCTGTCAATTGATTAATTTAAGTACATTAAAAATTATTTTACTGAATATTTGAATATTGCTGAAACTAAATTGTAACAAAAATTTAAAAACAATTGTTAACGTTTTGAAAAACAATACATTAGTAAATAGTATCACGATAAATATCTCATATTGTAAAATTAATTTAAAACAAAATAATTTTTATCAATATCAAAAACAAAATAATTTGTCAATATTTACAAAATATTTTTTTTTTTTTACAATATTTACAACGATATTGATACAAAGATTAAAACAACATTAATATATCGAGTTTTTTTTTCGTTATTTAAAACGATAGCGAAATAAAGAATTTTCGAAACAATATTTAAGTTTTTTTTTTCAACAATATTTACAAAAATCATTAAAACGTTTTCAGCAATATTAAATAAATAAATTTTATAAATATTTGAATAAATTTTATCGATACAATATATTATATAAAAAAATTTTTTTTTTTATCGATATTAAATAAATAAATAAACGTTATCGATATTAATTAATTAAATAATCAATAATTAAATAAGTAAATATTTTATCGATACAATATATATAAAAAAAAATTAATTTTATCGATATTTATTTATTTATTTATTTATTTCACCAAAACAAGGTACAAACTTAAATCTATATAGATTACATTGATTATTTATTAATTTTTAAATATATAACTACATATATAAAAAAAAAATTACTTTAATAAAATAAAATATAAGTACATTATTTGTGACTAGAAATTAATTTATATACATATATATAAAGATAATATAAATAATATTGCAAATGATTATACAAATATTTAAAATTATATTTTATTATTAAAATTACATTATTAAATTACATTGTTTATTCATAATTATAAATGTAAGCATTACCCAACGCTAAGGGAGCGTATAAGATTAGACTTGAAAATGTTTTTTGATATGTCAGAGGCGTAATTACTGCAGTGTGTGTTGAAAGTTATGCAGCACCTGTTAATCGGTTCATTCTTGGCATATTCTTTCGTATGCGGATATGTTTTTAAGAGACTGGTATGTCTTGTACGTCTGACTACATCATTAAATTTGATTCTATTTACTATAGAAGTCACGTCAATATTACCCTTCAATACGTCAAATGTAAAACACGAGGTGAGCACTATACGCCTTGTAGAAAGCGGAATGATATTAATTATTTTAAGTCTATCTGAGTAACTTGGTAAATTAGTAAAATCATTTGGATTATATAAGTCACGCAATGCAAATAATAAAAATTGTTTTTGAATAGATTCTATTCTGTCAGTATGTATTTGAAAGAACGGATTCCAGATAGGACATGCGTATTCAAGAATCGGACGAACGAGAGCACTGAATAATGATTTAGTAACCCAAACATTATTAAATTCTTTAGCTCTTCTTTTAATGAACCCAACCATTTTTTTTGCTTTAGAAATTATTTGGTCTATGTGGCTAGTAAAGCTAAGTTTCACGTCTAACAAAATACCTAAGTCACTAATTTGATTAGCACGATGGAGCGGTGTACCATTAATATGGTAGTTATGCAGCAAAGTTGTATTTTTACGAGAGAAACTAATCACGTGACATTTTTTAACATTTAGGTTTAATTTATTAGCAATACACCAGTTTTCTAGGTCCTGAAGTTTATTTTGAAAGAAGCTAGCGTCAGACAAATTAGCAATAATTTTATATAATTTTAAGTCATCTGCATAAAAAAGGTGTGCTATGTCACCAAGAATTTCCGAAAGATCCTTAATGAAGATGTTAAACAGAAGGGGTCCTAAGTGACTACCTTGAGGAACTCCTGATGTGACATTAATAGCAGATGATATTAGTCCTTGAAATCTCACGAATTGAGTTCTATTATTAAGATATGAAAAAATCCAGTTTAATATAGGCCCAGTAATTCCAATAGAGTTCATTTTAGTTTTTAAAATGTTATGGTCAACACTATCGAAAGCTTTGCTAAAGTCAGTGTACACAGCATCTATCTGGTGGCCCTTTTCCATATTACATAGAATGTCGGAAGTAAACAGCATTAGGTTGGTGGTAGTGGAGCGACCTTTTCTGAAACCATGCTGCTGTTCATTTAAAAGTGGATTAATTATAGTGGAAATTTTGTCACAGACCAATTTTTCAAAAAGCTTCGGTATAGCTGATAAAATAGCAATTCCCCTATAATTATCTATATTGCATTTGTCACCACTTTTATAAATAGGTGTTAAAAATGACGACTTCCAGTCAGAAGGAAAAACACCAAGTGATAGAGATTTATTAAAAATTATGTTTAATGGTATTGTTAATTGTTGTGCACAGTAGTGAAGCAAACTAGGTGGTATTAAATCTGGTCCAGGACCCTTATTAATGTCTAAGTTATGCAACTCATTCAAGATCTCTTCATCAGTTAAAGATAAAGAGTTGATTATTGGAGATGTAGGTTGTGAAAGGTCATTGTTTGGTTTTGATGGCAAACAATAAACTTCACGAAATCGAGCAGCAAACATATTACATATTTCATTTGGTTCGGATGAAGTTTTAATATCATTAAACATAGTGGAAAGATAACCATTGCATTTCCTTTTTAAGTTTACAAAATCAAAAAATTTTTTTGGATTAGTAATAATGGTTTGACTAAGATTACTAATGTAACAATCATAAAATTCTCTGGATTTAGATGAAAATTCAGATGCTAGTTTCTGATGATTCTGAATTAATTCAGCATCAGGATTAGGATTATTTTTAATTTTCAGATATAATTTGTTTCTGCGGTTACGCAATGCCCTAAGGTCCTTGTTTAACCAAGGTTCAGTAAGTTTGTCCTTTTTTATTATTTTTGGAACGTTCAGTTCTATTATATTTAAAATTTCCTTGTAGAATACTGCTGAATTGTAGTCCAGGTCGTTTGATGAGAGTATGTCAGTCCAGTCAATGGTAGCCAGTGCATTGTTTATTTGTTCATAGTCAGCGTTTTTGAAATCAAATACAACTTTTTTGTTGTACGACTTATTAAAAATAATCTGAGATGTGGGAAGTTCAACAATGATGGCTGTGTGGTGTTTAGAGTTAGAAAATAAATTCACACTAGGGTCAGCAATAGTAACAATTGCATCGTCATAGGTATTTGTAAAAACTAAATCTAACCATCTGCCATTGCTGTTTGGAAAACCATTAATTTGCTGAATATCATTACTGTAAAATAGGTCAATAAGTGAAAAATCAATTTCATCGGTAAAATTAACTGGCAGCAAGTGGTTGTCCGAATTGTCATTTATAAAATTAAGTTTAGGGCGATTAAAGTCACCAAAAATAAAAATTTTATCATTTTCCGAAATGTTATTGATTATTTTTCGTGATGACTCAAGGAATTCATTATATATACTTTCGTCCGAATTTGGAGGAATATATACTGCACCAATATATAACTTAGTTTTATTAATCAGTATATTAATGAATTTATGTTCAACGTGACGCGATTGAACTGTAGATATATTATAATGCGACATTGTATTTCTTACAGCAATCATAACTCCACCACCCCTTGATAGACCAGAAGAATTATAATCTCTATCATGTCTATATATTGTCCAATCACTATTAAGAATTTCTTCATTATTGTAAGAATCGTTAAGCCAAGTTTCGGTAATAATTATGACGTCGCATGGGCTCGAGTTGGCATCAATAAATAAGTTTTTTATTTTGCCTCTAATGCCACCACAATTATGATAAAGAATTTTGAGAGGACTTGAATTTACAAACTTACCCGAAAGGGATGTAGAATGACTTTTTTGCTGACTTGTGTTTAGGTTCACGAAAAAGCTTATCCTGATTTTCACGCAATTTTTGCGCATGTTGGAGTTGTGCAGTATGCTTTGAATTGAAATGAGATTCAAATGCAGCTAGATCCTGGTCAGTCTGAACGCTCGAGATTCCCAATTGTTCATGATATTTATAATACAATGATTTTAGTGCATTGAAATCAGTAGGTAAACCTTCTTTTTGAATGGAGACCAATGTGCTAGTCTTAGTTCTACCGTCCACACAAACGTCTTGTGGTTGTTTGTGAAGATAAGCCAAAAATAGGCGTACGTCCTCGAAAAGTCTGGGTTCCCTAAAGCGACCTAATAAATATCTATTTTCAAAACTGTTAGCGGAATTTACCGTCAGTTTTATTTTAGGGGGGAAAAGAGGATCCAAAAAAGAATTGCTGGGATTAATATGTGTGGCGTTTGATGTCTTTTCCGGGTCGTTTAATGTTTCACCTTGTGTAAAATTTATAGTTTTTATACCAGGAATATCATCACTGGGATCAAGGTTAAAATGGGGTCTGTTGGTAATCAAGCATTTACTTGATAAAATTTTTTTGTTTTTAAAGTTGGTATGATTTTTTGAAGGCGTTAATTTGGGGTTTAGCTTTTTTTCAATATTATTAGTAGTAATTGCCTTAGAAATAGTGTTAGGTAAATATTTATTATTTCTATTATTATTTTTTTTATTATTATTATTTACAAATTTTTTACCCATGGTGTGAACTGCAGATTACCAAGTATAAAACGCCCTTCAGGATGCTGAAAAAGCCATGCGTACTTGCTATGTATTCGTAGTTTTACGGCCTGGTACAAATTGTTTTTTTTTAGTTTTTTAGCTCTAGGTTTAATGCCGGAACATGAGATTACTTTAACATGGAGTTCATTTTCTAAATAATTAATCAGCAAACTTTTTGTAACATGCTCTGTGATGGCCTTCACATGGAAAGTAAATATAGTCTGGCTGCTTGATTTATCCTTAGAGACTGTGTCAAGTAAAGTATATTTACCAATTCTTGAGAGCCTAGTTTCCCAGTCAGCTTTGGACCATAATGTTCCAAATTTATCAATCTGTGTGTTGGCATCTGAGACTATGGGTGCAAAAACTACCTGATTTGGTGCTGGAATATTAGTTTCAGTAATATTGATTTGTGGTACTAAGGCAGCCAAAACTGGATGATTTGGTGCTGGAACATTAGTTTTCGGAATATCAACGACGATGCTAGTTTGTGCTGCACAATTATAAGAATTGTTGGCCATTAGTTCAGCATGTAAAGACATATCATTATGTAAAGAAACAATGCTGTTATTAAGATGCGATGTTGTTTTATTAATTTCGGAAGGAAGTTCGTCAAATCTATGTATTATGTTGCTGATATCACTATTTATGGAGTTAATTTTATTCTGCACATCATCAATTTTTTCGGTATATTCAAAATAGCGACCAAAATCAAAATATCTGCAGGAAATATCATCCAGTTTCACTTGTTGATTCGACAGAATTTTATTTGTTTCTTGGATTTTAGAGTTTAAGTCATCATGAATAGTGCTTATGTGCTCAATAATGGTTTCTGATGAATTTTTGTTTTGTACATAAGATTTCATAAATTTAATTTCATTTTTTATCTCCATAAGGTTAGCCTGAAGGTTATCATTGGTATTGGTGTTCAAAGTATTGGATAATAATAATGACATTCTAGATAATTCTTCCTCAAAATTTTTAAATTTCAGTTTGTTGAAGTCCTCAAATTTGTCGGTCGATACAATGATTTCTTCAATACCTTTATTGACTGTTTCAACGTTGCTAGCCAGTTTATTTATTTTGCTGCTGTGGATTGCATTGGTATCTGACAATGTATTAATTGACTCTGTCAAATTTTTAATATGTACATTATTACATTTAATGGCCATAAGCACGTGAGCAAGTGATATTTCTTTGCATTCATTGCAAAAAAAAGTGAAAATTTCAAAAACCTCGGTCAAGTGGGGTGTTAATCTACGGCCTATACCAATACATATGGGGTGAAAAAACTTTCCACATATGCCATTGCACTTAACCCAATCACTGCAATTACCAATATTTGCACAGTTTGTATTACCACATTGCTTATCCATATTATATTTAGTTTTTTTTTTTTAGAATGAAAACACTTATATTGTAACAAACCACAAAAAATTAAATCAAATATGCCAGCAAAAAGTTTGTAAGACTAGGTCAATGTTCTTGGCAAATATATGTAATTATAATTACAAAACAATTACACTTAGAATTATTCAAATTATTTTTGATATATTATATTACAGTTTTTTTTTTTTATAATTTGTTTTATTTTTTTTGCATTAAGGTAAATAAACTCGCGAAACTATACGTCAGCGAAAATTATAAAAAAGACAAAATTATATTCAATTAAAAAAAAATTGTAAATAATTAATGTCAATATGTAAATAATTAAAAATACGAGCGAATTCAAAATACGTCTGCACTGATTGACAGTTTTTAAATATTAAATAAATAAATAAACGTTATCGATATTAATTAATTAAATGTTATCAATAAATAAATAAGTAAATGTTATCGATACAATATATATAAAAAAAATTTTTTTATCGATATTAAATAAATAAATAAACGTTATCGATATTAATTAATTAAATTATCAATAATTAAATAAGTAAATTTTATCGATACAATATATATAAAAAAATTAAGTTTATCGATATTAAATAAATAAATAAACGTTATCGATATTAATTAATTAAATGTTATCAATAATTAAATGAATAAATGTTATCGATACAATATTTAAAAAAAATAAAAATCTATCGATATTAATTAAATAAATAAATAATTAAATTTTATCGATTTTAAAAATAAAATTATCGAAATTAACAAGAAGATTTCAACAATAATGAAGTAAAAAATCTTGAAGTCTACTAAAAATAATTCGGTCGAATACAAAAATTATTTTAACAAATTAATTAACGCGTATCGTATACAAATCATTCCATTTCGTACAGGTGTAAAACACAACGGTATAGTTGGTACAACGCAACATTTAATTATAAAAGCGTATCATATCATAAAATATAAACAATTTACAAAATGTCTGACATGGAATTTGACGGGGACGAGGTTGATACCACGATAAAGACAAAACTTAAATGGACAGCGACTACTTCTAACATTTATAAAGTCGCGGTGAAACCACCACCGTTCAATAGAGAAGACCCAGAAATATGGTTCACCCAGCTGGAAGCTCAGTTCAGTATTGGGGGAATTTCATAAGACAGCACTAAATATAGTCATTTGCTGACGGCCCTCGATGGTGACACAGTCAAATGCATTCGGGAATAGGTTATTAACCCGCCTGAAAAAAACAAATATAGTGATTTCAAAGCAGCAACTATAAATAGACTCGCTGATTCTTCACGAATAAAAATAGACAGACTTTTAAAAGGACTCCAACTCGGAGATAGAAAGCCTTCGCAATTATTACGCGAGATGCAGACACTAGCTAGCGGGCAAATTTTAGACACAGTGCTGCAAAGCCTGCGGCTACAAAGATTGCCAGCTAATATACAAGAGATTTTATCACGTATCGAAGACACCAATCTTGAAAAATTAGCAAATACGGCTGACAAGATTGCAGAAGTAAGTCAAGTAACGAACTTGTATACAATTACAAATAAGAATTCGAAACAAAAAGTTATCGAAACTGATCAGTTAAGCAACCAAGTGAGTTTGCTACGAGAACAAAATTCAGTTCTAACAAAAAAATTCGAAACATTACATCAAACGGATCCAATAACTTCGGTTAAACATGACATCTGTTGGTATCATTTCAAGTTTAAGGAGAATGCTCGAAAGTGCAAAGGGCCTTGTAAATACCAACAGACAAAAACAGAGATAGCAAAAAACTTGAGCCAGCTGCGCTGTCGGCGGCAAGCGAAGCCAGCTGCAACAATCGCCGCCTAGTGATAATTGATCCAAAATCAAAACTACAATTCCTAATCGATACAGGAGTCGACATTTCCGTAGTACCGCCCAATTTATTAGATAAAAAGAATAAAACGGACTACAAACTTTTCGCGGCTAATTCCACAACGATTGATACATATGGACACAAAACCTTGAGCATAGATTTAGGTTTCCGTAGACCATTCCAATGGCGTTTTATGATCGCAAATGTGGACAAACTAATCATGGGCGCTGACTTTATCAATCATTTCGGTCTGTTAGTAGATCTTAAAAGAAAAAAGTTAATTGACACCGTGACTAAATTGGAGGTAATTACCAAAATGAGAAATGGTGCGTCGTGTTCTATTAAAACAATCTCGTTCGAATTGTGTTCAAATGAAATTTACAATCTGTTAAACAGATATAAAGACGTAACAATCGAAAGCGCTACATTAAATGACGTTAAACACAACGTTTCACACGCGATAGTAACTAACGGTCAGCCGTGCGTAGCCAGTTTTAGGAGACTCAGCACCGAAAAGTTTGACATAGCAAAACGAGAGTTCACAATCATGTTGCAACAAGGAATTTGTCAACCTTCGTGCAGCAATTGGTCAAGTCCACTTCATTTAACAAGGAAAAAAAAACGGTGATTGGCGCCCTTGTGGTGATTACCCCGGACTTAAAATTATAACAAAACCAGATCGGTATCCAATTCCATACGTAACGGATTTTGCGCATAAACTCGATGGTTGTACAATTTTCACAAAATTAGATCTGGTGAGAGCATACCACCAAATACCTATTAATAAAGAAGACATTCCAAAGACCGCTATCTGAACCCCGTTCGGGTTGTATGAGTTCAAAAGGATGACGTTTGGCTTACGAAACGCGGCTCAAACGTTTCAACGTTTTATGCATTCAATATTACGTGGTTTAGATTTCAGTTACCCGTATATCGATGATGTGCTGATAGCATCGAAAAATTTAAACGAGCACATGCAGCATTTAGAAGCCGTGTTGCAAAGATTAAAAGAAGCGGGTTTAGTAATCAACGTCAGTAAATGTGTTTTTGCAAAACCAAACGTTACATTCTTAGGTCACGATATATCAGCTGTCGGAATAAAACCGTCTAAAGATAAAATAGAAGCGATTAATAACGTGAAATTACCTGAAACCGTGAAAGAATTAAGACGATTTAGGAATGATAAATTTTTACAGAATTTACATACCTAACGCAGCGGCGGAACAAAATTTACTGAATGATTATCTTAAAGGTAGCAAAAAGAATGACAAGCGCAAAATTAGTTATTCAGCAATTCGAATTGAGTAAAAAACGTTTAGGTGAAGTGACGTATTTAGCGCATCCATCACCGAACGCAACACTCGCAGTCATGGTCGACGCGTCCGACATAGCGCTAGGTGCTGTTATTCAACAACGAGTATTAGACAATTGGCAACCGCTCAGTTTTTTTAAAAAAAAGTTGACAGAAACGCAACAACGATACAGCGCTTACGATCGCGAATTACTGGCGGCATACGCAGCCATCAAGCATTTTAAATATTGGTTGGAAGGACGATCTTTTACGTTGTTTACGGATCATAAACCACTCACGTATGCTCTACATCAGAATCTAGACAAAGCTTCATTGCGGCAACGTAGACATTTAGATCTAATCGCGCAATATACCGCGGACATACAACATATTAGCGGCAAGGATAACATTGTATCCGACGCGCTGTCGCGAGTATCCGAATTATCATTAACCGAAACAATAAATTACGAGGAAATAGCTAATGCTCAAATTCAGGATAACGAATTAGAAACCTTAAAAACAGACAAAAAGTTTAATTTTCAACTTTTACCGGTCGTGGGTTCAAATACAAAAATTCACTGCGATATGTCGTCAGGAAACGCTAGACCTTATATTCCAATTTTTTTTAGAAAAAACTGTTTTCCAAAGCGTACACAATCTTGCTCATCCAGGTATACGATCGACGGTAAAAGCCATCGCGAAAAATTTTATTTGGACTAACGTAAAAAAAAATAGCAGAGATTGGACTAAAGCTTGTTTGGCGTGCCAAAAATCAAAAATTTCAAGACACGTGAAAAGTGCAATCGGAAATTATCCTCCAACCAGTTATCGCTTCGACAAAATACATTTAGACATTATGGGACCATTACCGGTATCAGAAAATATGAAATATTGTATCACATTAATAGATCGGTATACGCGTTGGCCCGAAGCAATCCCCGTCGCGGACATTAAAAGCGAAACAGTCGCAAATGCTATTTTGAAAGAGTGGATATGTCGTTACGGTGTGCCGTCTAGTATAACTACCGATAGAGGGTCAAATTTCGAGTCTGAACTATTTAACGAATTGTCAAAATTAATTGGTTTCTCACGTAATCGAACCACGACGTACAACCCGGCTTGTAATGGCGTCATTGAAAGGTGGCATAGAACGTTAAAAGCCGCAATCATGAGCGCAGAAAATAAACAATGGACCAAAACATTACCAATAATATTGTTGGGTTTACAAAATAGAAGCCTTCGGCTTAGGTGTGCACGTTAAATCACGAAAAGAGGGACTCTGTTGGGTTTACAAACAGTCTTTCGGGACGACTTTAAAGCCACGTCAGCTGAGTTAATGTATGGTACCAATACTCGTTTACCTGGTGATGTTTTGCAAACGCCCAAAAAAATAAAGCACCAATCTGATTTCGTTCAACAACTGAGAAAAACGTTTAGTACATATCGACCTGTTCAAGCATCAAGTCACTGCAAACAAAACATCTTCGTTTTTAAGGAACTTAAAACATGCTCTCATGTTTTTGTCAGAACAGATGCGGTGCGAACAGCGTTACAGCAACCATACGAAGGACCATATTTAGTACTCAATCGTAACGACAAATACTTTACAGTTAATCAGAAAAACAGAACAACAACAGTTTCGATCAATCGGCTTAAACCATATTTCAGTGACGAACCAAATATCGCGGCACCTGAAAATGAAATAAATAATGACGAACCAAACATTGCGGCACCTGAAAAAGAAAAAAATATCGACGTACCAACCACGATCGCGCCTAAAACAATATTTCAAAGCAAAGCAGTTACGTTTAACGAAAACGTAAAAAAGCAAGTTCTCACGCGTAAGGGACGAATAATCAAAACACCACTACGATTAAAGGATTAACGTTCCCTCACAGTCACTGGCGGGGGAGTACTGTGGCGACCAGCATGCGTAGCTGCTGTTGCACTGTTGCACTGGCAACACGGTATCGAAATACAAAATAGAAAATCATGTTTTGATTTCCTTAGTGTTGAACTTGTTAAAGAAAGCGCATGGTGTTAATAAAAAAATTTATTTAATTGTTTAAAAAAATATTATTATTATAAAAAATGTAGAATTCTATTAAATAATAAATGGTATATATTTAATCTGTAAATAAAAACATTAATAAATTGTATGGTGAAATAAAGACCTGTAATAAAACTTAATAAAACAAAGTGTGGAATTATTTTATTGTATCAAATAAGTTACCCGTGGTACCATCACTACAGGTACAACCCCACAAACTTTAACTCATTACGGTTAACTTAACACATAAAATAAAATGTTTACTATATAGTTTTATCTTTGGATCTACTAAAATCTTATTTAGTAAAATGATTTGTATTTTTTGATTCTTCTTGTGGAAAACAAATAAAACACTATTTTACTTTGTTAAGCGATATATTTATTTTGCGTTGCAATTACAAAGGTTTCTTAAAAACTAAATTTAAAACTAAACTTAGAAAAATAATTATACATCATCTTAGGAATGGAATTATGCAAATTATACATTTTTATGACAAAACGAATTTTAATTCTGAGTGTCGTATGACACCAAGTATGAGAATTTAGATTTTTATTTGTTCACATACTTATTCTGTTTTGTTTCTCAGAACTGCATTTTAATTATTAAATTAGCAAAAAAATATAGTAATATGATTATAATGTTATATAATATAACTTCTCCCCCATATAAATATTTTTGGTCCTCCAAAAATTATCTTAGTTAGAAAATGGGTCAGTGTTTTCATTTTTTCTTTGTTCATTTACGTTAATTTTAGTATTTAGGTTGAAATTGCTATTACTCTCTTTACATAATATACATATTATTATTACTACAATTACAATGACAATAAAAATGATTGTACTGAAAGATATATAGTTTAAAGTATTATTTTTAAATTCAATATATTCAAGAATTTCTCTGTTTTTAATTGTTTTTAAATGTATACCTTCTAAAGAAAAATTCCTTATTAATTTTTTATTTGTATTATCATATAACAGAGGTATTATTACATTATCTTTATATTTCTCTATTTTACTATTAAATTTAAAATCTTTAATATTTATTTCACAATTACTGAATTTAATAATGTTGTTACCAGAAATTTGAATATTATGATCAATACAATTTTGTAATATTTTTGTAATTTGTAAATTTTTTGTTACAATTATATTTTCTTTTACTAGAGTAATACTTTCTTCTATATTTATTCTATAAGAACAAGTACGGTTATTTTTAGTACATTTTTTATGCAATTATCATTATAATATTTAAGATTTTTTTCTTTTATTACTTGATCACTATATTCAAATATTTCATTATGTTTTATAACTACTTCTTTAAAGTCTGAATCTAATTCTTCATTTTTGGCGTTTGGAAAGGGTAGGATCAATGCGTTATAATATTTTTCAGTTGTAAAAGTTGGTATTGAAACTACGAAAATGATAAGGTTATCTTTGAGTATTATATTGTTTTTAATATAAGGTAAAATTTCAGTCGTAATATTGTATGCGGTAATTTCTTCGTCTGTAAAAATATCATGTGCTAATATGTCCAATCGGCTTAATAAAATTATGTCTTGCAATTTTTCAATATGCCTATTGACTGTATTTATATCAGCATACATTTGTAAAGTAAATTTCAAATTTTGACTTGTGGTAATAATTTGATTTGATTCTATTGTAATGTTATTTAAGAATTGGTTGAGCTCACTTTGCTGGGCGTTTATATGTTCAGTTACAGTTGCGAGTCCTTTTATTAAGTTGTTGTTAATTATGACTTGTTTGTTACTTTGTTCAGTCAGTTGTTTATTGTATTTGTCCAAATTCTGTAAGTGACTATATATTTCATTCGAATCTTCGCTATCCATGGTTCCTGCAATAAATTTCATTGCACTACCAAGGATATTTAATAAACCGCGGCGAGTACGACGCTTTTTAAATAGATCTGGGATTAACTTATTTAGATGATGTTTTAGATTTAATAATTCTCTTATGTAATAATGAATATTGGTTGTCGTGATCTCGCAATCCTAATTTATCCAGATTATATTCTAATGTTTTAACTATTTCAATATATTTTGTTGTATTAACAATATGTAATAATTTGGTATAGTTTTGAATGATTAATTTTTTATTGAGTCTCATTAATACAAAACCATTGTCATCTTTTACTTGATTAATATCTATGATTTGCATTAATATGGGTGATATAAAAACGAAGAGTAACTTTAAATCCATTTCCTAGAATAAAAAAAAATGATTTTAATTTTGGTGTTTATATTTTCTTTTTCTTTGTTTCTTGCAATATTTTGTATGTCTTTTATTACTAGTATCTATTACGTAATTGCCTTTTGTTTCAGATTTAACTATTTTTTTGTATTTGGGTTTGCTTTTTGCAACTTTCCTATTAATTACAATATTTTCATTTAAGATTGGGTTGTTGTCTTTTGTTTTATTTAAATTTTCCGTTCGTTTTTTTTATCATGTTCATACTTTTCTGCTAGTGTTAATATTTCTGTTCTATCGTAGTTTTTATTTATTATATCGATTGGTTTTAGTTTCGTAGTAGAATGTATAGTTGTGTTATAAATTGTCAAAATTTTAAATATTTTGTCATCTAAGTTCTCCACATTATTGTTTTCTTTGTCTACTTCTATTATTCTTATGTGCTCGTTTAATGTGCCGTGCAGTCTTTCTACGTCAGAATTTCCAGTTTTATTTCCTGCTGTTGTTAGGTGAAATTCTATGTCATTTTCCTTCAGAAATTGTGCAATTGCACTATGTGTAATACCCTTTTCGTTATCTGTAACTAATTTGGTCATTTTACCTAAGTATAATATTCTTTCTTTAATTCCTCGTAGAAGAGAAATCCAGGTTCTGTCTTCTAGTTTATGTATTGTATCGTGTTTTGAGAATTTGTCTAGCATAGTTAAGTACATAACATTTCTATATGGAAACCAAATATCCATATGCACAATATTATTAAAATACTTTGGAGATTCGGTGTGTTCGTACGTGAATTTAGGTGGGTTTCTATCGTGTTTAGCAATGTTACAAACATCACAATTATTTATAAATTTATGGATCAATTTTAACATGTTTGAATATATATATATAGATTTTAATTCCGTAAATGTTTCGGTTATACCTCTGTGATTAGATTTTACATGTTTATCTTTAATAATATTTAACATTTCATTTTTGTCGATTATGTCAATTAATTTACTACAAGATTTTAGAATTTTTAAATTTTTATTATTAGCAAAATTTTCTATATATAGATTTTGAAATTTTAAATAAAGTGGAATATCATTACAATATACACACATTAACCCGTTATGAACAATACACCGTTTCATCATATCTAATAAGTTACTATCTTTAGTAACATAGATATTATTTTGGCATTTTTTGTTAATAATTTTAACAGAAAATTTTTCATTATCGGCATAATACAAATATATCTGATTTTTATAAATATTTATTGGTTTTTCTGTAATTTTTATGTGCTGTGAGTCGTCTTCAGATGCACTATGTATGGTTGCATTAGTGGACATGACATCGTTGTCATTGCCATTACTACAACCCTGAATGTTGTTGGTAAAAATATTGAACATCATCGTATCGAATTCAGTATTAATATTGTGATTACTTTCAATATATGGAAAACGGCTTAATCCGTCGGCGACGTGATTATCCTTACCTTTTAAATAATTTATACAGAACCGATATTCATTAAGTTGGATTTTCCAACGTTGGAGTTTCATATTTGGTTCTCGTAGACCATTTAGCCAAACGAGAGGTTTATGATCTGTTTGAATTATGAACTCCCTACCATAAAGATATGTATGAAAATATTTTACAGACCAAACTATAGCCAAAAGCTCTTTCTCTATCGTCGAGTATCGTTTTTCATGTTCATTAAGAGTGCGAGATGCGAAACAGACAGGATGGTTGTTCTGGCTTAACACTGCGCCTATTGCATGGTTTGATGCGTCAGTTGTTAGAGTGAATTTTTTGTTAAAATCCGGATTTGTAAGAATTGGGTCTGACGTTAGTAGTAATTTTATTTTATTAAACGACTGTATATATTCATTATCGTTTTTATTTATTTTAGAATTTTTTTTCAAATATTTTACCATATGATATACAACTTTAGCGTAGTCTTTTATGAATTTACCGTAATAACCGCTTATACCTAGGAAAGATTTTATTTCTTTTTGTGTTGTTGGTAACCCTATCTTTTGTATACACTCAATTTTTTTTGGATCGGGTTTAATACCGCCATTAGTTATTATATGCCCTAAATAATTAGTTGAACTTTCAGCGAAACTACATTTGTTAATTTGGATTTTAAGATTAGCTTCTCGTAATCTTTGAAGTATTCTTTTTATTGCACAGAGATGTTCTTCTAATGAGGTCGAGAAAATGAGTATATCATTTAATATACTACACAAATTTTATTGATAAATTCTTTAAGAACGTTGTTCATTAAACGTTGAAACGTGGAATGTGAATTTTTTAGGCCAAAAGGCATTCGCGTAAACTCGTAATGACCACTAGCTGTTGAAAATGCTGGGTGGACTTCAATTTGATGAAAGCCCTTCGCCAGATCAAGGGTGGAAAAATATTGACATTTGCCCAGCTTGTCGAACAATTCGTCAATCTTGGGCAACGGGAATTTATCGTCAATAGTGTTATCATTAAGTTTACGATAATCGATTACAATTCTCCATTGTTGTTTTTTCGAGTTATCTAGCTTTTTTGGAACAATCCAAATAGGAGCATTATATGGTGATATACTATTTTTTATTATTCCTTGTTTCAACATTTGATTTATTTGCCGTTCGACTTCATCTCTATGAATTTCGGGGTATCTGTAGCTTTTGGTATATACTGGGTTATCATTTTTTGTGTTAATTTTATGTTTGATTTCATTCGTAAATGTTAAATCGTCATTTTCGTTATAAAGTAAATCCTTGTAACTACTAAGAACATGTTTTATACTATTGATATCATTTGTTTGCAAATGTGCCGCGAAATTTATTTCCATTGGCCGTGGAGATGAATTATCCATTACTATTTCGTTGTTGAGACCTATGCTATCATCAACATATGCATTATAATAATGGAATTTTAGCATTTTGTGTAATAAGTAATCGATTTTTATAATCTATAACTGAGTTTAAAGATACTAAAATATTATTTTCGATAATTCCATCGAAATTATTATGAAATGGGAATTCTATAAATTCAACATATCGTTTATCATTGAAAATATCGAACAAAGGAAAAGTACATCTAACTGTTGAATGAATAATTCTATTTAAAACTTTTAAATTTTGCGGTGCAGTAATGTTTTTCCATTTTGGTTGACATAAATTTGTGTTTATTATGCTGAATTCAGCGCCAGTATCAATTATAAATTTTAACTTTTTTACTTTTGTGTTTACTACTATATAGGGTAGTTGTTTAATATGTCCTGGTGAAAATTTTGATTTTCGGAAGTTTTTGAATTGGTAGAAATGTCCATTGGTTCTATTCCAATATTATTAGTATTTTGGTTATTTTTGTTATTTGTATTATATGTACATTGCGCCGTCTGTCTACTAGGCGTAAAATTTCTTTGGTTTGTATTATTTCTTTGTTGTACTCTAGAATTGTTATGAGATTGCCCATTTCGGTTATTTCTGTTGAAGGAATAATTTGTTCGTTGTGTTTGTTCACTTGGTACATAATTTCTTTGATTACTGTTATGATAGTTTCGATTGTTGGCTACATTATTTGAATTATTATGGTTTGTTGCAACATTCAAATTATTATTATGATTTGCAACAGTATTTGAATTATTACTATGGTTATAATTAGTCCGATTTCTATTATAACTCGTATTAGGTTTTTTATAAGAGTAATTTTTTGGAGACATACCAGTAAAATGTAAATAATCATTGGTAGCTATTATTTGATAAGCATCAGTTAGCGATTTTGGGTCTCTGTTGACTATAATACCACGAATAGGTTCAGGTAAATTTTCTTTAAATATGTTAAGTACTAATCTATTATTACTTTCGCATTGATCAGTAGTCAGTGTATCGGATAATAAGTGCGCGTTATTCAATCGACATAAAAGGTTATTCATTTTCTTATAAAATTCTTCTACCGAAGAGGTACAACGACACATAGTTATGTAGTCTATTAATTTAGAAGTTGAGGTTTTTTCGCCATGATTTTTAATTAAGATTTGTTTCAAAGCAAGCCAAGTTTCTATTCGTCCATTTGATAACATAGAATTTCGTGCGTCACCTACTATTCTGTCCTGAATGTACCCTAGCGAAATTTTCTTAGTTTCAATGTCCAACTTTTCGATCATAGGAATTAATGACTCGACCCTTTCAATAAAGTACAACAGATGGTTTTTTTCACCGTTAAATGGTGCAATATTTGCAATACATTTCAATATCATATTAAAGTTTTGTATATCAGTAGTAGTCATTTTAAATATGAATTAAAATTATTAATTTTATTTATAATAAGAGAATATTGTGATCGAGTAACTCTTAGTTTTATTTCTACTTTAGTACAAATTGTATAAAATTGACTTTTATTGTTATCCTTTTTTTTTGTATAAAATTTTTTGTTTTTGTTGTTATTTATTTTAATTCAACTAAGTTTGACCTATTATAAATTTTTTGTGGTATACCAACTAAATTGTAATTATTATATATTTGACACTAACATATTATTTATTTAATAACAATTTTTTTTGTTTAATACTACAACTATGTAAATATTTTAACCCTTTGAGATTTTTTTATAGTTAATATTTCTGTACCTTTGATGTTCTTGATAATAATTTTCTTGATAATAAGGTGTTGGTTAACTTCAATTAAAGTTGATGTTCTTGATAATAAGATGTTGATATGTTAACTTCAATTACAGTTGATATTCTCGATAATATGTTGATATTGTATGATATGTTAACTTCAATTACAGTTGATACAGTCACTTAATTTTTTTTTTATGTTAAATTTGTTGATTATTTATTTATTTGTTTTTTTATAATTTATTTAGTAACTATCGTAAATTACTTCAGGTGAGTTATAAGAATTAGCTGCAACATTTATTTAAATATTTATTATACCACTACACAAAAGTTTTTTTTTTTTTTTTTTATTTATAAAATTAATTTTAATTAGATTACAAATTAAATAATTTTCTTCACAAGTACCGACTGCGCCAGTTTTATCTTTGGATCTACTAAAATCTTATTTAGTAAAATGATTTGTATTTTTTGGTTCTTCTTGTGGAAAACAAATAAAACACTATTTTACTTTGTTAAGCGATATATTTATTTTGCGTTGCAATTACAAAGGTTTCTTAAAAACTAAATTTAAAACTAAACTTAGAAAAATAATTATACATCATCTTATGAATGGAATTATGCAAATTATACATTTTTATGACAAAACGAATTTTAATTCTGAGTGTCGTATGACACCAAGTATGTGAATTTAGATTTTTATTTGTTCACATACTTATTCTGTTTTGTTTCTCAGAATTGCATTTTAATTATTAAATTAGCAAAAAAATATAGTAATATGATTATAATGTTATATAATATAACTTTATGTTTATATTTTACTTCTGGCATTTTTTTGTACAATTTTATGATCTTTATAAATTTATTTATATTAATACATAATCAAATTATTGCTTATGTAGTGAACAAGGTTTTGTTACATTGCAAAGTTATCATAATCTTAAAATAATATAATTTTTTTTGAGAAGTTATATAATGATATTCTTAACAAAGTAGATTCTAAATTTTTTAATTAAAATATCGGTGGTTATTTAACAAAAGTCTCCCTTATTTTGATGGTGTAAAATTATGGATTGTAACAAAAGATATTAAAGCTATTCAAATTAACTTCCAATAACTAGATCGATTTTATGGGCAATGTTATAACACATAATATATTTTATGGGCAATTTTAATTTTAAAAATATAATAGCTCTCCACCCCCAGTAGTTGTAGGGGTTTAATAAACGAGCTAGTATAATATTGTGTATAGTATTATTATTTTAAAGCAAATTGTGTTTCTTCGTAGATTAATTTCCCAACGTTCTCTTAGAGCAATAATGGCTTCGTTTAGAAAGCCGATTGGAAAGAATCGCAGTTATTGTAGTTGCAAGAATTTGAGTATATATTAAAAAAAAAATTATAAGTAATAAAAAAATTAAGTTTGTCAAATGATTTATGATGTGTAAAAATCTTTTTTATAATAAATATATATCGGAAAAAACAAAAATCATCGCATACAAAGCTTTAGTAAGACCAAACATAACTTATGGTTGTCCAATTTGGTATAACATTAGTGCAAGCAATATGGAAAAAATACGTAAAATTGAAAGACAAATGATAAGAGCATGTACTAATAAACACAGAACAGCAGAATCTAAAACAAAATTCATTTACAATACGGCAAAAATATAGAGAATTGATAATTTTATGTTAAAAGTAGTGAGAACCAACTTCAACAAAATAAAAGATATAACAAATAATGAATTAATTTATCAAGCATATTACCAAAGACAATACAATTTTTATAAGATATTTCAACGAAGTTAAAACTACTAAAAATTATAAAACATAAACTACCAACATCAGTACATCGAAATTATGTATACAATTTTTTTTGTCTTCTTTAAATTTTTGAGAAATATGAAATCCTTCTGCTCACTCAGTGAGATCGTTTTTTATTCTCTAACTATAACTATATGATAAATTCTTATTTTGCATTTGCTTAGTAATATGGTTATAGCGAGGGGCTGAAGAAAACAATTTTTATTTCTGAAATTTAAATATGTACGGTATTTATTTATATTTTATTTTCTAAATTTGCGATTGCTAGTGTTTTAAACAAAATTATTTTATGTATATTACAAAACGAAAAACGGAACCAAAATTATACAAAACCAAAATTTGAAAAACGGAAAATCCAAAATTTGTTAATATATAAATAAATGACCAACATCAGTATGTAAACTGCATCATAAAAATATATTTACAGTATTTTACAGCAGACAACGTGGCGCCCGCCATAGACACTATTGTTAAAATTTCTCTAGTTGTTTTTCCTTTCTTCTTTCTAACTCCTATTTAAATTTTACTAATACAATAATTTTAATTCTATTTTGAATTTTGCTAAGCAAAGTTTATTTTATTTAGTTTTGTTTTGATTATGAATTTGGTAATAGAAAAAAAAACTTTTTCAGGGCTAAAATTAAATGTTGTACATATAAAAAATTGTGAAAAAACCAAAGTACTTTCCAAAAATTTAATTTTTTTTTAGATTTCCTAAAAATAATGATATACTTTTAGAAAAATAGAAAGAAAATTGTAAGATAAAAATTTAAAAAAAAATCAATTCCAACAATTTTTTCGTATACTGCGATTAATTATTATGCATTTTTTAATGCTAAGAAAAGGCGAGTCCTTAAATGTTGCATTGAACAATGTTGTACTACAAATAGTAAAAATAGTCGATTGTTTAGTTTTTCAACTAACAAAATAACTTGTGATGAATAATAGATCAAAGCTTATTTTGTTAATAGTGATTTTTATATAAAAAATAAGCATAAAATAATTTTGTTAAAACACGAGCAATCGCAAATTTAGAAAATAAAATATAAATAAATACCGTACATATTTAAATTTCAGAAATAAAAATTGTTTTCTTCAGCCCCTCGCAATAACCATATTACCAAGCAAATGCAAAATAAGAATTTATATAGAGAATAAAAAACTATCTCACTGAGTGAGCAGAAGGATTTCATATTTCTCAAAAATTTAAAGAAGACAAAAAAAAAGTCTGTGTACATAATTTCGATGTACTGATGTTGGTAGTTTATTTATATTTTAACGAATTTTGGTTTGTATAGCGTTGAAACTTCTTATATACGAAGTATTTATATATTCTTTGATATTACCCAAATAATTTATATTTTGACCAAACAATGATAAATGGACTTATACCTCCAGAGGCATTTATATATCTTGACAGTAAAAATTATATTCAAAATGAAAATGGATTGCCAATTTTATATCATATAAATAGACGCGCAACAGACTTACAAATTTTATATCAGCCTAATAACATAAGTTATAATAATTTAAAATACAATCTAGAAATAACAGAACAAGATACAAATTACTATATTAAACAATTAAATAAATATTGGTGGAAAGAAAATACATAATAAATTATGTAAATATAAAGGTTTATGTTTGTTCATTTTATTGTAGTTATAGGGTCTTAGTTTTGTAAGTTTTAACATAAATATATAGATAGTATATATAATTGGAGCTTTTGAGAAATTTTTAATCCAAAATTTAAATTTAAAAAATAAATCTTTTTTCTATAAAAAATAATAAAAAATTTCGAAATAAAATAAATTTAATAGCTAGTACTAATAAAAATCATAAATTAGATTAAATATACTACTAAGAACTTGATAGAGTCAATAGTGTAAAAAAAACCTTATAATATTTTCTTAGCTTTAAGAATATTTTGTAATGAATAAATAATTAATTATAATAAAGCACATTAAAAAAAAAAGCAATAATGGTGTAATTTTTATGTCAAACTTACAACTACCATGTCGGTTTTGTGACTGTTTCAAATTTAAAGAATTTCAAATTTCCAATCAAATTTTTTTGAAATTTTATTAATATTCAATATTCCTGCTTTTTAATTTATATATTTCGATTGTTTCATTAACTTGAAATATTTTTATTATAGGGTGAAAAGAGGAGAGATATAGCAGGACCAAATGAAATTGTCGCATGCACGACTTGCGGTAGCAGCTCCAGCCCTTGTACTCATTCAGCAAATAATGGTTGTGCAACGGAGGTAAAATTATGAAGCAATAATTAGATTAATCTGATTATAATTTTAATATTATTTAGGCATGCTTTGTGCAAGTAAGGAAAAAGGAACCACCTCATCCAATTCGTGTTGCTAAAACTATTGATGTAATCGCAAGAATAACTTTTCCAACAGCTTACGCAATTTTTCTAATATTTTTTTTTGTACACTATAAAGGATTTACCTAAAATAATTCATTAGTCATACAAATTATATACATACTCATATCTCCGACGATTACATATGATGAAGCAATAATATTATTAAAATTTAATAGCTAAATATATAAATGTAAAGATATGAAATAAGGTCCAATAGATTATGGTGCGATATATTATTTTTGGTGGCCCTCATTATCCATTTCTTTTTTTTAATTAATGTAATAAATAATAATTAATAAACTGTATTCCATGTGACAGGACAAAGTCTATGTTATTTAATATTAACTAAGTAATTCCTACTTAATTATATATATATATATATATATAAAATAAGTATTAAAATAATAAAAAATCCGTAAATATTTGCAAAAGACCCTTACTATAATATCTAAAAAAAAAAATCTTTTTATTTCCAGTATTCATCAATTTTTCTTTTGTAAATTAGAAACAAAAATTGAAAAAAGCATATATTATTTTATTTTACGTCATCTGGATGTCATAAGTATATTGCTAGTTATAATTAAACAACATATATACGATTATTATAATTTTATTTATTTAATATTTATTTATTTTTTATGTTTTATTTATTTAAATCAACACAAAATAATTGTTTTTATATGTTTTATTTTTTATTGGATTTTACATTTGTCTCCGTCGGCTTTTAAGTTCAGACTGAATTATCAATTCGTTATTCAAAATTAAAAGGTTTTTACTTACAATTATTACATTTATGGTCGACAATGTATTATCTCACGCTTTTATAATTGAAATTTAAAGTTTAATATTATCTTATTTCATTTCGTTACTTTAAATTCTTAGCAATTTATAATTATTAATATATTTATTTTTACATAATTAAATTTAAATAATGATACTTGTGAGATATGGAAATGATTAAAAATTACACATATGATTTATTAAAAAGAATTATAATATAATAATAAGAATATGTAATAAGATATCAGTAATGCTGATATAACTCCTTCCGGCCTAGAATGGTCGTTATGTTTAGAATAAATATCATGATCATTCGTCAAACATTTGTAAATTTTGCATAGGTTGTTGTTGTTGCACTTCATTTGAATTTGTAGGTCTTGATTCTTGTAATTGCAGTATTCTTTTAGTAAAATAGTTTTTATTTTTGATTACGTAGATATATACTGTAACCATTGCAATCACAAGTACTACTAGCACGCAAGAAGTTATAATCCAGATATGTGACGATTCTTCTGAAGTGTTTTTTAGAGAGATATCTTTTATATGTTCCTGTTCTTTATACAATTGATGCAGTTTACTGAATGGGATATTTCCTAATGTTAATTGTGAGGTGTCAGTGCTCTTGATTTCATTACTTGTTGTCCGAATTGATGGAAGTACTAAGGGTTGTCCTATTATTATATTGGCATTGTTGATATAGAAATGATTAGTAGTTTGAAAACTGCAGCTAGTTGGTAATTGAATTAAGTAAGTTCCTCTTAATGTAACTATATCTGTTGATTTGCAATTTAATTTTATTTTTGTTGTCACTGGAAAAATTGCAATGTAATGGCTGTCTGTAACTTGCTCAATTAATTCATTTTTTATAACTATTGGTATGGATTTGCAATTGATGGAAGTATTAATTTTTAGTTGAAGTAATTGATGAATACAATCTTCCTTTATAATTTGGTGTGCTTCGTCGCAGTAATATACATAATGCAAATTTTTACATTCTTGTTCCCTGTAAAAGTAATCTTTGTCTCCAATATAGCCAGATATGGTTTTGGAGGAATAATTGTGGTATTAAATTTTGTACGGATAGGATATAGGTGATAGAAAGAGTATGTTTCAGGGTAAACAATAGGAAAATAAATAATAAAAACAATATTATAATTTGAAAAATATGCTTCTACATCTAATATATCATAATATTTGTGCATGCTAGAAATTTTGTTTCCGAAAATTAACTGATTTACCGAATAATGCTGAGTAACTGTTTTAATCATTAGTTCCAAATCTTCTATTTTCACAATTGCGCAAAATTTTAAGCCTTGCAAAAGTAACAGCGTTTTCTATATTGTTAAGAGTTTGTAAGATAATAGAAAGTGTGGTACTTATTTCATCTAAAGCGGTTTTGGTTAAAAGAAAATAATTGGTTTCGGAAGTGCTTGACTTAATAATTTCATTTAATTTTGTTGTTAGGCGATTTACACTGTAATGCACTTTTTGTAAATATTTTATATTGTCTTCTCTTTTACGAAAGTTTATTGAAGCATGAACCCATAAGGATGTTTTAATCCTGCAAGGAAAACTTGTAGGGCTTGATTACTATACATGTTCATTTTGAATGAACTTACATTTACATCACTTTCATGAAGAGCCAAATAATTAGAAATTGTGTTCAAAATTTTCCGAATTCTGACGTGAAAATCAAATGTACTTTCATTGGAAAGCTGTCTCAAATTATTTAAATCAAATGATAAACAGGTTTCGTTGCGAGAATCGCCAAAATTTTGTATTGATTCTGTTTTTATTTTTTCAATTGTTTTCGCGCCACTAATATTTATAACCTCGCGAGCAGCACCTTTAAACTTACTTATAATTGTACGATAAATAATTAGATTTTGATAATTTGATTGATTTTGGAAGTCATAAAAGTTTGCTATTATGAAGAATTGTAATTCATTTACATTTCCATCGAACTCCGGGATAGTTTTAGTATGTACTTTTAGAAAATGCGGAACACTGACACTGGCATTTGTAGTATTTGGTGTAGTCATTTTCTTTGAAACAAATTTCTAACTTTATTTATATAAATTTATGATTTTTTTTTTTTTTGTTTTGTAAAAAATAAACCTTAATTTTAGCAAAAACTTTAATATGAATATGCACTAAAATGAAAACAAAAGGACAACTAATCAAAATTTTAAATCAATTATATATATACATATATATTTAAATATCTTGTTTATATACGTCGTAATTTCCATATATTAATACGCGTTTAAATTATTTAAAACTACTTTTTTGTAAATTTATATTAATAATAATTTTAAATTATATATATATTATTTTTTTTTATACTTTTCTTTTAACTATTTATTCAAAAATAAAAATAGAAAGTTAATTAATTTACTACACAATTTTAATTTACTTTACAAAAGAAAACTAAATAAAATTGCATCAACTCAATATTTGAATATATAAATATTTATTTCTTTTATTCTTTTATATTTAGTAAAAAATAGTTTTCAACTATAGCATTTAAATTTATTAATTTACTCTAAAACACTTTCAAACAAGGAATGAGGATTTTAGAGGAATATGACTGGAGAACAAAAATGTACTTACAGGAAAATTTTTACTATGTCCGCTTTTTTGATAGACATTGATGATAATGATGTAGTTCACACAAAATGATGATTATGATGTTTATTTCACTATGAATACTTTCACAATAATTATTACAAGTTCTAATTATTAAAATTTCACTGTTATTTTTTCTAATTAGTTTATATATATTTTTTTTGTGTAAAATTACACATACGGTATATATATATATATATATATATATATTTTGTAAGTTCGGATTTCTTGCACTATAACTATTTAATTAATATAGATTAATTCAGTTCTCCACATAGATAATATATACTTAATAGATCGCCAACTCTCAAATATCTATAACAGCGCCACTCTTACATAGAAATTGAAATGGGAACTAAATTTTTCATGACCCTATTATTTTTTTTTCACTCCCAACCCTATTCTATTATTTTTTTTTCTCCCATAACGCCCATAACCCTTTTATTTTTTTTTTTAATTATAAATAAAAATAAATAAAGAAAATAATTTATAGCAAATTTTTTATTTTATTGATTTTCCTTTTTTTACAAAAATGTTTTTGGTAATACTTGAAGGCTTTTTTTTTGTATTGGGTCATCCGTTGCTGCCTGCATCCTGGAGGAACCGGAAAGTTTTCTGTTGAGGCCATAACAATAAATATGTATAAGTAGTTTTATACAATAATTTAAAAATTTAGAGATAGTGTTTAAATTCACAAATTCACAAATATATTTTCTAAACACCCTAAACACTGATCAAATATCAAAACATATGAATACAAAAACACAAAAGTTTTTAATTTTAAATGTTTGTAATCATAAACATAACCTCAAATATAAAATTGATAAAAAATTGCTAAAAATGAAAAATTGATAAAATGACACTAAAAACGACACTAGCGCTGCTGAAATTGAAATCGGAAATAATGTCAATTTTATAAACCATTTTCTTATTTTCTTCGAAGTTGAACGGCCGTGGTTCTCCACAATGGATACGAGTTACAAGTTAACGACTGCGCCAGTTATAATTAAACAACATATATACGATTATTATAATTTTATTTATTTAATATTTATTTATTTTTTATGTTTTAAATATTAATATATTTATTTTTACATAATTAAATTTAAATATGATACTTGTGAGATATGGAAATGATTAAAAATTACACATATGATTTATTAAAAAGAATTATAATATAGTAATAAGAATAATAAGATATCAATAATGCTGATATAACTTGCTGCAATGAAAGTTAGAAGATATTTTTTATTCAATAAAATTGGCGCAAGATTTTTTTGCATACAAAAACATGTTCGCATTTCTGGAGCCTCACTTTTTTTTCTCAAAATAACTCGAACTAATTTGTTATTACTTTGTTTAAGCCAAATGTTCAATCGAAACCAGTGGCGAAGCTAATGGTTTTATATCGGGTGTTCAGTTTTATAAATACTGTGCAGATAACTTCTTATTAGTAGGTTCAACAATGTTTTATGTTCAACAGTGGTTTGTAATTTACCGTTACCTTTCTAGCTCGTTTTTATTATTTTTCAAACGTTCAGTTAAGCCACTTAATTTGCTAGTCCTAATTTTGTAGACACAATCTAGATTACAAAACTAATGTGTGTAAATAATTGCAAAACAGATAATAATTACTGTTCCGAGATTGCGAGAACCTATTGTGGCAAAAAAAAAATATACTTTCTGTCTTATTAAATTTGTTTCAATTATTCTCAAGTTTAGTTTATATTACTCAATTATACAATTTAAAACTAAATTTCGAAAACTTATTGTTATCACTAAAGTTTTTTTTGTACGTTACATTCTCAATTTGGTATATTTAAATTAATGAAAATTTTTAATAGAAGAGGCGTCTATTACGATCTCTCGAAACATCAATTAATATATAGTTATTCAAATTTATACTTTTTCTCATTAATTTTTAATACAATAAAATAACTATTTAATTAATATAACTATTTAATTAATATAGATTAATTCAGTTCTCCACATAGATAATATATACTTTATAGATCGCCAACTCTCAAATATCTATAACAGCGCCACTCTTACATAAAAATTGAAATGGGAACTAAATTTTTCATGACCCTATTATTTTTTTTTCACTCCCAACCCTATTCTATTATTTTTTTTTTCTCCCATAACGGCCATAACCTTTTCTTTTTTTTTAATTATAAATAAAAATAAATAAAGAAAATAATTTATAGCAAATTTTTTATTTTATTGATTTTCCTTTTTTTACAAAAATGTTTTTGGTAATACTTGAAGGCTTTTTTTGTATTGGGTCATCCGTTGCTGCCTGCATCCTGGAGGAACCGGAAAGTTTTCTGTTGAGGCCATAACAATAATTATGTATAAGTAGTTTTATACAATAATTTAAAAATTTAGAGATAGTGTTTAAATTCACAAATTCACAAATATATTTTCTAAACACCCTAAACACTGATCAAATATCAAAACATATGAATACAAAAACACAAAAGTTTTTAATTTTAAATGTTTGTAATCATAAACATAACCTCAAATATAAAATTGATAAAAAATTGCTAAAAATAAAAAATTGATAAAATGACACTAAAAACGACACTAGCGCTGCTGAAATTGAAATCGGAAATAATGTCAATTTTATAAACCATTTTCTTATTTTCTTCGAAGTTGAACGGCCGTGGTTCTCCACAATGGATACGAGTTACAAGTTAACGACTGCGCCAGTTATAATTAAACAACATATATACGATTATTATAATTTTATTTATTTAATATTTATTTATTTTTTATGTTCTAAATATTAATATATTTATTTTTACATAATTAAATTTAAATATGATACTTGTGAGATATGGAAATGATTAAAAATTACACATATGATTTATTAAAAAGAATTATAATATAGTAATAAGAATAATAAGATATCAATAATGCTGATATAACTTGCTGCAATGAAAGTTAGAAGATATTTTTTATTCAATAAAATTGGCGCAAGATTTTTTTGCATACAAAAACATGTTCGCATTTCTGGAGCCTCTCTTTTTTTTCTCAAAATAACTCGAACTAATTTGTTATTACTTTGTTTAAGCCAAATGTTCAATCGAAACCAGTGGCGAAGCTAATGGTTTTATATCGGGTGTTCAGTTTTATAAATACTGTGCAGATAACTTCTTATTAGTAGGTTCAACAATGTTTTATGTTCAACAGTGGTTTGTAATTTACCGTTACCTTTCTAGCTCGTTTTTATTATTTTTCAAACGTTCAGTTAAGCCACTTAATTTGCTAGTCCTAATTTTGTAGACACAATCTAGATTACAAAACTAATGTGTGTAAATAATTGCAAAACAGATAATAATTACTGTTCCGAGATTGCGAGAACCTATTGTGGCAAAAAAAATAAATATACTTTCTGTCTTATTAAATTTGTTTCAATTATTCTCAAGTTTAGTTTATATTACTCAATTATACAATTTAAAACTAAATTTCGAAAACTTATTGTTATCACTAAAGTTTTTTTTGTACGTTACATTCTCAATTTGGTACATTTAAATTAATGAAAATTTTTAATAGAAGAGGCGTCTATTACGATCTCTCGAAACATCAATTAATATATAGTTATTCAAATTTATTCTTTTTCTCATTAATTTTTAATACAATAAAATAACTATTTAATTAATATAACTATTTAATTAATATAGATTAATTCAGTTCTCCACATAGATAATATATACTTAATAGATCGCCAACTCTCAAATATCTATAACAGCGCCACTCTTACATAGAAATTGAAATGGGAACTAAATTTTTCATGACCCTATTATTTTTTTTTCACTCCCAACCCTATTCTATTATTTTTTTTTTCTCCCATAACGGCCATAACCCTTTTTTTTTTTTTAATTATAAATAAAAATAAATAAAGAAAATAATTTATAGCAAATTTTTTATTTTATTGATTTTCCTTTTTTTACAAAAATGTTTTTGGTAATACTTGAAGGCTTTTTTTTGTATTGGGTCATCCGTTGCTGCCTGCATCCTGGAGGAACCGGAAAGTTTTCTGTTGAGGTCATAACAATAATTATGTATAAGTAGTTTTATACAATAATTTAAAAATTTAGAGATAGTGTTTAAATTCACAAATTCACAAATATATTTTCTAAACACCCTAAACACTGATCAAATATCAAAACATATGAATACAAAAACACAAAAGTTTTTAATTTTAAATGTTTGTAATCATAAACATAACCTCAAATATAAAATTGATAAAAAATTGCTAAAAATAAAAAATTGATAAAATGACACTAAAAACGACACTAGCGCTGCTGAAATTGAAATCGGAAATAATGTCAATTTTATAAACCATTTTCTTATTTTCTTCGAAGTTGAACGGCCGTGGTTCTCCACAATGGATACGAGTTACAAGTTAACGACTGCGCCAGTTATAATTAAACAACATATATACGATTATTATAATTTTATTTATTTAATATTTATTTATTTTTTATGTTCTAAATATTAATATATTTATTTTTACATAATTAAATTTAAATATGATACTTGTGAGATATGGAAATGATTAAAAATTACACATATGATTTATTAAAAAGAATTATAATATAGTAATAAGAATAATAAGATATCAATAATGCTGATATAACTTGCTGCAATGAAAGTTAGAAGATATTTTTTATTCAATAAAATTGGCGCAAGATTTTTTTGCATACAAAAACATGTTCGCATTTCTGGAGCCTCTCTTTTTTTCTCAAAATAACTCGAACTAATTTGTTATTACTTTGTTTAAGCCAAATGTTCAATCGAAACCAGTGGCGAAGCTAATGGTTTTATATCGGGTGTTCAGTTTTATAAATACTGTGCAGATAACTTCTTATTAGTAGGTTCAACAATGTTTTATGTTCAACAGTGGTTTGTAATTTACCGTTACCTTTCTAGCTCGTTTTTATTATTTTTCAAACGTTCAGTTAAGCCACTTAATTTGCTAGTCCTAATTTTGTAGACACAATCTAGATTACAAAACTAATGTGTGTAAATAATTGCAAAACAGATAATAATTACTGTTCCTAGATTGCGAGAACCTATTGTGGCAAAAAAAATAAATATATTTTCTGTCTTATTAAATTTGTTTCAATTATTCTCAAGTTTAGTTTATATTACTCAATTATACAATTTAAAACTAAATTTCGAAAACTTATTGTTATCACTAAAGTTTTTTTTGTACGTTACATTCTCAATTTGGTATATTTAAATTAATGAAAATTTTTAATAGAAGAGGCGTCTATTACGATCTCTCGAAACATCAATTAATATATAGTTATTCAAATTTATACTTTTTCTCATTAATTTTTAATACAATAAAATAGAAAGACAATTTTTTTGCAAAATATAAGGTTTTTGCATTTTTTATTGATTTGGTAATAGTACATAACATAAAAATTTAAATTATTGGATGAATTTCCAATATCTAATATTATAAATTAAATATATACTTTGGCTTTTACAATTCCAAAGTACTTGACCTAGCGCTTTCCCATAAATTTTAACCGACAAGAGTTCCAAGGCAGAACAAATTGGTACTTCGAACCTGCAAAGGATTCCTTCGTCTCAAGAAAAAGACAAAATTTTTGGCATTACATCAACTTTGCATTTTGATACTTAATAAAGGTGAGGTTTTTCTTTATTAATAGTGCAAATTTTTATTCCTTAAATTTAATCGACAAAATTAAAATGTTCCTGTTAAAAAAATGTGGTGATAGCGTGAATTTTTGTCTTCGGTACCAATTGAATCACGAGATATATAATAACTCAATTGCTCTTGAAATTGAACAAAAAAATTTCAATACCTTTGATAATTTTATGATACAAAAAAAAATTTTTTTTGTTCAAGATTTTAAAATTGGAGTTATCAAATTCTTATTAAATATTGAAAACATTCATATTTAAATTTTAAAATTTAATTTACTTAGAACATATTTTTACAAAAACTCATAGGTTTCCACATAAATGGAGAAATCTAACAAGGTCCTACTAAAGGTATCGATCTCAACTTGTACGAGCATCAGGATGAATACTGTGAAAGCAGTTCTAGGAGAGTTGCTGCGCACATTAAAAGCGTCTGCGTCTCCCTGACACTTTCTATTATATACTTTTGGACCTCGAAAACGTCTAGCAAAAAATTTTCATAAACTTTTTTTTCCCCATCAAACCCATCACCAGATAAAATCAAGTTTATCAGTGCGGAAACGAATTTAATAAAAAACCTACATGAATCATCAAATCAACATTAAAAAATATAAAAGTGCAGAAAAATTTCCAAATCTATGAAAAATTACGGTTTATAGTTATGGTGACGGGATAAAATGAGATCCTTCTTATAATAATAACCCACATGTAAACCTAACCTCAAAACCACCAAATCTTTACATAATCGACAATTACAATATCCTGTAAAACTGTTTTAAAGTAATCGCCTCTAAATCTGGATCCGAAACAAAATACATCAGTACGCAAATTCTAGGATTTGAAATCAATAACATACTGGGTAAGAATAACCACCTTATAAACGAAGTCCAAAGAACCTCCAGTAATTCTGCCGTTATCTACTGTAAAACTCCTGAGATTTCCAACTTTATCGTCTTGCATGAACTACTTAAAAATAAAAATATAAACTGCTTCATCCCGCTATCAGTTCTTACCAGAGCAACCATTGTAAAAGGCATTGAAACGGAATTTAACGAAGAAAAAATCAAACATAACATTGACTCTGGTAATTATGTTATTCATAGTATCAAAAGATTAAATAGAAGAATTGCGGACGAAAAATCAGGTGAATAGTCATATGTACCATCCAAAACTTTAGTTATTAAATTTTTAGGATCCAAAATTCCAGACTTTATTACACTTTATAACAACAGAATTACAATCGACATTTATAAGCAACCTATTCCGCAATGTTCGAACTGCTGGTCTTTTGGTCATTCTGCAAAATTCTGCAAGTTTCAAGAAAAATGTATAATGTGCGGTCAGACACCCCCAATGCATCAATCAAATGTTCTGCACTAATTGGAAATGACAACATAAAGCCTCCTCTCCAGAGTGCACCGAAAAAAATAGACAGAAAGTAATTAGACAAACCATGTCTTATAGAAACTTAACTTATGGGGAAGCCCAAAAGGAATTCTCGAAAACTTTGCTCAGCCAAATACTAATCGATTTGCCGCACTTTTCAATTACGACGACGTACTATCAAACACAAACGTAAAATTATATCAACTCCATCTATAATAGAGTCGAAAAAAGTATCTAGACCTAACACAGCAACGCAAAAGAAAATTGTTACACCACCAACCATAACATCAACACCAACTCCAGTAAACAAAACATCAAACCAACTTCAAAATAATTCTAACAACTCAATAATATAACTTTTACTCAACATAACTTATACTCAGAAAATGAAAAAACTACCACCCAGAAAAGTGAAAAATCACACAATACCTCAAAAGAATCTGCACCACTAATAAATATTAAAAATCAACAAGTTAGATAAACAAACAACATCTCTACCAACTATAAAAAACCAACTCGAACAAAACATGTGTAACGTTCCTCCTGCCTCAATATTGTGGTAGTATCGATGAAGTTCTTTAAGAGTGGCACACCTAGTTAGCTAGCACTTCCTAGCTCGTCGGATTAGGGAGGGGTGTTCTTTCTCTCTCAAACCTCAGCACCGTTGACAAATAGTTTACATGCCAGAAAAAAAAAAAAAAATAATCAAAATAACCAACTCAAAATGGAACTGAAAATACTAAATTTAAAACCCCTAAAAACAAAATAAATTGTAATCAAGATTGCTTCGTGAAAACAGGAACGTGTCGGGGAGAAATTAGCTGTTAATTCCATCCCATTTGCCCACCCTTCCATGTGACTCTGAAACCAAAAAAAATGTATATGTGGTCACCCTAACGTAATTAGGAAGAATTCTTTCCAATTATCTACATGATCATGGTGATGCTAGGGAGAAGAACAATAATATGGGCAACATTTACATGTTAAACGTTAAATCATTAACACATATGCCACACACCTGTCTAATAAAAAATATCGGAAATGCAAAATAGGAAACTTTGATATTGTTAATTTGTTTTTTCTTTTTCTGCAATTTTTATTTTTCCAATTTAATAAAATGATCATCAGGATACTTTCATAATTTTCTCAAAAAAACCGTTGAAACCGAATTTATAAGAAAATATAATTTTTTTGTTGCAATTTTGAAATTATGTTAGGTGATTTTCGAAATATAATATATAGTGGTCATACTTTATTACTTAAAAGCTCACAAAAAAACAATTTTTTTTTTCTCTTTTATAATTTCATACAAACAGATTTTTTTCTTAACAAAAAAAAATTTAATTTAATAAAAAAACAATTATCTGATTATATCAAGGTCCATAGATGTTTGGTTTCTCCCAATTTCACTTTTGGTGTTGGATTTTTCGATGTTCTACTGCCTTATTTCAATATGGCGAATCTGCTTTCGCCCGATGAAAAAAAAAACAATTTTCTTCAATAAACCAATATTGGATTGGATATAATAAAAAAACCTTTTTTTTTTAATTTAGCTTTTATCTAAAATTTTTTATTTATATTTCAGTTAATTTATTGTAAATTATAATTTAATAATATAGTTTAATTATTATAAAATATAGTATAATAATATGGTTTATTTATTATAAAATATAAGTTCAGTAATTTTAATTTTCAATAATCTATTATTTTGATTTAAGGCAGCCAATTTACTTTACACCACAAATTTCTTTATTTTATTTTTCAGTAAATGACTTTAGATTTTAAACATCATTTTTAAAAGTAGACATCATTTTTTAGTTTTCTTTTCTTTACTTTTCATAAATTTTAGGGTTTTTTCTTTATTTCTTTATTTACAAATGAATTTTCAAAATTTAGCCAAAAAAATCGGAACTGTTTTAAAATTACATATAAGTTTTTTTTTCTTTTAACAAAAATGATTTCCGATAATTAATAAATTTTAATTTATTTAGTTTTTTTTTACATAAAATTAATTTAGTTTTTAAAAATTATTCAACTCTTTTTAAATTCAGATAATTTTTAATTTAATTTTATTTATTTTATTGAATATTTATTATTATAATTGATAAAAAATTATATATCTATTTGTTTTGCCTTATATTTTACATTTTGTTTTCTTGTAAAAAAATTATTTATTATTTTAGGTTTATACACCAAAATTACTTTTTATTTTTTCACACAAAAAAAAATACAAAAAAAAAACTATATTTTCCATGTTTTTTTCATCATAAAACTACTTAAAAAAATTAATACAAACCATGACTGATCTTCTTGACCATCAAAAACTTTCTTTTCTTATCAATTATTATCAATTATCTAAAAAAAAAAACTAAAAAACTCTAATAACCAAATCAGGCGATTTTAAGAAAAAAAAATCAATTACTTATTTATCATCAAAATTTCTAATTTTAGAATACAAAATAGAATTAACACTGGGGAACATTCACCTACTCATTGATACAGGCTTGTCTCTGATTATAATATTAATACCTTACACACTAAGGAACGAGATAAGGAATAAGAAAACAACCCTCCAAATTCTAAAATAAAATAAAAAAACTAACAACGTAAATCTGTAGCATGGAAATTACCAACTTCATTACCTTTCATATCTTTGACTTCAAATAGAGATGAACCCAACCGTTTAATTATTCTAGCTTTTACAAATTTAGGACCTAGTTTAGCATTATACCCATCAGCTGCTTTACTTAGAGTAAAATACCGACGGAAAATTTCTTGTCCTGGCACAAACTGAATCTCTTTTCCCCGCAAATTGTATGTTTTAGTATTTCGATTGAAAGCTTTTCTAATATTATCCTGCGCGATTGGTCTTATCAATTGTAATTTATCATGACGATCAATCTGATCTTCACCTTGTTCAAGAATATTTAACTTACGCAATAAATTGTGATTAATCATATTTTGCCCAAATAATAGAAAATAAGGGGAATACCCGATCGATGGATCCAAAAAAATTTCAAAGGTGAGCTTATACTACTCAAATTAACATCCCATTTGCTATGATCACCCATTATATGAGCAATTAATACAAACCATAACTGATCTTCTTGACCATCAAAAACTTTCTTTTCTTATCAATTATTTTCTCCGATAATCAATCTAAAAAAAAATATCTAAAAAACTCTAATTAACCAAATCAGGCGATTTTAAGAAAACAAATCAATTACTTATTTATCATCAAAATTTTTAATTTTAGAATACAAAATAGAATTAACACTACTCACCTACAGGTACCAGGAAGTTTGGCTCTGATTATAATATTAATACCTTACACACTAAGGAACGATATAAGGAATAAGAAAACAACCCTCTAAATTCTAAAATAAAATAAAAAAAACTAACAACATAAATCTGTAGCATGGAAATTACCAACTTTATTACCTTTCATATCTTTGACTTCAAATAGAGATGAACCCAACCGTTTAATTATTCTAGCTTTTACAAATTTAGGACCTAGTTTAGCATTATACCCATCAGCTGCTTTACTTAGAGTAAAATACCGCCGGAAAATTTCTTGTCCTGGCACAAACTGAATCTCTTTTCCCCGCAAATTGTATGTTTTAGTATTTCGATTGAAAGCTTTTCTAATATTATCCTGCGCGGTTGGTCTTATCAATTGTAATTGATCATGACGATCAATCTGATCTTCACCTTGTTCAAAAATATTTAACTTACGCAATAAATTGTGATTAATCATATTTTGCCCAAATAATAGAAAATTATGGGAATACCCGATCGATTGGTGCAAAAAAAATCAAAGACGAACTTATACTACTCAAATTAAGACCCATTATATGATCACCCATTATATAGGATCTAATACCGGCAATAATAGATCTATTTACACGTTCTGAAGCATTTCATTGAGGTGAGTACAAAGCTGTATATTTTATTTATTTGTTTTGCCATATCAGACAACATTAATATAAAAAATACAAAGTTTAAACATTAAAGAATAAATTATTTTATAGTTTCAAGAACCAAATGTCGAAATGAAGTTTTCGATATATCAGTGCTGTAAAATCTGGAAAATTGATTGAAAGCTCTGGAACATCTGTTGAAAGGTTCATTGGCACAGTAGTTTGATCTACATTTCTTTTCTAATAAAAATTTAGGGTTTCATAAGCTTCTAGTGCAAGTATTAATAGTAATTTTGCACATGTGGTCTCAGTTGATGTAGTTACTGGTCAGGTAATAAGCAAACATAGCATCTAGAAATAGTCGTCTGCTATGCAGTGATTTCATATTTATTAACTGCAGACGGCTAGTGTAAGGAGGGCGCTGGTAAATACTACGGTCCCAAGGTAAACCTCTAAGTGCGAATATTAAAAAAAAATTCTGCACAGACTCTAATCTTTGAATATCACACGCGTACATCGGTGACCAAATGAAGCTGCAGTACTCCATGGTAGGACGAACATATGAGCAAAAGAGTGCTTTAGTGACATAGAGATAATTAAATTCCTTAAACATTCTTTTAATGAAACCTAACTTGCTTTTAGCGTTGCAGTAAATCTTGTCAAGGTGCTCTTTGAATGTTAGTTAATTGTCCATTAAAATGCCAAGATCCTTGACACGTTCAGATCTTTCAAGTTTTATATTGCCAATGAAGTAGTATTTAGTAATATTTTGACGACGACGACTGAAAGATATGACGCCGCATTTGTCTGTGTTTAAGCGCATACCATTATACATACACCAGTTGTCCAAAATGTTTATGTTCGATTGTAGAATTGTGTAATCAGTCGAATTTTTAACAGAAAATGTATATTTTTAGATCATCTGCATACAGCGAATATTTACACTTTTTGAATAACGATGTCAGATCGTTGATAAAAGTTAAAACAATAGTGGACCCAAGTAACTTCCTCGTGGTACTCCGGATGAAACCTCAATTAATTCGGAGCACGTGCTATTTATTTTTACGAATTGTTTCCTCTTGATCAGATAAGATGAGATCCAATTCAGCATTACACCACCTACACCGTATTTAAGAGTTAGTAGTTCGTGATCGAACGCTTTACTGAAATCTGTATAGATTGCATCAACTTGATTACCTTTATCCATTTCAAAAATAATGAAGGACGTGTAGTCACTTAGATTGGTAACAGCTGATCTGCCTTTCATAAAACCGTGTTGATGGATAGAGATAAATTTACACAGATATTCGTATAGCTTACATGTAACTAACTTTTCAAAGAGTTTAGGAATTGCTGATAGAAAAGCTATACCACGATAATTCCTGATGTTAGTTCTATCCCCACTCTTGAAAATTGGACAAATAGATGATATTTTCCAACGATCTGGGAATATTCCTAAAGACAATGATGCATTGAAAATGTGCAATAGTGGTGCGACTAAATGAGGTGCCAGTTTCTTTAAGAATAACGGTGGAATATTATCTGGTCCACAATTTTTGGTACTATCTAACGATAGAAGTTCATTCAACAATTCTGCATGACTTATAGAAATGTTAGTGAAAGATTGTTCAACATTTGCAAGATAATCAAAATTTATCTTTGTTAAAGGATAATTTTCCAGTGTAAACAGAGTTGAAGAACTGACCAAATTTATTACTTATATCAGACTCCGTTGAAACATCAATGCCACCAAGTTGCATTTTCTGAGGTAATACAATCGATTTTGTTTTATAGTTGATGTCTTTTTATTTCAGAACTCGTTTTAGATATAAAGTTGTTATAACAAATTAACTACAGTTGCTGGAACTCAAAACTGATTACGATTTTTTAAATTTATCAAATTTTTGTCATACTAGGGTGGTGACTTAGTGACGCGTACAACCTTTTTTGGCACACTTAAATCTATTAATTCCGACAACTTATTGTGAAAATTATCAACCTTATGATTTAAGTCACCGTTATGAACGGTGAAATCACACTGTGTTAGTAGACATGAAATCTGGAGTGGTATCACCTAATGTGATATGTGATTATCAACTTTCACAAAAAAAATCTAGCTGCACGTAATGTGATGGTCACACGTATTATGACATTTTTGTGATCATTTTAATGTGACAGCTATTTAACTATCACATTGTGTTTATTTATATTACTTTTTCCATGTGATAAATTGTTTTCTAATAAAATAGTTATTTTTTACTAGTTTTTTTTTATAATTATTATTACAAGAAGGTGTTTTATCACACAGACCAATGTAAATAAAGTTTTAGATTTAAAAAAATTTATATCTTATAAACAAAAATTTTATTAGGGCAAATCGTGAACAAATAAAAATTATTACTGAATTTATGGAAAAAAATTCGGTATTGGCTAAATAGTTTGTGCCAAAGACTGCTCAAGGAAGGCAAAATTCCAGTCAGCAATGGGAGAAATTAAACAATAAATTAAATGCTAGTTGTCCACCAATCAAAAATGTTGCTGAATGGAAAAGAGTAGGTTGATTCTTTAATTTCTAAGATGTAAATATATTATTTATTATCTCATATTAAGGTATGGAGTGTCCGGAAATACAACACTAAAGCTAAATTGGTGAAAAACAAAAAATCAATTGGTAAAACAGGTGGAGGACCGTACAATGTTACAATGCTAACAGAAGCAATTGTAACCGCCTGTGGACTGGAAGCAATAGTAAGTGGCATACCTTTTGCTTTCACGTTTGGTACCACTAGCACCGAAGATGGTTAGTGTATTTTATTAATTAAATATGTTATTTTAGTATTCCAATTTTTTTTTTAGCTTTTTACAATGTAGATAAGAAATTGTTATTGAACATTCCACAGAATTGATGGAAACATCAAACATGGAAGAACAGCAAGATGTTGAAAATATGGAAAGCAATATAAAAATTACACCAAAACGATTGCACCTACTTATAGGTTTAGTGCAACATCACAAAGGCAGAAAAATGATTTATTGAAGGAGCAGGTGGATCTTCAAAAAAAAAATGTTGCAGCAGCAAACTGAATTTGGGGAAAAAGTTATTGAGAACCTATCTGCAATAAAACATGCAATGTTACAGCAAATTGCACTTATGAAAGAAAGAAATGATGACTCCAAAGAATCTAAAAAAAATGAATTGGGATTAAAAGTAATGGAGTTGGATATAGCTAGAACTGCCAATGAAATAAAAATGTTAGAATTGGAAAAAAATAACTATATAGATGATATAATACTTGTATATATATATAATATTACTAGTGTAATTAGCTGTGAAATAAGTGTTCATATTTGTAATCATTTAATTTAAAAATAAGTTCCTTGTGATATATATAGTTATTGGATCTCAATTTTTTGTTTTCAATTTATATTTTATTAATTTAATGTATATAAATAGTTTAATACATATAACTACATATTTTTACAAAATATGTAGTTAGTAGTATATGTATATTTAATTTTAAATGTAATATAAACTAAAATCATATTTAAAACTAATAATTTTATTCTTCGACTGAATTCAAATATATAGAAGAAAAACATATAATTAATATTTTTTTAACAAAGAGATAGAAAACTGAATGAAAAGAATAATAAAATACAAATTTGTGAAATATTATATAAATATTTTATATTAATAAAAATTTTATTTCATTTTATTTAAATAAATATGTTTTTTGATTTTGATTTTGATTGAAATACAGCGAAATAATCTAATTAGAAAGTATTGAAAAAAATTTGGGCTAAATTTATCGAATACACTTTTATGGTAAATGTTTATTCTCATATATATTTTTTTTTTTATATATATAAAAAATGTTATCCATTAATTTCTGATAACAAATTAGAAGTGATAAATACAATTAATTAATTTTAAAAGTAGGAATATCTAAATAAAAACAATTGTTGTATTGGATAAAATGTCATTTTGCATTTTTAAAATTTAAGAATGATTTATTAATTTATTATTATTTATTTATCCAAAATTATTGAAAAACAATTTAAATTTTAAATTATTAGTTTAGCCCATCTCTAATAGCATCACGGATTCTAACTGCTTCTCTTCTTGGTGGCTCTACGTGTGAATAATCGTCATTATCAGGTGGTGACCTGTAATTGTTTACGTCTGGAAGAGGTATGTTAAAATTGCAGCACAAGTTGTGAAGTTCTGTGCATACATTTATAATTTTCAGTACCTTCTCCGAAGAATAGCGATATTTTCGCTCCTCTAGGATTATTCGCCACCGAGCTTAAATTAAAAAAAAAGTTTAAAAAAATTATTTAAAAAACAACCGTCATACTTTTTAATATTCCAATGCAATGTTCAACAACGTGTCTGGCTTTACTGTGAATATTATTGTATTTAGCCTCTGGACTATTTTCACCAGGTGCACGGTAAGGTATCATAAGGAAAGGTTCAAGAGGGTAACCACTATCCCCTAAAGCAATAAAAATAAGTAATATGATATTTCTTATTTCAACAAATAGATACCTAGGAGCCAACAGTTTCTCCTATTAGCATTCCAATTGCGTTTCATTTCTTTATGCTCAGCGGATTCGCGCCATACGAAACTGTCATGTGCACAACCACCAAACTTTGCGTTTATAGCTAAAATCCTAGCATTTTCATCACAGATCTGCAAACAATTATATTTAGTTTAATTTTTATAATATTTTATTTCTATAGTTACTATCATCGCGTTTATACTATGACGTGCCTTCCGATTATAAAACATGTGTTTGTTTTCCTTGGGCCTTAATATCATCACGTGAGTCCCATCAATGCAATCTACAACTAAAAATAATGATAACATCAAATTCTATGATGTTGTTGTATAAAATTAAAATTGTAACCAACATAAGGTTCAATTACCTGACACGCGTAATTTAATAAAATATTTTCTTTCAATAAAATATTTTCTTTGTTAGAATAACAAAAATTAAGATCGATGATTTTTGTAATGCAATTTTAATTTTATTAATTTTAATTCGAGAGTTGATTGGTATCGCTTAAAGTAATCGGTTGATATTATAAAAAGAAAGTTATTAAAAAATTAAACTGGCGTGGTGATCAGTCACCACGCCAGGATTCTTATTATAATATTTGTTAAAAAATAAAATAATAGTAAAATAAATAATATATTAATATTGAAAAATATGTCTTGTGAGTTTTTATTAAATAAGAATAATTATGTTATTAAAAATATATATAACATTTTGGCGCAGCCGGTTAAGTTAAATATACTTATTTAACTTAAAAAGAATTTTCGCGAATTGCCATATCGGTCATCGTAATTTAATTATTTGTTAATATTAAAAACTATAAACATTTTTGTGATTTATAATATTATATAGAAAATACATATAATATTAGAATAGACAAAGTTTATTTTAGTACAAAATTTGGTAGCGCGAGACTTTTAATTTTATTAATACGGTATTACAAATAGTATTTGAAATGTGATAAACATTACATATTTGATTTATCTGTTCGTTTTGTGGTCGAAATTCTAGAATTATATAAACATTATTTACTTACAAAGTTGTTTTTTTGTTGTAAATACATACAATTTTTTTTTAAAGACAATTTTTTTTGTGTCTACAAAAATTTATATTAAAATGTATAAAATCATAATTCGGAAAAAACAGTGGTTCTTAATTTTTTTAATCTATAATAAAATTATAAACTGGCTTAATATTTAATTTAGAGTAAAAATAATGTTTTTGTAACGTGTTTAATTTTAGTTTAAATATTTTCAATAAATGTTTTAAAAAATTTTATAGACAAAAAAACTGAAATATAGCATAAATAATATAATAAATAATAAAACAAATATAGTGAAAAGTGGTAGAAATTTTATGTACGATTAATGTTAGTGATTTTTTGTAAATATTTATATTAAAAATAAAAATAAATTAAATAGTAACGTAGTAAAATACAGTGAATATTAAATATTAAATTATATTTAAAAAATTTTTTTAAATGAAACAGTTAAATTTTAATATTTGAATACCGTACTATAAATAGTGAAAATTATAACAGTCTTTTTTAATTAAAATCTTAAAGAAAATTAAAGATTGAAATAGTAATTTTAAATGTTTAAATAAACTTAATTGTAAAGTTAATTGTAAAGTTGTTTTGAAGATTATTTGAATTATTTATAAATACAGTGCGTTTAGAGTGTATTAATGGTAAAATTTTGACGGTATTTTGAAATTAAAAATAATTTATGATAAATAAAATAATGGAAAAGGTTGTGTGTGAATAGAAATCTATCTGTAAAATTTATAATTTAATTATTTTTTTTGTTAACTTTGAATAATTGATAATGAACGGTGAAATTGTGATACAATTTGTTTTTAAAGAAATTTTAATAAAATTTAAAACTGAAATAATAAATTGTTAAAGATAGTGAGTGCATAGTAATATTCAATTTATTGCTTGTGTTTATTGAAAAAATTGTAAATTATATAAAAAATGTAGAAAAGTTTAAAATAATTATAGATTATTGTGTTGTGTTGAAAACAGTGAAATACTAATAATAAATAATATAATACAGAAATAAATAATATAATAAATAGTTTAAAATAATAACTGACTTGATTTTAAAAAATAAATAAATAAAATAAATTAATTTAAAATAAATAATAATACATATAATTGACAAGTAAATTACTCATTGGAGCAGTAGGAGGCGTCTAGGGTAAAACAGGTACCTTTTAAAAAAATTGTTGTATTTGATTAATTTGGCAAAGACTCAGTTCGATGTTATAATGAAGTTCAATTTAAAAAACGTATTTTCAAAAATTTCCAATTATTATTCAAAATAAAAAATGTGATGCTGAATTATTTAATAGACTAAATACATCAACATTAAATAATCATTTAATACATTTAATGAAAGGTTTAGCTGCTGGTATGACGTACATTTAACGTTTCAATTACACTACAAAATCAATTGAATTTATTAACCAATCCAGATTCATCATTTCCCGAAAAACTATTAGCGTATAATCAAACAAATCGTCCTTTTGTATACTTTGTAACCATCAGATTGAAAGAAACAAGCTAAACAAGGATACGTTAAAGAGAATTTAAATGCTGATAAGAAATTAAACAATTACAAAGGCTGAAAGAATTTTTAATACAAAAAACGCATTATTTTATCGCAATTTTTACAATGATATAATTTAATTTTATTAATGAAAAATAAACAAATATTACATAAACATAATTTACATATTGAATAAATGATTTTCTTGTGTAACAGTAAGTTTTTTTTAAAATATAAGATTCTACTAGAAGTCAATTCAATTAGTTACTGTATTTATATGTTATATATTATGTATTTAAATAAATTTATTTATATCGATAAAAAAAATAGTTAAATGTTTTATGAGATGAATTATAATTATGAATAATTATGGAATTTGGTAGATTTTGAAACAAGAGTCCTAGCTAAGGGGTGGATCTTGGTATAAGATTTTAGTTACATCGGATTTTTATATAGAAATGTGAACATTTCAGTTGGCGGAGTTGTGCAAGAGCTGTAAATGATACAGCCGATCTTTGCAATTTCCAATACTATAAGATGTGTTACACTATATATAATAAATGTAAAAACTATAATTTATTGGGATTAATTAAATATCGTATGGTACAAAAGTTGTATCAAGAGCTGTCGTTAAAACAGCGGATCTTGACAACAATTAGACCAGCGATATATTATTTGTTTCAACAAATTTAGGTTGTATCAAGAGCTGTAATTAAAACAGCCAATCTTGTCAACCATTAAATTCAATAAATTTGTTTTTTTTTTCTAACTAAAATATTCGAGAACTTATGTAAAATAACATTTAGATAAATTATATTTATAAACATCGACTTCCAGTAACTGATTGAATTTCGCTTCAAATAGTGTAGTAAAGTAAAAATCAGAAAGGAAATTAAATACAAAGTAAAATGTAAAAAAAGTATATGTATGGTCTAATTTTTCTTAAAGAAATAAATATTTAATATTGGTATATTTATGTATATTAAATTGAGATGAAATATTATTTAATTAATAATTTTAAAAAAATGGAAGGAGTTATAGGATAATAATAATAATAATTATGATAAACGTGGTCCGCAAACGAGACACCTAGTACAAGTCTATTATTACAAGTATAAGAGAACCAAAATTGTTCTCAGTAATTTTATACCATTGTAATATATAATATATAACTAACGCATCGAGTCACGATCGTTATCAGTCAGTTATATATATTCGATGCGATAACAACAAAAATAATTGTAATTGTATATTCATATAATATATTGATATTTAAATAAAGTAGTGTTAAAAAGGAACCATGTGTTTTTATTAACAATACCACTACAATTGGTGACCCCGTTATAAGTAACGCGTACAGATATTTTTTTTCCCAATAAAATACTACAATTTTTTTTAAAAAAGATTACATACATTTAATTATTAATAATATTTTATTTAATATTTTAATAAATTCGAACGCTATAAAATAAAAGTGCAACAAAATTCTCATCGCACATAGTGGAAAACAAATTTTGTTCGATTTCATAAAGTTATATATATAATAAAATATTGGATATAAAATTTCATCGAGAAGCAGCATCAAACAATATCCAGAAATCATCAAACGAATCATCATCATCTAGATAAAATATCACACCATTATCCAGATTCATCCTCATCTACGCCATCAACGATCGTCTCATCTCAAAATTTCACCCAGCAACAAGAAAAACGTTGATTTTAATAATTCAAGAAAACGTATCAAGTAACAAAATTTAAATATATTGTCTATACTAAAATTTAAAAGTTTTAAAATTATTTGCTTAGAAACTAAATAATAAAGTTTTTTATATTAAACAAATTTTGTAAAAGATACCGTAAAAAACGTTATAAAGTTACAACAATGAAGACAAATTTTAATTAAACCACGGGTGGAAAAGTACAGTCCACACAACAATTTTATAACAATAACGATCATATCAAATTTTAAAATTAAAATTATAAAAAACTTTATCTGAATTTTAAAAAAGTTTTCAAAATTATATTCTTCTATAAATTTAAATAAAAAATTGAAAATTATTAAAATTTATATATTTTTTTAAAAACAAATTTCATTATTAAAAATTAAATTTTTACAAAATTAATAAATAAATATTAGTCCTATTTTATATATTTTACAAAATAAGATACCTTTACATTATAAGTTTTATAAAAAACTTATATAAAAGTAAAATTATTAGCATTATTATACATAAAAAAAAATAATAAATATTATATTCGAAATATAAATATAATAATGGTAGTAAACATGAAAGATACATAAGCTGAAATATTAATATTATATACGATAGAAATATTAGATTCATAAAAAACATTATTATATCTAAGATAATGAAAAATAAAAATTAAATTCGCACAACAGTAAATATTTTCTGTAACTATAAATTTAAACATTTTATAAATATATTACATTTTATTATTACATATTTTTATATATTACAATACATATATTCTTTAATTCAAAAAAATATTACTATATACAAAAACAATTGTATACTGACATAAAATATATATAATTGACTATCACAATATACTGGGTGTACCGGCTGCGTCAAAAATTTTGAATTCCGTTTATCGTAATACCAATATCGTTTATATAAAATACAAGATATACGAAATAGTATTAAATAATATCGCATTATATTAATAATAATAACGCATATCATATTAATTTAACAATACAATAATTATTAATATTTTCTGATATATTTTCAAAGAAAATTGTATTTTCATATGTTATTTTCCGCAATTTAATTTTGTGCTAAAATTCCGATTTTAATCATTTAACAAATATATATGTATATATATATTATTATAAAAAAAATTTGATAATCATTTTAATTAAAGTACTATTTTCTTAATTATGAACTTTTGTTTTAAATAATTACGTTTAACATATACAGGGTGTACGATTTTTTGTTAATATAATATTTTCATCTCTGGATTACGAATTAATAGACTAATAATAAATAAATATTTTCGATATTGGTAAAAAAATTTTAATTACCATATTTCTAATTACCTTATTTTGAGTAACCGTTTGTTATATAATACCGATTCCGAAGTATTTACAATAATATTACGAATTATATTTAATTTCGGACGCAATCAGTCCCTTTCATAATGTCAAATACGGAAGAAACTATATGTGTTGCGGAAGTCAATACAATTACACGTATTAAATTAGCTCAATTCTTCGACAAAAACCCGGAATTGTGACTTATAGTAGCGGAAAGCCAATTCAATCTTCACAAGTCAATCAAAGACGACGACAAATTCAACCATACATTGGCCGCACTACCACAAGACATCGCGTTATCGGCTTTCGACATCTTGAAAAATCCCAATCCGTCAGTTCCAAAATACGAGACATTAAAAAAAGCATTGATTGATAGACATAGTATATCTAACGAAAAACGCTTAGACAATTTATTATCTGGGTTAAATGAGATAGGCGATCTTAGCCCGTCAGAATTTTTTAGGGTACTGTCAAACCAGGCTGGGGATTCAGCACTAATCGACAAGGAATTAGTAAAACGTATATGGTTAAAAAGGTTACCGCAATCCCTACGTACTTCGGTGGCAGCCTGGGCCGATAAAAATATATAAGAAATTCTACCGATCGCGGACAAAATATGGGAAGTATCTCAACCCTTGACATCCATTGCTGAACTTGCGGCAACAAATTATCTAACCTCTCATCGAGAGAAAACATTGACACACCCCACTGCAACTGAACAAAATCTCGTGAAAGAAATAAGCGAAATAAATGTTTTTTAAAACAGACTTGACATTGGTGACCGCGGCCGGTATAGAACCAGATCTACATCGCACTCAAGACGGAAATCTAGATCCAGTACGCGAAACAACGATAATTTTTGTTATTTCCATAGTCGTTTTGGTAATAAGGCACGGAATTGTAGACAACCTTGCACTTACAAAACCAATCCGCAAACCACTACTACCAAAAATTTAAACTAATTAATTCCACTGTTAACGCGGCGGACAGTGGAACAAGTCAATCCCGCCGTTTATTTATTAGGGACCAAGAAAATGCGTTACGATTTTTAATCGATTCGGGTGCTGAAATTTCTGTGATGCCATACAATTTATTTCCACATGAAAATAAAGACACAGGGTGTTTGTTATCAGCTGCGAACGGCACCAAAATATCGACGTACGGAATAAAATTATTGAAACTCGATCTCGGACTGCGACGTGCATTCACCCACGCTTTTGTATTAGCGGCCGTAGATAGGCGACGATTTTTTGTCGAAATACAATCTGCTCATCGACTTGAAAAACCGTCGTTTAATAGATAATTCCACGTTATTACAAGTGAATGCAATAATAACCAAAGCCAAAACACCTACACCTAAGATATTTAGTATCGGCAACGAATATGGTCTGATTTTAAAAGAATTTCCATCATTAACAGAATTGCCGAATTATAACCACCCTGTTAACCACCATGTACGCCATTATATAGAAATATAAATCACAGCCCCGTCCAACAAACCTCGCCGACTAGATTCCGAAAAGCTAAAAGCAGCTAAGCTAGAATTCCAACATATGGTGGAATTAGGTATATGCCGGCCCTCAAAATCGCGATTCGCATCACCCCTGCACATGGTAAAAAAAAGGATAATGATTGGCGACCATGCGGCGATTATCGGAAATTAAACGCAATCACCGTACCCGACAGGTACCCAATACCACACATTCAAAGCTTCTCGCTACAACTAGCTGGTTGTACGATCTTTTCAAAAATTGATTTAGTACGTGCATACCACCAGATTCCGATGGCAGAGGAGGATGTAGAGAAAACGGCAATTGCAACCCCTTTCGGCCTATTCGAATTCACACGGATGCCGTACGGATTACGGAATTCAGCACACACGTTTCAACGTTTCCTAAATGAGGTCACTAATGGTCTAGATTTTCTGTTCTGTTATATAGACGACATACTTATAGCAAGCAAAAACGAAACAGAACATAAACTACACTTAAAACTGCTATTCAAACGTCTTACCGAATACGGCTTAAACATCAAAGCCTCGAAATGCGTATTCGGCGTAAAATCCCTGGAATTTTTAAGTCACACCATATCAAAGGATACTACTATCCCAAGAAAAAGTGACCGCGATAAAAAATTTCCCAGAACCAACGACAATCCGCCATATTCAACGATTTCTAGGCATGCTCAATTACTACCATAGATTTATACCGCGACTAGCAGAAAAACTAGCCCCAATACACGACCACCTAGCAGTATTAGTGAAAAATAAAAAATCAAAAAAACAATTCTCGTGGCCAGATGAATGCAATATCAAGTTTAACGAAGCAAAAAATTCACTCGCCACTGCAACCCTACTCGCGCACCCAATCGAGCTCGCAAAATACAACATCACAACTGATGCATCGAACACAGCTGTCGGAGCTGTGCTTCAACAATACATAAACACAGGTTGGGAACCTCTAGGATTTTTCTCTAAAAAATTATCGCCCGCGGTAATTAAATTATCGGCATTCGATAGAGAGCTGCAAGAGATATATTTAGCGATAAAGCACTTTAGATACTTCGTTGAAGGAAGACAATTTTCTATATATACAGATCACAAACCTTTATGTACGGCAATCATGTCTAAAGCCGAGCGTAGTCCACGCCAACTACGACACTTAGATTATATTGCACAATTTACGAGCGATATAGAGCATATAAAAGGTACCCACAATGTAGTCAGTGATTGTCTGTCTAGATACAACGAAGTATCAGCAGTGTCTTTAAACGACCTGCCAAAAACGCAGAAAAATGACGACGAACTGCAATATCTGTCCACCAAGTCAAAAGTTGAGTTAAAGCGAATTCGAATACCAGACTACGACGAAGAAGTATGGTGTGAAGTGTCGAACGGTAAACACCGGCCATACATTTCGAAAAACTGGAGAAAGGAAATCTTCGAGACCCTTCACGGCTTATCTCACCCCGGCATAAGAGCAACACGTAAACTCATGAATTCCAAGTACTTTTGGCCGAAAATGAATACCGACGTAAGCTATTGGGCTAAAACATGTCGTGGCTGCCAACAATAAAAGTCAGCCGCCATACAACGTCGCGTTTCGAAAAATTTACAACTCCTAGCGAAAGATTTCAACACGTACACGTTGACATTGTCGGACCGCTTCCCACGTCAAATGGTTTTACATACATTCTTACAATGGTTGACCGTTTCACACATTGGCCTGAGGCAATCCCTATGAAGGACATGACTGCACTTACAGTAGCGACAACCTTCTACGAAAACTACATTACTAGATTCGGAGTTCCGTCCGTAATTACTACCGATCAGGGTGCCCAATTTCAATCAAAACTGTTTAGGGAACTAGGAAAACTTCTTGGCATGAATAGAATCAGAACTAGTTCATACAATCCGAAAGCAAACGGGATGGTGGAACAATTTCATCGGCAGCTAAAACCAGCAATAAAAGCCCGTTGTAATACCACCCATTGGAGTGTTGAACTTCCAACCGTTTTGTTAGGAATTCGAAGTTCCGTGAAAGAAGATTTAGACTGTACACGCGCTGAACTGGTGTACGGTCAACCGTTAGTAGTTCCGGGCAAATTTTTCTTACCAAAATCGGAAATCAAAATCGACAACGCTCAATTTATTACTGACCTTCGTAAAAATATGCGAGAAGTCATTCCAACACCACCACGCGAACACAAACAAACGAATATATTCATTCCAAAAAATTTAGAAACATGCTCACACGTATTCGTACGCGTCGATAAAGTTGGCGGACTGCTTACAAACCCTTACGCAGGACCATATAAGGTAATTAGAAAAACACATACAACATTCATAGTCGATAATATATACATTCATAATATATAACTAACGCATCGAGTCACGATCGTTATTAGTCAGTTATATATATTCGATGCGATAACAATAAAAATAATTGTAATTGTATATTCATATTGATATTTAAATAAAGTAGTGTTAAAAAGGAACCATATGTTTTTATTAACAATACCACTACAGAGTTTTGTATATGGATTTTGGTTTTTAGTTGAATTTTGGATAGTTGAATTAATTGTTAAATATGTACTAATAATAATTGTAATAGAATAATTTTAAATTGTTTGTTTACTTGTATTAAAAAGATAAAATTTAAATAAATAATGTTTTCGTAGTAAAAAAAGAAGAAATTTTTTTTTTATTTATATATTTGAATATAAATTCCTATGATCACAATTGATAATTGAAATATATTTTGTGATCATTATAATTTATCACAAGAATGATAATCACATATCACATTAGGTGATTCCAATAGATAATTGATCACAATAGATAATTGAAATATATTTTGTGATCATTATAATTTATCACAAGAATGATAATCACATATCACATTAGGTGATTCCACTCCTCGTCATAATTTATTTTAAGAAAGTCGTATTTTACAATATCACGATTTGGAACCATTAGATTGTCGTCATAGAAATAGCTGACATTGAAAGTTTTGTGAAATACACTTGTTTTAGATCCCAATAATGGACTACATTGATTTAAAATAAAGTTGTCAGCGACATTTGTCAATACTAAGTCTAGCACATTGGCAAAATTATTAAGTAGACCACAAATTTGGTTTATATCAAATTGTAATAAATTGTCCAAGACGTACGCTTGCTCAATAGATGTAATGTTGACAGCGTCCCAGCAGGAGTCGTTATCATCACTAGGAATCCATTTTAATTGTGGTAGATCAAAATCACCAAACATGACGTAGTCGTCATGCGTGTTGAGATTTGATAAGATGTCAACAGGGATTGTCATGTTGCTACGATATACTTCATCGTTTAGACCAGGTTGAATATAGAAAGAACCAATAATAATTTTTTTGTCCTTAACCATAATCTCAATCCAAACTTGTTGGGAAGTATTAAAGTTGACGTTGTATGATGATGTATCAATTTCTAACCATCACGAAGCACGTCTAAAAATCTTCCAAGAAGAGTGCAAGATTTCAGAATCCAGATGATCGTTTTGTTTATGCTGATTAATACGTTATATTCACACGAAGATGCTAATCTATGAAAGTTAAAGAAACAAATTCACATACTAGACATATTCTGATAATATATACGTAATTCATTTCGTGTATGTGTATAATTTATTGCAGAATTTGATGAAAATATGACTTTGCTTTTTGCGAATTTACGGACAACAAAGTTAGGTGGCCATCTGGTACTATTTACAAGTATTTCCACTTGAGATCTAGGCACTGTAACAATAAAATTGGAGTAAGATAACTCTGAAGATACCTTGTTCCAAGGTACTATTAAATTACAACCTTTTACAGTGCAACCGAAAATTTTATAAATTAGATTTATTATATCTACCTCTGTCATAGATATTTGAACATATTTAATATAAATTTTTTCAAAATGCCTTTCCTATTATGGGTTTCTCTTTGTTTTTGTGGATGTTCCTCTCTTTTCGAAGACATTTCTATACGGTAAGATTTCAAATCAATTGATACAGTATCCAGTGAAACACCGAAGCCTTCATGATATTTGTTGTAAATCGATCTTAATTGTGCTGGATTCAATGAAAGACCTTCACGTTCAATCGATATCATGGTATTTGTTTTAGATTTCCCATCAATACATACAGTGTAATCCTGATCGTGGCAATATGCTAAAAATAACCGCACATTTCGTATATTCTATTGTCTCCAAGTCGTGAAGGTGCGTAGGTACCGTCACCGTATTCAACTTAGTTTTTGGTAAGCCTTACAACTGGTGGCATTAGAGGGTTAACGAAATTCGGAGATTGATTTGATGATTTTAATTGCTCAGCTGATTTGGAAGATTGATGTGGTCTGGGTTGGGTTCAACAGGTTAGGCATTGATCGGTCGCTGACCCAATGTTGCAACTGTTGAGTACCTAATCAAGTGCTTGCATTACCTCTCCGTGGTGGCCACTAGTAACTACATACATATTCCCATATGTATGATAGGCGAAAATTGCAAGGGCGAAGCTGATGAACGAACAATTCCGGCTAATACATCCTTCTGATTGGAGGTTATGCGTGGAAGTAACTTCTCCACCATGGAAAAAAGAGCAGTTGAGAAACCTTAACAATATGATGGACACAATAACAAATGAGCCTCGGATAGGATTGAATACAGGGCAACGAACTAGTCAACGAATAAAGGACTATGATTTGAAATTTGATACTTGGAATATCAGAACCATGATGCAGCCAGGAAAGATGATGGAAGTTTATCATGAAATGAAAAAGTATAGTCTAGATAAATTAGTCTAGATAAATTAATGGAGATCAACGATCGATAAACGTGACTTCACGCTTTTCTACAGTGGCTCAGAATGACGAACAGGCCAGGGAGGTACTGGTTTTATGGTTGCTAAAAAACTTAAAAACACCATACTAGGTTTTGAGCCAATTAATCACAGGATGTGCATCTTAAGAGTTAAAGGAAAGTTTAATAATTTGTCAATTTTTTCAGTATATGCTCCGACTGAAGAATCCAGAGATGAAGATAAGGAAATTTTTTACCTAAACCTTGAAATTGCATGCAATAAAGTTAAAATGTATGATACCATAGCTATAATGGGAGATTTCAACGCGAAAATTGGGAAAGAAAATTTTGTAAGCCAAGTAGCTGGAATGTAGCTGGAATAGTCTCTACCTAGAAACACCAATAATAATGGACTATACTTATGTAATTTTTCACTTGCTAACAATATGTTTATCAAAAGTACGGACTTTGACCACAAAAAAATACACAAAGGTACTTGGAAGATGCCAGGATCATCACTGGTTAATCAAATTGATCATATTTTGATATCAAAAAGACACGGGTCATGTATTATAGATGTCCGTACTTATAGAGGTGCTAACTGCGAATCAGATCACTATATGGTAAAGGCAATTTTTCGACAAAGAATTTCAAATGTTTGCAGAGCACATAGAGCAAGTAAACCAAGATGGGATGTTGTAAAACAGAAAGATGAAAATATTAGAAATTCTTATGAAAACGCATTAAACATGAAGATAAATCACATACCTGAAGAAAACAATATTCAAGAAACCTGAAAAAATTTGAAAGAATGTATAAATTCTACAGCTAGAGAAATCATTGGAATATCAGCACCAAGAAGAAATGCAGAGTGGTATGATAATGAATGTGAAGAAGTTGTAAAATAAAAAAATGGAGCTAGGTTGCGATGCGTGCAAAGAAATACAAGAGCAAATCAACTGGACTATAAAAGAAAAAGAAATATAGCTAAGAACATTATAAGAGCGAAAAAACGAAAAAGTATAAAGTTAAAAATAGAAAAAATAGAGGAAAATGGAATATCAAACAGCACAAGAAAAATGTATGAAAATATCAAAAATTTAAAGAATGGATTCCAACCAAGAATAACTAACTGCAAGAATAAAGAAGGAAATTTGTTAAGCGAGAAAAATGAAATAATAGTTAGATGGGGGGAGTATTTTCGCGAATTGCTAAATATTGATAATGAAAACTCCGTGGAAGAAACTACATTTTATCAAACTGCAGAACCATATGTTTCCGAACCAACATATCAGGAAACTTATTCAGCTATCCAAAAGATTAGAAATAGTAAAGCTCCAGGTGAAGATATGATGGTTGCTGAATTAATTAAACAAGGAGGCGAAAAACTGTGGACCAAATTGCATAAATTAATTTTTAAAATATGGAATGTAGAACAAATGCCAGTAGAATGGAACAATGGTCTGATAATCCCAATACATAAAAAAGGT